>JAPTHN010000006.1:3351587-3951587 GCA_026936325.1 Platynereis dumerilii | reverse complement strand
AGGATTTTTGGACTGTGTCCACTTCTCATCGAGAATAGTTAATTTGCAAAATTCTGACAAAAAATCCTATTACATATATATACTTTTACAAAAAGGGCTTTGGGCATTGAGGTACAAAATTAAGGGGTGATGCAGGCAGTAGAGATAGACTTTATTGAATTTGTCAGTTGCAATATTTGGATGTCTTTTTGCTGATTCATATTGATGGTAAATTGTTAAAATTTGTTGGTTATTAGTGTTTCTGTTCAAACTTTCTAGTATAGAGGAGATCAGGAGACTTAATAGGAGACCTTGAACTTTTGGTGGGAATGGTCAACATGCAATTCATGCAATAAATCATGCATGTAACAGTAAAACATACCATTATGTTTTAGGATCTATTGAAGTATTAAACAAGGTCAAATGCCCTATGATTAGCAATGATATAAAGTATTTGTTTAAAAAAATTAAAATTAAGATTCATATCTTTGGTCAATTATGTTAGAGAATAAAAATGTTTGAAAAAAATGACACAAAGTAACATTTTCAAGGACCACTTCATGAGACACCACAAAACATTGTTCATTAATAAAGCAAAATATTATTAAATTGCTTCTAATTCCCTTACTAATCACAAAAATGCAAAAATTATACCACAACCATTATTTTCATCTTCTGATGAGTTCATTCAATAAAATTGACACAAACTCATCAACAGTTAAAGTTCATGATCAGAAATTACAATGCATTAGTCTATCATGTCTTATGAACATTGAGAATAAAATAGAGTCCACATTCTCCACCATGACTTACGGATTCGCTGAGTTCGTTGAAAATAGTTTCAGCAAGCACTGTCTGTAGGATTAAATAAAGTGTGAAAATAACATGCAACAGGATAGTAAAGGCTATATTGTACAGAATAAGATGAAACAGAAGGGCAGATGGCATTTTTGAGAGGTGCTTAATGTAACCAACCTCGAACATAAAAAGGTTTGCCACTCATTTAGGAGAATATTAAAGTGATTCAAGTATGACCAGTATAAATTTACTGGAACGTAGGACAGTTGTGCAAAGTGCAAATAAAATGTAGCATATGAAACAGATGTGTGAAATCTACTGAATATCAAGGCTGTGAGGTCATGATTATAAAGGCTCATTTTGAATTTCTGATAAAACAATAGAATTGTATTGGAATACAACATACCTGCTCGATCAGTTGAATAAACCCTTCTCTGGACCAAGGCACCTTCTCGTACATGTGCCACGCCTCGAACTGGAACTGCTGTATCTTGCGCGGTTTGGCGTTTGGCTTCGCAGCAGATGCTATTGTCATTGTTCGAATTGTGACATAATCTTCTTCCACTGTGTTTTTCAAATTCACAATAAAAGGGTCATAGTTTTTGCTGCCCCCTGTCGGCCAGTATTGAGCACACGTGTCTTCCTTGTAGTCACGTCCATTCAACATGACAATAACTCGGACATTGTGGTCCCAGATCATCTTCCAGAAGTCTATAACAGTGGAAGGCAGAGGTGTTTGTGTCACAATGAACTCTCGCTGCTTCACGTACCCATCTACGAACAATGCGTTAATGTAGTCTGTTCTCCCGAGTCCCCCTGGTGTTCGTAACATCACTCGATGTTCATCTGGAGGTAAAATGGTCTCAAAGCGATTCTTGTCAATGTTTTGCTTTAGTGAAGCTGTTTTGGTTTGTTGGGTTGTTAAGGGAGACACAAATTCTTCCAAGACCTCAAACTGTTCACGGAAATAAGATCTGTCGGTCACTGGGTTGGTACGTGATAGCAGTCGGTAGTTTACTTTGAGGTCATCTCCGACGATGTTATAGTTCGTTATCAGTCCTTCAAAAAGGACGTCATAGATGAAACGATACTGTTTGAGAGTGCGTACCATGTGAGGTCTGCTGTTCCGCATCTTCTCGACAAATTTGAACACATTGACAGCGTTCTGTAAGTCTGCTTGTTCGAGAAGAGCGTCCACTGCTATGAACACTCCCGTTCGGCTCACCCCAGTGCCACAATGGACTAACAAGGGTCCATGGTTATCTGGAGAGTTAATACTGGTCCTCACTTTCATATGGAAGTCTAGGAAAGGAATTGGATCACTCGGTACACCATGGTCCGGCCATGCTGTGAACTGGAACTGCGTCACCTGCCTACCGGAATGGTGACCCTGGCGCGACTTGTACACCAGGAATTTGCGAATCACAAAATTTGCATAAAAGTCTGTAGATTGATGGCCGACGTTTATTGTGTTGAATTTGGCAGTGTTGTGGTCTTCCGGCCAGTATTCAACACTCTTCAACACTGTGTCTTCTTGCAATCTATTTAAGAAAACTATAGAATTGACCTTCTCTTGGTAAATCATGAACCAAAAGTCATCGACAGTTCTATCATTGAAAGGACTACTTGCTGCAATGTAAGCCTTCTCGTTCATATAACCATTGATGTAGCTGGCGTTTATGTAATCGCCTCCTTTACGCCTCAATTTTACTCTACTGTGATCGTATGGTATCATGTTTTCTATGCGATTCTTGTTGGCATTATCTGGGCGACGAGCTGCGGAGGTCGAGTGTTGAATCCCCGGTTGCAACTTGTTGTATTCTTCAGCAAAAGATATGTTGTGTTTTCCTTCTCGTATTGCTGTGACCCTTAAGTTTTCTGGGTCGTAGCTCTTGTCTTCGTATATAGTCACATGGCGGGAGTCGTTCACATCTTGAATATCGCTCCATAGACCTTTCTTGTCCTTGTTGTTGTAATATAGGTTGTAGATATCCCAGATATTTGACGAGCCGTTAAGAGATTTTTTATCTTCAGGAGGCTTTTTGTTACCACAACAGCGCCTCCAATACCTCCAGATTAGGTATGCCAAGAGTAATAGCAGAAGCAGTCCTAATATTAACGGTAGTAATATGATTAACCAGTCTGTTAAACTCATTCCCCCACCTCCTCCTCCCCCTCCTCCATTGCCTGCGAGAGTTGTAGCCGTCTCGTTAGACGTAGAAAATGCTAACTTTGGAGGCGCGTTTCCAACCTCACTGCCGACGACGTAATGTACGCTGTATGTTGTTTCGGGAGTCAGAGGTCTGTTTCTGTAGCCTCCGATGGTCTGGTTGTCGCCAATCAGGAACTGGACTGTTCCCGTTCTCACTTGGAAAGGTTCCAAACGAGCTGTCGTGTATCCTGGGAGGCGTAGGGCAGTCGCCGGATCAGGCAGAGCACGCCTCTTCCTCCCTGATGTTGTTGCAATCTGAAATATGCAAGTTCCTTTTCAAATAAAACCGTATATTATCTTTAGCTTCTTGAATTTTCTTGATCAGACAAGCGAAAAAAAGCTGTTATCTCAATTTTTTATGATGTCAATTTGATAAAAATTGCAGGAAAGCTAAAGTATTTTGTGCATAGGTAGAAGATCCAAATATTTCTGGCATAATTTCTTCTTTTGAACTCACTCGTTTGAATTCTCTCGAAGTGCAAAAGATTTTGTACTGAAGAATTTTCATAAATTAGGTGACTCTCAAATCAGACCTCATTTTCCAACTGACCCAACCTTTGTCTGTTATTTTACACACAGATATATTTTTACAAAGAAATTGTTCATAAAATAAATTCATGTAACATATTTATCGCTTTTAGGCAATTAAAGACCCAATTAAAGGCCATATTAAAGGCATTGTCAATGTGTACTTTTTTTCATACTCGTATCTTGTACCTACCTGTCTGACAACAATGAAATAAGCAGAGATTGGTCCTCCAGTGATGACCGCAGGCCGAATGTTGACTGTGATAGTCGTGCGTCCAACACCTGCTATGATCGGAATGGGAGGCCTTTCGACATTCCCAATGAATGTGTAGACTGTTGTCTGCAGAGAAAAATAACAATTATAAGTTTCACTGACTGCATGTTGTAGCTCTTATACACTCCTGGACAAAAAAAATGGACCACCCTAGAATTCGACTTCATTTTGTTAGGCTTTGATTGTTACAGTATTTTCACATCGAAAAAGCTTCATTTGCTGTCAATTAATCAACAGAAGTATTGTCTTTGTATTAAATTGCTTTTCCTCTTGACTTTTTAAACAGAACAGCTTTTTGGCAGAACTTCTTGATGACTTTGTGCACTGCAAATGTGCATATTTACCCATTTCTGTTTCACTGCCTTCAAAAGCTCTTCAGTGTTACCAGTATCATACCTTCTTAGATTCACATCAGTATGAGCTCACAGGTTCTAAAATTAGTTACAATCTGGACTTTGTCAAAAATGGTGGTGGAGGAATAATGGTATGGCGAGCCTTTTCAAGCACTCTTCTGAAGTATCAAAAATCATCAAAGCATCTAAGTATGTAAAAAGAATGTATCAGGGCCTTCTGCCGACCACTTGGAAGCTTTTTCTTGTAGAAAAAGTACAAAATATGCTGTTCCAGGATGACAAGCTAATGCCCACACAGCGAAGATTACCATTAGTATTTGCCGTGCAACAATACATCGACTATGTTCTGGCTGGGACAAAATATAGAAATCAATCAAATTGTGAACTTTTTGGGTCATATTGATGTTGATCTAAGATGACACAAATTTGCTTACACAAATGTGCTTTGAAAATCATTGAAACAGCTGTGGGAAAATATGCACATTTTGCAATGCACAAGGTCAAGAAGTGTGAAACCGGAAAACTGTTCTGCTTAAAAAGTCAAGAGAAAAAGCAATTTAATACTAAGACAATGCTTCTGTTGATTAACTGACAGGAAATGAAGCTTTTTTCGATGGGTATGACCTGTAAAAATAAAAGCCTGACGCAATGGGTCGAATTCTAGGGTGGTCAATTTTTTTTGCCCAGGAGTGTATGTTCATCAACTTGGACAAATTATTTGGTGTGCATCATATGGTTTGTAGGAAGTCTGTATGTAGGTTATTAATATTTTGCGCTGGTTGAGATTGTTGGACGTTTGTGGTCTACACTGCTTATATTGATTATCTTGGAAGATTTAGATATCTGTGTTTGAAAGTTTTATATATTACGTAAACCTAGCTATACAATTAATTAAAACTAGATTTGTGTTATTTGCATTCAACTATTTGACCAAGAGACGTTTAAGTGTTTTTTCTTCTGATCTGCAGTCTATGGAAACATGGGTCTTTTAAGGGTCTTTTGAAAAAGTAATTGAGGAAAATGGTAAAGTAATTAAGTAAACACTCATTGGAAACTTGAGTCTTTTTGGAAAAGAAGCCGAAAAAAAAACAATAAACACTCATTGGAAACATGACTTTTAAAAAGTAGCTGAGAAACTGTAAACACTCCATGGAAACATCAATCTTTTGAAAAAGTAACAGAGAAAAAAGTTATTATTGAGTGGCAACATAAGTCTTTTAAAAAAGTAACCGAGAAAAATAGTAAACAATCAATGGAAACATGAGTCTTTTGAAAAAGTAGTTGAGAAAAACAGTAAACTAAGTTCTCACGTGCCACATGTAGACTACATTTAATAATTTTCTTGCACATGTTTCTGTTTACCTGCACTGTTTCTCCGTAACCAGACCTCGTTCTTGCCGCAAGCACAAAGATGTATTCTGACGCGGGTTCCAGTTGACAAGCAAAGTAAGAATTCACTGAACCTGGAACGTCCTTGTCTATTGGGCTAGGGTCTGTGTTGGATGCAGAGTTGATTGATCGAGGTCGATAGGATATCTGAAAAGGAAATTTATATTATTAGTGAGAATGCAGTTTTAGTGGGTTATATGGTAACTTGTGCCACCTTATATTTTCCTTGCAGAGTTGTCAGAATGTTTTTAAAATATCTGTTGATGAAACTAGCTCTGGTCTTTATATAGTTTTAACATGTCATTATGTCCCTTGCTAAAGAACTGAAGGAAAATTCTATATATTTCCGCAAAATATCCAACAAAAATAACCTCCTAGACGAAGTCCTTGTAACCAACAATATCTGCACACCTGCATCAATTAGGGTATTCCAAAAAGTGCTACTTACTCTGTAACCAGTGAGTTGACCATTTAAGTTCTCAGGCCTTTGCCATTGCAGGGCCACACAAGTCTCATTTCTCGAAGTGATCCTCAGTTGAGAAGGACGTGAAGGGAGGCCATCTTCGGTTGTGATGACCAGAGGTGGTCTACTTATTTCTCCCCATCCTGCTGCAGTTTTGGCTTCAATCTGTGTAAGTGAAGGATTGAAAATTTTTTAATGAAGGAATTGGAAAAACTCATTTCACCCCGGCTGTGAAAAATGCCTTTATGTTGAAATTATTACATGACTTGCATACCATACGTAAAATAGATCTTCTGTTTAATAATTTTTTTATGAAATATTGGTGTAAAATAGTATTATAATGAACCAAATTAAAGATTTTCACATTTTCCAAATATGCTAAAAAAGTTATTGTACATTCATCGAGAAAGTTTTATAATTATCATAATTTATAAACCATGTAGTCAGCCAATGACCAAATGTCTTTTACAGCATGTAAATTAAAACTTATTGGTCGATCCTTCCTTTCTTTTTCAAGTTTAAGACTAAGTGCTGTCCCCCAGTAATTGTAAGTACATAGCCTTACCCCAACATTAACAGTAGTAGCAGGTGGCAGTCCAGCAACCACCAGAGTCTGCCGCGGCCCCCCTCCAGCTGGGACAGTGATGGTTTCTCTTTTTTCGGGGGTCCCGGGTTCAAAGTAGGACACTCTGTATTCCTGGATCTGGCCGTGAGAAGGGTTGGGGGAGTCCCAGGTGATCTGGAAGGCTGTTTGGTTGATCGCTATGAGGCGGATGTTCCTGGGGGTCGGTGGGGCTGAAATAAGACAGATAGAGCACAAATGTTTGACAAGAGTCCTCCAACATCGTAAAATGACCGCCATTGACCGAAAACCTCTTCACTCTTTGAAAAGATCAAAATTTTTCGTCATAAAAAAGTTAAAGAGATAGATCTTTAAACACGTTTTCAGATGGGTTGGTATCTCCATCTTGATTTTTCGTTGTCTTTTAAGGTAGCCTCTATACAGAAATATGTTTTATGTTTTATATCCTATCATGAAAGTTTCCAAATTACATTGTTTAACTAACCTGCGAGTGATGTCCTGATTATATACTCCTTAGACCTCGGTCCAATGCCAACCCGGTTGCCATATCGGACGGTGATGCCATATTCCGTGAAGGGTGTCAGTTCGATGACTTTGAATACTGCATCAGTGATTCTTTCAGAAGCTACTGGCATGCTTGTCCTGATGTCTCTTACTACGACATCGAAAAATCCTGGTTCACCCCCTCGTAAGAGACAGGGAACAGGGCTCCATGCAAAGCTAACTGAGTTGGCTGTCAGGTCAGTGTGGTTCAGGTTGGCTACTGTCCCATTTGGTCCTGTAAATATTGAGATACTTATTAAGATGTGAAGAATGTGAATGCCCCATGATTTTGGTTGCTTGTGACTCTTAGGCAATTAACGGCCATATTAAAGGCATTGTCCAGCCTAACAAAATGAAGTTTTTCATTATTTGTATTCTTGGATCAGTTAAAAAATGTTGACCTGATATCTTTGATACTTATCTGACATATAGATTTAGATTATCGTTTGGTGCTGAATCACTTCTTTGTAAATGTATACTCACTGATCTGTGGAGTGATGAAGATGGTCTCAGAAATGGCTCCTGCCCCAGCATCATTGACCGCCCTCACTGTTATCCTGTAGCGCGACCACAGTTCTAAGTTCTCCAGGGCTACACTAGTCGTCAGGCTGCTCACTTGTCCTGATCTGATGGGACCTGAAATGCAAAGGAACGGGTCACTTATGGTTTGCAACTTTTTATCCCCAAGGGTTCTCCCTGTCCGCAATGGAAATTAAAATATTGAATGTGGTGCAAGTACTGTAATTATGATATGCTCTAAATTTTGTATCATTGCTAGCATAAGCTCCTGTAAGCTCAGTCTCTGAGTAGAACACCATTTTAAACAGGTTGATATAGGCTTAGCCACAGTCAATGCTAAATGTCAGAACTGAAACTGCACGAATTTAAACAACTCACCAGGGGGCCCACTCAACTCCGAACAAGTGCCAGTGCCAATCTTCTGATAGGTGATGTTATAACCATTGAGTTGTCCTGTGGTTTCCGGTGGGATGTTCCAGTGGACAAATACTCGTCCGGACTGGTCCACGGACACTGTGATGTTCCGTACTTCTTGGGGTCCTGAAAAAGTGTTTTAACCAATTAACCATATATATATAAGGCTTCCTGGCTTCGACACAAGAATGAAAAATTTGGTTGCTTTACTGTTAGACATTTACAACTAGGAGCGCCTCATGTCACTGGCACCACTTGTTAGTTTATATTCCAGGTTATAATGTCTGATTATTGATACTTGAAAAAATAAATTTTCAGTTAATAAAAATGGGAGTTTTCTGTTTAGTAACAGAAATTGGGGGCTCGTCCAGGATATGAACCAGCGACATCTCATACAATTTGTTGAAATAAATTATCCTTGATGATATTTAGACATAATAAGCCACTCTATTTTTCGAAAGAAATTTCATAGGGTTTTTAGGACTTTTAGAGAGTTATACAGTAACAGTAAAGTAAGGAAAATCTTAGCTATCAACTTACTTATTTGAGCAGTATGGACTTGGTACTCAGACGAGTAAGGGCCACCTCCAATGCGATTGGTGTAGCGAACTGCGATGGCATATGTGGTGAATGGCTTCAAGTTGGTGGCACTGAATGCTGTGTTCGGGGTTGCCTTGCCTGAAGAGAAGAAATTTCAACTTATAGTGTAATTTATCAGTAGTTCTGCTTGTAAGATGCGGTAATACACTGGACAAATCTTTATAGCAGGACCAATTTGTAGTCAGTATGTGCCTTTTATTTGCAATAGTAATGCTAATTGAGGAAGCAGCTACAGCTGAGATTGTTCCTTGATGATCGATGATCTCGATAATACAGCTTCAAAAGATTATTCAACATCTTGCTTCCCTCGCCTTAATACATTTGAAAGGGAAGTACCTCGGAACTTACAGCATTGTTGTGTCTGTCTCCATATCACAACAAATTGTACAATCACACGACACATGTATCATGCATGTCTATACATTAAATATTTCTCAAGGATACAAAACTTTGACACTGAACTCACCCAGGATGACAGTGTCACTGTTGACATCCCTGATCAGCACATCGTACTGCAGGAGAGTTCCTCCTCTTTGGCTGCAGGGCACTGGGTCCCATGTGAGCACCACCGAAGTCGCTGTTATGTTGGTGTGGCCTAAGTTTGTCACTGTTCCTGTTGGTTCTGTAATGAGAATACAGCAGAAGGTGAAATGAGATGATTTATATAACTGTCATTTAGGCTGTAGAAATTAATTTCAAGATTGATGGATAACTGTGAAAAGTCTCTGATGAACAAATATCCTTTAGCTGATGTTTTTTTTTTGGCTATTTGTAGTACAGCTGGAACTTGTCATTCAGCTTTGTCACTCAGAACTGTAATTTATAATATAACTGCAAGATTCTATGTTTGTCACTGTTGATCACACATTGCCCTTAAGGGGCCGACCAGATGATCTTTGGGGGGGGGGCTATGGATATTTGGTGAAAAAAAAAGATTGTTTCCCAATTGACACTGAAAAAAAAAGTTTGTTCAGCACATGGAAATAAAAAAAAAAGCTTGTTTCCACCTGTAGCTAGGGTACCGTAATGTTAAAATTCCGATAAAAAAGTTTGTCGCGAGTGCGCATGCGAAAAAATTGTTCGTCGACGCGTCGCGAACGAAAAAAAAAGTTTGTCCCGGGGTAAAAGTCCATAGCCCCCCCCAACTATCGTCTGGTCGGCCCCTAACCTTGATCATACTTTAATATAACTGCAAGATTCTATGTTTGTCACTGTTGATCACACATTGCCCTTAACCTTGATCATACTTTTTTATGCAAATGCATGGGTGGTATTACAAGGTAAAGCCAAGTTACTGGGTCAAATTTTGTTTAACTAAGGGATCGTTGTCCTTCACGGACATTACAGAAATATCAAGCAACAAAAACTACGATAAGGGGGTCCTAACATAGCAGTGACGGATCATTCCACTGAAGACTACAGAATGAAAATTGCAGGTATTCAGTAAATCAGCCATTTTCTGGAACTTTATATAATAGTTAGCCTTTCTCGGTGGCTACTTACGAGTCTCTGGTGAGACGAAAGATCTTGTCACGGCAGGTCCTTGTCCGAGTTGGTTCACAGCGTTCACAGTGACACGGTATCTTGTGAACCTCTTCAGATTCGTCAGCTCAAAAGATTCGGCATTTGCATCTGCCACACTCGACACTGGAGCTCCTGTGAGGATAATGAAGGAATAAATAAGTTACAATTTAAAGAAAACAGTCCAAAATGAGAGAAAAAAGAATAGTGAAGTCCACTAAAGATCCAGAATTTCAATACTCATTTCCTACGAAAAAAATTGATGGAGACGTAGGCCTGCAGTTCAGTCAACGTTGTCAAGATACCCAAGAAACAAAGCTAAAAGGGGTTGCTCAGTCCCAAGGTAGTGAAGAAACGCAAGTTAAACAAGCTAGTCAAGATAGTCAAGAAACGCAAGTTAATCAAGATGAGCAACCAAATAAAGATACGCAACCGAAAGATACGCAACAGAAAGAAACACAACCGAAACAGGACATAGAAGTCCAACTTATATCGCAAGACGTGGTTACACAGTATGCAGTATTAATGGATGATATTTTGACGCCAGGCCAAAAGAGCCCCAAGTTAAATCAAACATTTGATCCATGTACCCCCCTCCGCCCAATCAGGTTAGACTACAATTCAAGTATGTCCGGAAACAATATCCTTTTTTCACCCCTTCATCCGAGCATTTCGAAAACTCCGATAGATAACATTTTGTTCACGCCAATCCACGAAGACTTGCTACAAACAAAGGTAGATTTGCAACAAGAACGCATCACAAATTCTAAGTTAAAGCAAGAAATTCATCTTCTTGAAGAAGAAATCAAGCAATTATCTGAAACCATTCAAAGAGTGAACAATTCTATGGAAAATGCTAACAAGAGAATAAGTCAAGATGACGATTTCAACAATTTGTATTTCAGAGGTTATTGGCATCCTCTTTCTGCCTTTTATAAATGCAGACTAACAGTGCCATCTGATGACATGTATGACCATGTCTTCAAATCAGTTGAACATGCATTCCAATATGAAAAATTAAAGAGGCATGGATTGCATAGGCAGGCTGAAACAGTAAAACGAGCCCCAAATGCATCGAAGGCAAAAAGTATGAGCAAGCAGTACCTGCCCCATGACAATGAAACCCAAGAATGGAAGGATGCCAGGTTGGGTGTTATGATAGATTTGTGCTTATTGAAAGCTAAGGCATCTGACAGATTTAAGGAATCTTTACTGAAGAGCGGAGATGCTAAACTTGTCCATAACATGGAAACTGACAATGTTTGGGGTTTCGGGCCAGATGGTAAAGGAAGCAACCTCATGGGCAAGGCCCTTGAATCTGTCAGGGAGGTTGTTAAGAACTGGCCTGAACCCAATTCCCATTCTGATAGCTCAATTAAAGAACTTGAGAAAGAAAGAATAGACTCTCAAAAAACACAGAGTCCAAGGAAACAAATTTTGATTTTATCGGATTCAATGTTGTATGGTATTCAGGATTATGTTGACAGTAACCTTTTTGATGTTGAAACTGCTGTCTTCAGTGGTGCTACTCCGTTACAACTAGCTAGTGAAATTGATTGGGTTTTTACAGAAAAAAATCCACATTTCGTTGTTGTACATTGTGGCACAAATGCTACAACATCCGGTAACAGAATGGATGCTGAGAAAGGGATAGAGTTACTAATTAACAAAATTCGTTGGTATTCGTCTGCACCTTTATTCCTTTCGGGTGTAATTCACCGACTTGACAATGTAGCTCTCAATTGCAAAGTTGACAGCATAAACTGTATTCTGAAAAAATATGAAGCTGAAGATATCACATTTGTAGAGCACAATGCGACAATTAAGTACCTGAGGAAATTGCTCAGTAATGATGGTCTACACCTGAAACCTAGTGGCAAAAAACAGGTAGCTGAAAATTTGTCCATTGCCATTAGAACTGGGAAGCAACATGCTAGTGAAGTCCGTATTTGGAGCAATAACAGACCAAACAAGATGCCCTGGGGTAAATCGAACATGCGCTCAAAAAGGATGTTTCAGAACAATGCCAACCGTCACCAAATCACAAATGGGCCCAACAAGAAACACCAGAAGTACACACAAAATCCATTGCATCGTCAAAGTTCAGAACTATATGGAGTTGATGACTCTCACATGAAAAGTTACTATGATGACAATAACTTTCGACATTCTGATAATTTCTCGGAAAACATTGACAACCAAATGTTTCCGAGATACGACTTCCCAACACATCATCAGAGTGATGATCATAGTTCAAATTTCATTGGGTATAATGACGCAAACATTCAAACTTCTTACGAAGGGAGAAACATGGATTATTACGGACATTACCCTAGAAACACTCAAAGAGACTATTCTTTAAATGATAGCCAAATGTCAGACATGCCCCCAATGAGATCGTATGGAAATGATTATTACTATGACAATATGTATTTCCCTCCTTGTCACCAAAACATGTTCAGATCAATGAATGCCAGTCCATGGGACTCAATGATGTAAAAACTGTTTCAACCATCAATTTGAAACAACCCCATGGACTGACTGACATTGATAATTCAAAATTGACAGATAAACCCATTTCAAATGAGATTAACATTAAGTTAATGTCTCTAAATGTGTGTGGTATCAAGTCTAAATTATTAATACCAGAATTTAGTAAGATTTGTAGGTCTTTTGATATTATTACATTTTCAGAAACAAAATGTGATAGTTTAGATCGTGAGTATGTCTCAAACATATTTAGTGATATTGGTTTTAAGATATTTATGCAAAATAGAGATTATTGCTCTAAACATAGATCAGGCGGTGTATTAATTGGTATAAAGAATTCTTTAGCAGACAAATTCACGATGGTAAATTATGAACATAATTATATGATTGTACTTAAAAGTACATCATTAGATTTTGGTTCACAGAAAGATTTAATAATTGTTGCAGCTTATATTCCACCTTATGGAAGCAAGTATTCATCAGTTGACTTATTCAATACTTTATCAGAGGTTCTTCTTAACTATGATGCCAGTACGTCTGAAATATTACTTATGGGAGATTTAAATGCTCCTACACAATTGAAAGAAGACCTGGTTCACTTAGATGACGAACTTTTATATTCACTTGATTTAGATAGGATTACAGCGACTTATTTACAAAGTCATCAAACGTTAATTGAAATGGGTATTCCAGTCAAGAGATATAATAGTGATATTAAGATAGATAACGGTGGTTATGGTGAGGCGCTAGTGGAATTATGTCGAAGTCACCTGTTGTGTATTTTCAATGGTAGAGCTGGAGGGGATATCGGTCTGGGAAAAGCCACCACTACGGATCTTTCAGTGATTGATTATGTTCTTGGAACGCCTTATTTATTGAGTTGTGTTAAAGAATTTAAAGTGGCAGATTTTGATCCTTTATTTTCTGATAAACACTGTGCGATACAAATATGTTTGTGTGCTAAGTCCAATATTGAAGATGAAGTTGGATTCATAAGTAGCCCACTAGTAGTATTAGATACAGATGATGTCGGAAGCACAATTAATAATACTAGTCAAAATATTAAAAAATGGATGCCGGAAAAGGTCAATGTATTTAGAGAAAATATTGATATTGGAAAAGTAAATTCTTTAATTGCAGGAGCTTCTCAAATGTCATTAGAAGATTTGACTAGTAATATTAATAGTGTTGTGATTGATTCTGCAAAATTGACGTTTGGGTTAAGACCAACAAATACTAGTAAACCTTTTAAAAAACAAAATAAGTCTCATCACTTTAAATTAAGTGACGTAGCAAGAGTTTGTCGTAAAGCGTACCATAAGGCTAAACATGTAAACAACAAATATAAGACAAAGGCTACGAAAGAAGAACTTCTGCTTAAAAGCAAAGAATATAAAAAACAAATAAGAATAGCAAGTAAGAGCAATAAAAGGGCTTTTATTGATAAGCTCAGGAAAGCAAAAAAGTCTGATGTAAAATTATATTGGAGTATGCTTCAAGGTTCTGTAAAAACTACTCCGCCAATTTCATTACTAGATCTGCATGATCATTTCAAAAAAATTAATGAAGAAGAAGTAAATGACAGCATTACTACAGAAGATACTGATCTGCTAGTTGATTCTGAAGGAAATATTAATACTGAAAGCTTGAATGAACTGTTTTCAGCCTCAGAAATTGAATATCATATTGAAAATCTTAAGAATGGAAAAGCTGCAGGTAATGATGCTATTATTAATGAATATATCAAGTATTCTGCAGATTATCTAATTCCTTTATACGTTATTCTCTTCAATAAAATATTGGAGGAAGGTAAAGTACCAAAAGAATGGTTGACAGGTTTGATAGTCCCAGTCTATAAAAATAAAGGTGATAAACAGGACTGCAATAATTACAGAGGTATAACATTGCTAAGTTGTTTCGGAAAATTATTTTCCTCTTTAATAAATCGTAGACTATACAACTTTTGCGAGGATAACAAAATATTAAAGGAATCACAGGCAGGCTTCAGACAAGGCTACTCCACAACAGATCATATATTTCTGTTACAAAATATAATTGAATTATTATGTTATAACAAAAGAAAGTTATATGTTGCATTTGTAGATTATGCAAAAGCTTTTGATACTATTTCTAGAGAAGCTCTGTGGTATAAAATGTTTCATTTGGGCATAAATGGAGCTATACTGAATGTTATTAAAAGTATGTATTCCAACATTAAGTCATGCATATTTTTGAATGGTGATCGTTCAGATTATTTTGTAAGCTTAAGAGGAGTTCGACAAGGTGATAACTTATCTCCTTTGTTATTCTCATTATTCGTGAATGATATGGAAGATTTTTTACTTAAAAAGGGATGTCATAACATAAATTTGAATGACAGTGAATTGAATTTATATTTGAAACTTTTTACTATGATGTATGCTGATGATACTGTATTGATGGCTGACACTCCACAAGGGCTACAGCTTGCTTTAAATTCATTGGAAGAATATTGTGATAAATGGCTTCTGAAGGTAAACTCGGCAAAAACTAAAATTGTAATTTTTGGCAAACGGAAAACACAATCAAAGAAATTGGTATTCCATTACAAAAGTGATTGTGTTGAGATAGTCAATGAATTCAAATATCTGGGCATATCCATCTCCTACAATGGTTCTTTTAAAAATGGAGTTAAACAATTATGTGCTTCAGCAACAAGGGCAATGTATGCACTCTTATCAAAAAGTAGACTGCTGAAGTTACCTATTGACATACAGATTCAACTTTTTGATAATTTAGTTGCACCTATTCTATTGTATGCATGTGAAACATGGGGTTATATGAAATTTGAGTGTATAGAAAAAGTGCATTTAAAATTTTTGAAATACATTCTTGGAGTTAGAAACTCTACATGCAATTCAGTGGTTTATGGTGAGCTCGGTAGATTTCCTCTCTCAATAAACATTAAAAAAAGAATGGTAGGTTTCTATGGAAGGATTCTTGGTGGAAAAGACACCAAATTCAGTCATGTATTACTACGCCATCAAATTAAAAGACATAATGAGGGTAAATATTCATCACAATGGATTGAGAGTTTAAAGAATATTTTTGATACATGTGGTTTGAGTAATATTTGGTATAGTGATCAACCAGTTAGCACTAGCTGGCTGAAAATCAAAGTTGAAAGGAATTTGAAAGACCAATTTATTCAAAGTTGGTCTGAGGATCTTCATAGTAAAACTTCAGTTGATTTGTATGCAGAATGTAAATTTGTGTTTGAAAGAGAAAAATTTCTTTCATTGCAAAATTCGAAAGTAGTGAGTGCACTTGTTAGATTCCGCACAAATAATTGCAGAATTCCAAAAATTATGGGTAGATACAGGAAAGTGCCCAGACATGAACGTCATTGTACAATTTGTGATATGAACACTTTTGGAGATGAATACCATTTGCTTGTGGAGTGTCAAAATACAGATGTAAAGATTGCACGGAAAAAATATTTGCCCAAATATTTGTTTCGTTCCCCATCAATGCATAAATTAACTGCTTGGATCAGAAACGCATCTGTTAGTGAGATGAGATCTCTAGGTATGTTTCTAGCCAAAACACTTTGCCTATTTAAATGAAATGCAATGATACGAACTTTGAAAATTACTATTCACATGGTGGCACTGTATGATTTGAACAGAGAATATGCTCCCTCTGCCAGATTTTATTAGCATTAGGCTCATTGTGTATTTTATTTTATTTTATTTTTCATGCTATATTGTTTATAAATGTAAATATGTTTATTGTTACGCTTTATATGTATTTTATATTTAATTGTTTTGCTCCATACCGCATATAGCGGTCTGAGCTAATAAAAAACTTGAAAACTTGAAACTTACCTCAGACAGAACAGGGTTGATATCAAGAAAACACCAGAAATATTGGGTGTTATCAGAATTAGAAGTATACAGATATGATGGGTTTATATCAATATTAAGGCAATTATGTCATCATGGGCTGATATTAAGATTACCAGAGATATGAAAGGTTGATCAAGACAACTACAGACATGATTTAGTTGGTTCATATCAAAATTACCACAAAATTGACTGGCTGATTTTGAGATCACCACATCCTTAATTGGTTGATATCAGAATTACCAGACTTGGTTGGTAGATATCAGGATAACCACAAACGTAATTGGTTGATATCAGAATTACCACAGACTTGATTGTAATTGGTTAATATCAAGACAACCCCAGACATGATTGGCTAATAACAAAATTCTGTTCCCATAAAATTATTGGATGATATATAATATTATGGAGATAAATCAATTAATATCAGAATTACACATACATGGATACATGATTGGTTGATGACGGAATGAAAGAGACAGGATTCCTTGATATCAAAATTACCAGATGTGATAAGTTATCAAGATTACCATAAATATCCTTGGCTGATATCAAGAATATCACAGACTTCATTAGTTGGTATGAGAATTACTGCATACTTGATTTGAGGTTCACTACCAATGACAATCATTGTTTTTGAACCATTTCTTTAGCTTTACTCACCAGTAGTAGTTCTGTCGCAGTCTCCTATCCCAATTTGCTGAACCAATATTCTGTATCCAAGAAGACTTCCTCCAAGTGAAGGTGGTTTCCAGTGAACGAACACTCGGCCAAAGTCATCTTGGGATATTGTCACGTTGTTAGGAACAGATGGAGCTATAAATAAAATAGATACAGTGTATGTTATAAGTTACAATAAGTAGATGAAATGATCATTTTTATGCAAGGATGTTTTGTTGTCTTTGATGGGAAAGTTTTAGAGACATGTTGATGATAAAAAATGCAAACAAATCAGTTTCCCTTAGGCCACACATAATTGATCTTTAGCTTCTCGGATCTTCTCAAGGCACTTTTTCTAGGGTCGGTCAGTAGGACAACAACAAAAAAAGGTGAAAAATTTTTTTTTTATAATGTCAAAAAAAATAATTTTTTTTTCTATTTTTTTTCTGTCGGCAGAAAATCTATTGTGTCGGCGGGTCCACGAAGCTAAGAATCAATTACGTCTGGCCTTAAGGAATATTAATTTTGTGAATTTTGTCAGCTTACTAGAAGTTGGGATACTGGGGGCCGGTGTTGGAGATGGTGTAGGCCCCGGTGTGAAACCTCCTGGGCTTGTGGGGCCTGGAAAAGGAGGGTCCGTGAATGCTGGAGTTGGGGGCAGCCCAGGTTCACCTTCTGGAAAGAAACAAAAATATAATTATATATACAGAAGGTAGGCATAAAATGTTGATGAACCAGATAACTGCATTTATTTCATAATAAGACATATTTGGGCAGATTAATTCTTTGGTTGCTATTTTTTCCTTTCTGGAAATTTATGCCTTGGGGTTTATGGTTTCGTAAAGTTGATAGTCTAAAACTAGGAGTAACTGAATTATGTGATTTTGACTATCTAGTTGAAGAAAATTCTTGTCTTTGATTGAGCAGTTTTGGACCTATTTTATCAATTATTTACGGTATTCTAATTATTTCTAACGTTATTGCATTCTGTTTGTCGGAAAGTAAGAGTAATTTCACTTTTAAAATTACGTCATTTTGCAGAATTTTTTTAAAATAATTTTTTTCTATGATTGAGCATTTCTCTGGTCTTCTTTATAATTTATTAAATAATATTTATCACCTGAATATTTAATTTAATTTCACCTACCTCTACATGGACTGACAATCCGAGAACCAGGGCTAGCCAATCCAGGATCCAGTTTGTCATTGGCAATTCTGTTGGCAGTAATCCTGAACTGGTAGAAGCCATTTGGTTCAGGGTTGGGGAATAGGTAGTCATAAGTGCTCCTGATCGGGTCGAATCGCAGCCGTGCTTGTCTCTGCCAGGCCGAGCCATTGATTCTGTATTCAACACTGCAAGAAATTTGTAGGCCTAATATATGTATTTTTCCAGAAAATGAAAGGTTAAGAAATTAATGGGTTGGAAGCATTTTGGACAAACTCGATTTTGTCCATATTACAGTGGAGGGCAGAAGGGTGATTACTTGTGAGCTTTGGGTGATGTCATTGATCTGGCTTAAACTTTCTGGGCCATGTTGACCTAGTTAAATTACCTTTGACCTAGTTATCGCCCATGCTATGCTATGCATAGGGCGATTATGCTTTAGTGCTGAAATCTACTGAAGGGGTGAAACAACCAATGCTGTGGCCTCAACCAGCCCACTCTGGAAGTTCTTATCATATGCATAACACATTGATACCATTGTAGATGTGCACAACGGTTGGTATTTTCAGTTTAATTCAATATTAGAAAATTTACTATTATCAGTTTTAGAGGCTATCAAGGTCCAGAAAGCCTGCATTATGGTGGCCATTTTCCCTTCCACAGGGTGAGTTTTAGTACACAGAATGGCCACTGCAAGCAGCAACTCATTCACATACATTACACAAGAGGGCAGCACCTGCAAGTCCTTTGCCAGTTCCTCCCTTTGCACCACATTCTATTTCTGGGAAACTCAGCAATTCCTGCATCTCAGTATAGTTCATGCATCTTTCCAACTAATTATACAGGTAGCACGGGCTTATATTGTATCCATTTCATATTATTCTATTCTCTTCCCTCCAATCTACGGGTAACTTACTATATATTATATAAATCTGTTTTATATTTATGTAAATAAAATACTGGTTATAATATACACTCATGTAAACAAAAGATAGACATATAGATAGATAGATAGATATATAGATAGATAGATAGATAGATGCATGGATAGGCGGATTGGCAGACAGATAGGATAGATGGATGGGATATACAGTAGGATAGGATAGATGGATAGTATAAACGGATAGGATAAACAGACAGGATAGATATATAGATAGATGGAGGAATGGATTGACAGATGGATTGATGGATATATGGGTTGACAGACGGACAGGATAGACGGATGGGATAAACAGATAGGATAAACGGATAGGATAAACAGATGGGATAAACAGGTAGGATAAACGGGATAAACGGATAGGATATACGGGTGGGATAAACGGATAGTATAAATGGATGGGATAAACGAACGGGATAAACGGATAGGATAAACGGATAGGATAAATAGAAACTTAGATAGATAGATGAATGAATGGATTGACGGATGGATTGAATGATAGATAGACGGATGGATAGACAGATTGACAGACAGATAGGATAGATGGATAGGATAGATGGATAGTATAAACGGATAGGATAAACAGACAGGATAGATAGATAGATAGATAGAGGAATGGATTGACGGATGGCTTAATGGATAGATGGGTTGACAGACGGATAGGATAGACAGATAGGATAAACGGATAGGATAAACAGATAGGATAAACAGATAGGATAAACAGGTAGGATAAACAGGTAGGATAAACGGGATAAACGGATAGGATAAACGGATTGGATAAACGGCTGGGATAAACAAATGGGATAAACGGATAGGATAAATGGATAGGATACACGGATAGGATAAACAGGTAGGATAAACGGATAGAATAAACGGGATAAATGGGATAACGGATAGGATAAACGGATAGGATAACAGGTAGGATAAACGGGTAGGATAAACGGATAGGATAAACGGATATGTTAAACGGATAGGATAAACGGATAGGATAACAGATAGGATAAACGGATAGGATAAACAGATAGGATAAATGGATAGGATAAACGGATAGGATAAACAGATAGGATAAACAGGATCAATGGGATGAACCAATGCTTATGGGGTACTGGATAAACGGATAGAATAACGGATAGGATTAATGGATAGGATAAAATGGATAAACAGGATAACGGATAGGATAAACCGATAGGATAAACGGATGGGATAAATGGATAGGATAAATGGATGGGATAAACGGATAGGATAAACGGATAGGATGAATGGATAGGATAAACAGATAGGATAAACAGATAGGATATATGGGTAGGATAAATGGATAGGATAAACGGGATAAATGGGATAAACGGGATAACGGATAGGATAAATGGATATGTTAAATGGATAGGGTCAACGGATAGGGTAATGGATAGGATAAATGGATAGGATAAACGGATAGGATAAACTGATAGGATAAACTGATAGGATAAACAGATAGGATAAACAAATAGGATAAATAGATAAGATAAACAGGATAAATGGGATGAGCCAGTGCTTATGGGGTACTGGATAAACGGATAGGATAAACGGATAGGATAAACAGATAGGATAAACAGATAGGATAAACGGAGAGGATAAATGGATAAGATAAATGGATAGGATAAGTGAACGGGATAAACTGGCTAACGGATAGGATAAACATTAGGGTGGTCCAAAAACACTTTCTTCTGAATTTCTCTTATTTGAATCTTGAATTGTGATGTCATATGGATAGAAGGTATTGTAAAAAAATTTCAGCAAAATCAATTGATATTTAGAGGTGGCACAAAGCCGTTGAAGTTTAACATGGGATTGCCCATCGGCAGACCTCAAAATCGTCGGTATTTGCAAATCTTGCTATAACAGCGTATTATTTTGATCAAGTATCCTTTTTCTTAGTATGTGCAGGATGCCCAATGCCGTCCTGATATTCTGTCTGACTTATAAAGCTTTGTGGCAGGTCAGCACAGATTTACATAGGTTAATTATCAAGCCTTTTTTCATAAAAACAGGCAAATATTTCACTTACTGCGAATAATAAATAAAAGATAACCCCGAGATACTGTATTACTTTTCCAAGCCAATTTTATCATGTACTAAAAATCAGGAAAAACTATTCAGACACTTTTGAGAAATATCTGGGAAATTGACCAATCTTTCAGTCGCGTGAATGAGGAATTACATTGTAAACTTCTAGGGCTTTGTGCCACCTCTAAATATTAACCGATAAGGTTGAAATTTTGCATGTGTTTGTTTTACTTATGTGGTCGTCAATTTCGACTTTCAAATTGCGCGTTTTAGGAGATTTGATTTTTCCCATTGGAATATGGACCACCCTAATAAACATAGGATAAAACATGCGGGGCATGGGCGATGCTGTGCCATTATATGTGCTAGTTAGCACTTGGTACAGAGTTCAGAAAGGTCAAAGGGGGACCAGAGTGATATGGTAGTCATTTTAATTAATAAACAATGAAATAATCTGTGTTATGTGTATAAAACATGCATACATTTTGATGACTCATAATCATATCCCAATGAGTCATACCCGCTACTTATGATGTAAAAGCACCAGTGTTGTCACTGAGTTGCCCGTGAATAATATCACATACCAGTGATGTCATATATCTCTCAGTGACAAATTAACCGCTCTGTTCATTGTAAAAGATAGGACCTGAAGACTGCAGTGACATCACTGATGTTCTCGAACAGCCAAAACACTCCTATTAATTCCCTCGGGGCAATGCATTGATACAGTATGTTCTCCATACTGATTAGATGACTTACTCATAAGTTCCAACGGGCTCATCTCCAATGTCTGTCAGGATGGTCCACTGTCTCCAAGTGACGAGGATGCTGGATGTCAGGATGTTGGCACACGTCACATCCAGTCGGGGGGCGTTCACCAGTTTTGGACGACCTGGTTGGGAAAAGATCCTGTTATTTCTTTTAAGACTGATTATTGATATAAGGATGTATTACATTAAAAAAGGACATATTTGGTTTATTCTGGAGCTTGGTTGGCAGTTGTTTTGGCAGTCATTATTGAAATGTTAGTTTCATAAAATGGACTCGTTAAAAAATGCATGACTTCTAGAATTTATGTTGTGCCATGCTACTTTAAGGCAAAAACCACATCATATTTATTCATGTATATACTGAAGGCTTTTATGATTATGACCACTTTAGTGTAAAAAAATTTTTTTATTGTAGTATATGCTGTAAAATTGGTATACCACAGTGATGAATGATAATTAGGCATGAACATGAGTTGTGCATACATTCTACAATATATTCTCATGGTTACAAAATGTGCATCAATAATAAATGAACAATATACTTGAAGTTCTGCCATTTATTAGGATTTATGTTAGCCATAAATAACTTTGTTGATTTTGAATACAGTAGTAATAGTTTGAAGTGACTGTGTTTTCATAAACGTATATTGATTATTTTGGCTAAAACTTTGAAACGAAACTATTCATGTTTTGAGAAGTTATCCGTGCCATAAATTGCCACTTAAAATGTATTTTGCAGTGGGATATATTTCAATTGATCGATGACCGCACAACGCACACCAAAGCTTCCATGAGAGAACTTTAAGGAATACATGTACTTGCTTTATTTTTCTATTATTACTGCACATTCACTGCCCTTTAAAAGAAGTTTTGTTCATATATATTTAGACATCATTGTCAATTGTTACACATGTTGTGTAATATTGTATTTTCATATTTTCACTTACGTTTCTGGCATGCTGCTCCAGTCCATTCTGGATGACATGCCGGATCCGGTTCGCATTCTCCGGTAATCCGGTTGCAGTCGACTCCCGGTGGGCAGTGGCATTCCAATTCGCAGTTCTTGCTGAAGCGGCCCTCTTCGCAAACTGTGGATGGAAATTATATAAAATTCATTACATTGTGTTTGGCCTGATGATTTCTTGAGGGGGGGGGGGGGCTATAGGTTTTTGTTCCGCGACAGACTTTTTTTTTCGTCAATGTGATGCAAAGACAAAATTTTTCTTTTGTTTTTTTTGTTCCTCTCAACATTAGGAACCATCGGCTTTAGACATTCTTTTCACGAAAGACCAATTAGTTGGAAATTAAACTGGCTATGTTTATGAACTGCTTGGAAGCTGTAGGGCTTTTGACACAAACCTAGTCTACTTATTGACAGCCAGCCTGGATGCCAACACAGCAGCAAGTCTGATGGCTATTATGGAGGAGACTCATTTCATACATCATAAGACAACATATTCCTCTGTGATAATACCAAAAATATAATTTATTTTAAATTATCAAGGACGTACACTTAGCATCTAATGCTCTCCTATGTATGCTTAGCTGATGCAATCATTATATCATTCATTGCCATGTATCGATAGATATTGATTGATTGAATAGTCAGGCCATAGCTTCTGACTCCAGAAATGCAGAAACTGATTTGTTGCATTATTCATTGATTTTCTTGTGATCTAGGCCTCCCTTCAGTTGTTCTCCTGATTAGGTCAGTTATGTCTTGGTTGCCCTGGCAATAGTCAGATGGTATAAACATATTGACGCAGAGCAAGAAATGAACTTCAAGAATCGAGAAGGGGAGAGCTGGAATTTGTGATTTTTTAAATGGCATAATTCATTGGCGGATCCAGACATGGTAGTCTATAGGGGGTCCCGAATGAGTTTCAGCATTCACGGGCCTGCGGTGGTGCATATCTTTTTCAACATGTTATTATTCATCTCGGTGGTTCGGTGAAATAGGTAATGTCTGTTGAGAAAAACTCCCCGATTATGGTTGCCCCTTCAGTCAATTTGCTCTTTCGGACAAGGATAACTATGCAGAGATCTTATAAACTAATCAAAGTTAGATTAAACTTTAGAACTTTTAAATGGCTTAGGAATAAGTTAGGATAAGTACGTAAGTATTGTGCTATTGTCTTTATTTCAGTTTCATCCATATTACGCTATTTCGCAGACTATAGCCCGAAAGAGCAGACAACAAACTCCACTTACTCCTGGTGTGGATATTGGACCAGATTCAATTGAAACTGATCCACTGTAGATCTATGGATCTCCGATGTAGACCTAGATCGGCTAGATTTCAGATGTGGTTGCTGGTTCTGTGGCGATTAACTCACGCTATGAGTAACGATACTTCTAACCCATCCTTTGTAACATCCAGGCACTACCACTAAATCCCCTCATTCAATCAATGATTTTTGATTGATTTAAATCAGTGATTTCTTTTTTAGGCTGTGAGGAAATCAGTTAGTGATATGAATGATATCACTGTAGCTTCTATCTTTTCACTGAAATGGACAGTAAGATATTTCTGATCAATCGATCAAATAATTCATGTTCTCGCTGTGATATCAATATCTCCACACACAGTGTAAGCTCATATTTCTCTTCTGAATTCTGAACTCTTTATCTATCACTATCTTATTCAATATTATGTAGTCAGTGAGTCTGGCAATTTCTATGACTGCCATTAATTATGCATGTCTGCAACACTAGCTGTTTGTAGTTGGGTATCAAAGGTCTGATTAAAGTAAACCAGGTGCTGGGACATAGAGAGCTAAGGCTCAGCATATCATGCCATGTTTGGTGTAAGGTATGTGTAAGGTATTGTTGACTCTTGAATTGAATTCAGTTCAATAACTTTAGGCCCCTACAGTAAACTTCCACCTTCTTACAACCAGGAAAGGATGTAAAGAGTGATTACTGCTGTGTCAGAGGACATCAATGACGTCACTACTGGTCCTATCTTTTACATTGAAATGAGGGTGAATTTGCCATTGGGAGACATTGTGACCTCACTGGTGAGTGGTATGACTCATTCACTGACTGGTGCTAATATATCATTGAAACTTGAAGGGCTCCTCTGTTGTCACATATATATATATATATAAGAATGTATGGTAGAAATTATGTTGCTACAACGTGAACACAACATTGACATTTTTTACACATTGTGTTGACAACATTGCCACAACGTTGTATGCTAATGTCATATCTTATGGCATTACTTCACAACGTGGCGACTACGTAATTTCTACCATACTATTAGACGTAATTTACACGAACATTACAACGTTTATATCACGACATTGTCACAGTGTTGCTACAACGTAGAATGTCGTAGATGTGTCCGTTGGGATGGCAAGTATTATATTAGGGATATGATGTCACAAGGAGGGGTTTAGTTTGGTGTATTTTCAAAGGCTGTAAAAACCAATGGAAAATGCTGCACCACTTGTGAGGTTTTCTCCATTTACCTAATTACCTCAACAAGTGCCAGCTAACAAAGTTAGTGATTTCTGAATCAAAATTGCTGCAGAATTTTTTGAAGTTTAACAGTACAATATTTACAGCAACTCCTCTGCCAATGTAATATAACCTCCTAAGGTAAATTGCTATCCTACCCAAACTTCATTGATTATTGGTTGAACTGTATTGGTTGCACATGAATGGCTTGCCAAGGCATTAAGATTTCATGACATTGCTCTGAGTATCAGTAGACTATTGTATATTTTGTGGTTGAATTGCATGCACTATTCAGCAATCTTGACCACGAAGACCATGCAAGGGCTTATTTGGTTAAACTGTACTAATTAACTTAAGGGAATTAGTATTTAGACAGTTGTGAAGGGAAGTCCAGGAAATTGAAAATTAAGAATATAATGATATTAGAGTCGTTGGCTCGTGTCCTTGTTGTGTTATTCTATTGTCAACAGCAGATTCCCCACAAAATCAATAAAATATTGAATACATTATTATTTTAGTCCCACTATGAGACTTGTGCATTCATTTGTGTGTGTCTGTTTGAGCCTGTCTGGCTGTCTGTCTGTCTGTCAGTTGAAGCAAGAACTGTCTGATTAAAGTTGAATATAGTTCCTAAACAGTTTCTTTTCCTGCACTCTAGCTCTGATTCTCTGACCAGAGAGACTTCGCTCTTTGGTAGCAGCTCTTGGGTGCCTAAGAAGGGTGATGAAACAAATATATACAGTGTATAATATAACATCTGAATCTGAATGTGTTTGTATACTCACTGTCTTGACAGATGGGAGGGTTGGTCCAACCCAGATCACACTGGTAGTCTTCACAGATGACAGTCAGGTTCCCATCTGGTTCTAGGTTCAAAGCCTTGCAAACCGACACTCCGTTGAGACAGTGACATTCCCTGCTGCAGTTGTCTCCGAATCGGCCCACCGGACAACCTGACAAAGTTGAAATAAGATGTCAAATTTCATTAATTTCTATAAAATTGAATCAAGTCTCAGAGGGGGAGGGGGATTTTTTAGCGGTTGGTTTATATACACCGATTATGATAAGTTACCAGTAATTCTCCAAAATGAAGAGGAAGAAGCAAGTGAACGAAAACTGAATTTCTTAATTATATTTTTGAACTCTGCTGAGCTTTAATGATCAAGGGTACTGTCAAAAGAATGGGGGTTATTATTGCCTGTGTGAAAACCAAAAGGATATAAATTTAGTATTTTTAGTCAGTTTGATCAATGTATGTAATGTGTTTATGATAAGATGATATGGTTGTAGTGATTTTGATAAATGTGTTTGTGCAACTTATTTTGATTTACCATAAGGAAATTGTCCAAGGCAAATGAGGGGTAAATTGCAAGAAGGGTTTCGAAAATTCGCTTCAGCCATTTCTGTACATTTCTATTTAGTAAACAGTTTAGTAAGTTACTACAGAAGTGCATAAAATGTTAGACTGTATGCGTTTGGTGTGAGTCACATACGAAAGAGGAAAAATATGAGTTGTCACCATTGGATCATAGGAGGTGCTTATATGCTTCACTCTTTTTTCATTCTTTGAACATCATTCATTTGACAATCATGCACTCATTCAAAATGGAAAATTGTTAAAACTTGATACTCAGACAGATTCCCAAAGCTTTTTCAGTATTGAAACTGTATTTTACTGGAACATTGTCCTTGATTGCAACAAAATTGATTCTGTTAGAAGAACAGTTTTAGACAATTTTGTGTTACATTGGGGGAAAATACAAATCACTTTAGCTGTAGTAAATTGACCTTTTTTGTGGTATGAAAAAGCTGAGGGTTCAAAAGTCTGACAAAATGTGAACTTATGTTTAGTTCAAGGGTGGTGACTATATTAATTGATAATGATGAAATATTATTAAAATACTGTTATGTGAAGCTGCTTGGTGGAAATTGGTGGCTACTGCCTAGTCTAGTTCTGGTCTATATGCTGATTAAATATTCACAAAAAATGGAAAAAGGTGTTACTTAAAAAAAAGATACAGTTAGCAATCTTGCAAGTTGCATGATGTAGGCCTACAAGCTAAATAGGATCAATTGCATAACAATCCAGGAAATATGAATGGTTCCTTTCACCTGTTTGAGAATGTCAATTATGTGATCATGCCTCTGCAGGTTCTAACTTTTACATTGAAATGACTTGTCAATCCATCACTGACTCGGAGACATTGTATACAACTGCGCTTACTTTCAAGAGCATCTGTAATTATTCCAAGAGCTTTTCCAGACATACAATCATTTGACCATCATACAAGTCCCAGCCAACCAACAGAGCAGCTAAAGACCAGTGATATGTAGAGAAAATTGGATGCAAGGATAACAGGATTTGGTGTTAGGCCATTAATAGTCAAGTGGGAGAGATCTAAGAGTCATAAAATGGTGGCATGAGGCTAGCAAGCAAATTTAATTTCTTTGCTGGAAAGTTGGAGTTTTACCTCACCTTCCACTGTATAAAAGAAACACAGATAAATGTCAACATTTAATTTAATGTATACTTTTCAAACAGGTCTCCTGATGATATATATATATATGTTACTGTCTGTCAATTTGATATACAAACAGAGTGGACTGTTGCACTACGAAAATAGCTTCGTGAGTCATCATACTGATGATTCGTTATGATCATACCCAGTACCTTCAATGTTAATTTGCTTCAAAGAGACTAATCCCGCTTGTTTGTGACAGGCAAACGAAAGGATTATACTCTAAAATCAGTTTTGACAAGTCTAATGGCCCTCCATTGATCAATGATCATGACTAATCAAACAGTCTCTGTTTTTCACATGTTGAATGTAAAGAAGATGACTCTTCATCAGCTATCATGGGTCATGAAGTGCATTTTTTCACAGCGAACTTGTCCTCTCTTTTTGCATAACTAATGGATAGACTGTAATGTTAAGATGATTAGTTTCGGATAAGTGGGAGTTACCAATGCTAGAGAGCATTTCCATCCAATGTGGGTAACATCAGTCATCAATGAATTTGTATAAACAGATTATTTTTGCTTAAATGATGTCATTAGTTCATCCAAATTGTTGTGTTATGTTTTAATTATACCAAATAGGTCTTTGTGTCTCAATGGAGGATGCAAACAGTATCTCACCTGGGTCCTGAGAGTAAATTACAGGTATCCATGACAAGAGGAAGCTGAGAAAGATGGTATAACCGGAAGTATGGCTTTTGATGCCACCATATGGCAGGTGTAGGAACTTCATTCTTTCTGTAGAGGTTCTACTTCATGATGTGACCTGAAATGTTAAAGCATTTGGCAAATTGTATCCAGATTGGAGACCTGAAATTTTAAAGCATTTGTATTGAAGTAATGACTTGTAGGCCTATTGAAATAATGACTATCTCAGACTTACAATTAATCTGCTACTTTGCTACAAGACTCTTGGCAGTAGGCCTATAGGCCAGAGCAAAAAGCTCTATAGGTATATTTTGTCACCTCTATCTTTGAATCAAAGTAGGGTAAACTGTTGACTCAGAGCAAAAACAACCAAGAGAAAAGAGCCTTCAACAAGTTTGGGCCTCCTGCATAATTAGCATTAATTAGGCCTAATTTTAGATATATATTACATATATGATCAAGAATGGTTATAAATGTGATCAGAAGTCATTCATTGAATCGTTTGAGAGGATTTAATCATTTCAAGCTATCTTGACTTCATGAAACTTGACACCATTCGTTTAAATCTGATGAAGTGTCTCAGTTGCGGTTGCAAATTTAGAGCATTGCTTCTGGCGCTGAGCGGGTGCTATCAATGTCAGTATCTAGGCCACTGAGATGGAGAGTGAAAGGAATTGTATTGGCCCGAACAGTCATATCATCCTTATGTTGAAAAGGGATAATCAATTAGAATTCAAAGTTTGTTGGTCTAATTTACAAATTGTTTCTTCGACAAATAGTTGGATATTAGGTCTATGAAAACTTATAAGATAATTCTACAGCCTATTTATTTAATCAAAAGGCTACTTCTAAATATTGTTTGTGAAGTGGTGTTTTTATTCCAATTAGGCCTGACTGTTCTACAATTAATTGCGAAAATATTTCAATTTTGAAGACAGCAAGCCACTTTCAGGTAGGCCCATTTAGAAATAGCATTGCTGATTACCTAACATGTCCTGGCGTAATTTCCTCCGCGTGAAATAGAATATCAATGAAATCACTTGGTTACGGCTGGTTGGGCAGAGTTGACACGCTCCATTGCTTATCATTGATTTCACTTGACCGGTTTTATTGCTGGTGGGAGGCATTAAAAATAACCAGAATATAGATTTTAAAACATTGTCTGTCAATTGGATTACAGTGTATAGAAATACTTTTAAAAAAGAATTTCAATGATATTTATAATATTATGTGACTTTTAGTCCTTAAAAACTAGGCATTTTTTCTATTCTATTAAATTTGTTTTAAGGTTTGAATTGAGTTTTTAGGCAGGCTTATCGTCTAGGTAGTGGTTTGGGTAATTGGTTTTGGGATATATTGTACTTCCAATTAATTTTTCTGTGGGTTGTTGTAATTTGCTTGATAGTAAAGGGCCTTAATTACTACCTAACATCACATTATTTATCCCTTAATTATGTACTTTCAGATTGTCAGGATTAAAAGATAGATAGACAGATATGGTAAACACAGCCCTCTTTAATAGCCAAGTTCTCAGTGCTCATGAGGGTTGATTGATGGGATGGGAGAGAAAGAGCAGGAGCCCTCAACATGTTACACATTTACCCCATCATCCCCATGTGAGGGTTCTTTGACTAGCCCAGCGCAGACACTGATACAAGTGGCCGCCAAGTTAACATCTCATCCGAACGACATCTAGCTGAGATTTTGCTCATGAAGGTCCACTTAAAATGTTGGGTTCCCCACTAGAGTTCGAACCCATGCAAGCAAATACCTTTAGCAGAGCAGGCGGAAACCTTTACCACTCAGCCACCCAGCTGCCTAAAAGCCTTTAATTTGATGTCGTTCTTAATTTATAATTGACAAGCATAAACCTAGAAGTACTGTACTGAAGACTTCTGGGTACATGCCTTTGAAAGCAAGCTCTTCTTAGCCTGCCATGCACTTTCTATTGGGCCTACCTGTATGACATATCGATATCATTGGATGTGACAAAGAGCTGCATTAGACCTACTTATGGAAGATTTGCTAGTAATTGCCACTATGCATACAATGATCCAGTTGTACTTGTTTCAAATGCTTTAATTGGCCTACTCACCTCCTCTCTAGTATGTCACCATCAGCATTTCTCTATTCCTCTCTCTTCTTCCACTCTCCTTGCTATCCAAAGGTATTCCAAGATCCAAGGGAGATCCAAGTGTGATCCAACCTTCCCGCCCAAAAACAGTGAATGGAATGTCACTCTCAGGCATGTTGTGACAAGATAGCTCTCCTGTATAGTCAGGGCTTGACACAGATTGGCCATGCGCCATGGAGCTGGTTTAAGCTGGTAATCTGGTAGACTGGTATATCCCCAGTGTAGTAGACTTTCATGCAGTGCTGTATGGTAGAACCATATTTAAATGAGCAACAATTATAGGATCAATAAGAAAAGTGGAATTATGTAGATAGGCCTATATATTTCCTTTTGATTTTGAGTTATAAAGGGCCATTTTAAAGGCCTATATATATGCCAAAATGGATCCTTTGATTCTGATTTGTTGATATAGGCCTAGAAATGTGTTGCTCCCTATAGGTTTATGAATATTAGAAAACTATGAATTTTTTTAAATTTTAGGCTTTGAAGCATATATGCCTATATTTTCTACTAGGCCTTTTTGAGCAGATAATAATTCATTGTAAGGTAGCCTAAATAAGATAATCAGTTGAAGTAGGTGTTATTAATTCCTCTGATTTCTGTATTACATTTGTAGGTATAGGTTGTCTAATTACTCCAAAATAGATATTGGCCACAACCTGGAGTCCTGGACTAGTGTATTATAAATTCTGCATACTCCCAATAATAACAGTCCTTTGAATAGGATTTAATAACCATAAAACAGGCTTAATTACAGACCTAATTCAATTGTATGTCCTCTCTGATTTTGAGATAAATATATAGTGTTCAACCTGTTAATCCAATCTGGGCTCTGATAATCCAATCTGGGCTAGTGAAGTTGTAAATCCGTCAGTGGAATCTTGTATGTTTACACATGTGACATGGTGGCCTGTTTGTTGTTGGAATTAGGTCAACTAGTGAATCTTATCTTTCCCAGGTGCTGGCATCATTTGCAGGTAGTGATGCCAGCAATCAATAAATTTATTCCAGTGCTGCTGGCTTGCAGTTCTTAAGTTACAAGGGTTATAATGCAGTTAAGATTAGAATGCATTGTTTATGTGTATACATGTATATCCCTTCCATAGCAATGATGTCATTGATGTGTACATCACTGTTTGGTGCTGCTGCATCAATTCCTAGCAGACAGGTATCAGCAGCTGCAGCAGCCATTTATTTACCCTGGATACGCGTGCGTTGCTATGGAGACCTGCAGCGTCCTACCTGTAATGACATTCTGGAACAGTGCAACTCAGTTCCAATGGAATCGTGATAGCTAGCACACTGCTGGTGTTGGCCTGATTTGGTAGTCTGGCTAATTTCACAGTTAATTGAATTCAACTGTTTGGCTGCAAACTTGTAAATGTCACAGTTCAATTTAAAATTGAATTGGCACAAAGCAAAAGCCAATTAATTAGGACAAAGTAGAAAGTTTTCCTTGATTTGTAACAAATCATTTGTTTGTTATATAATTATGAAAATATGCCTTAATAAATTTTTTGTATAGATGTTGTTTCATGACAAATGAATCTGTAGCCTATGCACTGTAAGAAAACAAGAAACTTGATAAATATAATTTAAGCATCTAATTGATAGTAAATATAATTTTGGCCTCTCTGTCTGTGCATGGGAAGGAGGTCTATCAATTAAATCTTTTTATAAATAGGCCTAAATTCCGCCTTTTTAGAAGGAGCTGGAGGACCTAATTTTTTATATTATGGATTCAGTCGAAACAATGTCATTGTCTTCAAAACCACTGTCTCCATTCCCCAGATCTTCAGGTCATTTAAAATCTATTTTTTGCAGAATGGTGGCCCCTAGCTAATAGCTCCTAATAGTTGGTGATTTCAATGCCTTGTTTTGGCGGGAAAACCATCAATTAGAAACACCTGTTCACTGTTTCTGGCTGCTAATGACGTCATAATCTAGTTTGTGACGTCACAAATAATCACTATATCTGGGAGAACAAATAATTGGAATGTAGTCATGTTATTGTGAACTGTAATTTTATCTGAGCCACATTAGAGCTGTGTTAGTGTGACAACACCTAATCATCATGATCCACATGAACATATTTCTGAAGTTACTGATTTTTGCCACAACTGTCAAGTTGGAAATTCTGGAAAGCGATGAAGATATTTCGGATGAGATCCATTACTTCATGGAGTTCGCTAAGGAAGAAAGTTACTTCAAATTGCCGGATCTTTCCAAAAATATCTGTCCGGACACTCTGGAACTGGTAAATGTCTTGAGAGGGATTGCTGGACGGATGAATGCCACAAACCTTGGTGTGGGTATTTCGGGGGAAAGTTTCACAGAAGCTGTGGAAGACTTGTATTCAGGGTTGAGGACTTGCGGAGCTGATTTCGACAACAATTGGAACTTTGTCGAACGTTTCAATTTCTCCGGTGATACCATTGGATTGAACGGAATGCTCGGGAAGGCCAAGGAACTATTTTCTGTCATGTCAAAACTGAGGAGAATATTCAAACAGCATTCCTATGAAGTCGAAAGATTACACGTCTTGATCGAGTCCGAATGTGAACAATTGCTGAAGCCAAAAGACCCCGTATTCGACCCAAATTTCAACGGCAAATTGATACCCTTTCTTCTCAAACTGAAAGAAGAGCGTTTTGATCAGGAGAAGACAACTGATTGGACAACCTACGCCCTGTATTTGAGCCTCATTCGCTGCATGATGCAAGACCTGCATGGAAGCAGCAGAGAAATTTGTGAAGCCCTTCTCCAAAAGAAAATTAAGAAAGCTAGGACAAAGAGAAGTTTAGCTGCTGTGAAAGAAGCTAAACAGGGTGAGGTTTAAAAAAAAAAGTTTATAGTTTACACTGATTTGATTGGCTAACACCTTCATTTACATTGTATAATTTATTTGGTTTGTAACTCCAGCTCATAGGCCACACAGGGGTGCCAGAACAGGGGGGCAGGGGGGGGGCATCGCCCTCCTGCCCTTGTCCAAGGTGGACAGGGATGCCCTTTAGATTCTAAAGAAAAAAAAAACATTATTAGGCCATGTTTTACTAATTTTAGTCACAAATTAGTAAATATAAATTCAAATTATCATTAACTCTCTGTATAAGTTTTGTCACGCAAAATTGGCGCGAATATGACTTGCCCTTTTTTGTCTGACTGCCCCTGCCGCCCACGTTTCCTTCCGGCACCCCTGTACTTAGGCCTACACACTTTTCGTCTAAATCTAATAATGAGCTGTATCATTGTGGAAGGCTCACCACGAATTTCGTGCCTGCGATGCAGTGCATGACTGAGAGTATATACAATATACAATCCAATACAACAAAATAATGGTCCCAGTTCATAGAGTTAAAAATGCTAATATTTCAAAATACAATTTTCCAATGTTAATTCAAATTAAATCAAATGCAAGTCCATGTTGCATCATGTCGCAAGAAAATGTCACAAGGAGATGTTCATGAGCATTATGGTTATAAATAACAAAGGCAGGCAAGCATGAACAGCGGGAACCGCTCAATTATGTCCATGCTATAGGCTGAGTATAGCGCCAGTCAGTCAGCTCGAGCAAACATTGCTTAGTCAATAATGGCAGTTTTCACATAAAAAGTAGACAATAACTCTAGCAGATGCAAAAAGAAATTTCCTGATATCTATATTGGTTTGAGAGATATAGGATACTGAAGCTTTTTCTCATTTGGCGGCCAAAGTAGTACAGAACGGCCAAAGTAACCCCGTTTTACGGTACTTTATTGAGGTAGGTCCCTAAGGCTTGTATTAAAAAGAGTCTCGTAATGTTAAAATTGCGATAACAAGTTTGGCATTTCTTCGCGCCGAAAAAATTGTTAAGCGCCCCTACACACATAAGAAAAAAAGAGTTTGTCTTTGGGTAAAATCATTGCGTGGCAATAAAATCATTACGCGGCCAATCATAGTGTGGCCCTTGAAAGCATAGTACAAAATAAAAGTTTAAATTATTGATAGGCCACCCTCTAAAATGATGCCTATCATGGAAAAAATTATGCATGCAAATTTTCAGGCAAATCGGTTAATATTTAGAGGTGGCCCATCGCCCCTGAAGTGTTTATGTTTCTAGCGTAATTCTCTACATTTGTCAACTCGCGGTTCTGTATTATTCAGCCAATTCAAATGATACAACAATACAAATGGCATGGTTGAACTGGTCTTAATTAGAGCTTCATTTTGAGTAACAACTTGAATGGTCTCTGATGATTTGATATTTGGCATGTTTAACTGCAAATTTGCTGAAAACCTCACGTTCGCTTGATTTTTCTTTAACATCAGATGATTTGTTCTTTGGGCAGATGGTAATTAATGGAGTGTTATTGGGTGCAAGAGAGCAAATGCAATGATTTTTAGCCTTAGATTAAAATTAATAATAATATTATGATTAGGTATTTATATCCTACATTTATGCTGGTTGGCTAATCATTAGGACTGGAAAAGTAGGGACAGCATGATTGAAACTGTGGTAAAAATTGAATATGGGTTCAAATGACTGCCAATTTTAGATCAAACCCAGTGTTTGGAAGCCCAGAGCACTCCTAACTGAGCTAACAACACTCCCCCTATGCATTCTTAGGGAATTATATCAAAGTCACTCTTTGAAATTTTTCCTGCAACAATGTCGTTGTTAATTAATTTGCCTTTTTGTATAATATGTGAATAATTCCATGTCAGAATATCTTGCAAATATTTGGCAGACCTGAACAAAACCTGCATGCCACTCACTGGTCTAGCAGTTTTTATGGTACAACTTGACAAGGGTCTGGTTTCCAGTCAGGCGTAATGAACAACCAGATTCGAATCAGTACCAAATTTGTAAAAAATAAATAACAAGATGTGCCGTAGATCTGACGCAGAATTAACCCTCCTGGCCCCATGGAACAAGAATCACCTACTGCCCTGTTGGAGAATCATAAAATTTTGGGGCTCATAAAGAATTTTCATAGACCATCCAGTATGTATTCAAAATGAAGCTCTCGTTCAGCCCTGTTCAAAAAATCTAATTATATTGTTGAATGATTTTTAAAAAATGGCTTAGTTATAGAATACCGGGGATCAGCGAACTTACAAAATCATGACTGAAATGCAAGAATTTCAAGGCTTGTGGGCCACCTCTAAATGCTAACCGATTTGAATGAGATTTTGTGCTTGCTGTTTTTACCATAATAGGCATCATTTGAGGGGGTGGCCCATATAAATTTCCAACTTTTTTTTTAAGGGCCACCCTGACTATATTTGGTTGGCTCCTGTAATTTTCTTTTGCTGAGTATGTCAATGTCGAGGTCCATTTTCTGTGTCTACATTTAATAATTAATTTATCAGAATGCATGAAGTGGAGGAATGAAACTGGCAAAGCCACAATGAGTGGTTTACTGAAGAACCAGTCTAAAACGATTGACAGCTGCAAAGTACTGTGCGTTATGGACAAGAAGTGTCTCGCTGCTGATTTTCACACCGAAGCCCACACGTGCTACCATTACTTCAACGTGAAGAAATTGGAGCCAGTCGAACTAGAACCGGGTGAGGTGCAAAAAGAGCACCACCTGCAAGACTATGTTCAGTACGAGGTGCAGGAGAGATGTGCTAATGCTACTAATGTTACTAATACTATGAGAAGTAAGTTTGTTTTCTTTTACTCACTATGAAAGGGTGTATAGTCACTGTATAGCAGCTGGGTGGTCAAGTGGCTTAGGTGCCCGCCTGCTCCACTGAAGGTCTTTGCCTGCATGGGTTCGAACCCCGGGTGGGGAAATTTTCAGTGTACCTTCATGAGCAAAATCCCAGCTGGATGTCGTTTGAATGAGACGTTAAATTGGTGGCCCCTTGTGTCAGTATCTATGCTGGGCAAGTAAAAGATCCCTCACATGGGGTAAATGTGTAACATGTTGAGGACTCCCGCTCTCTCTCCCATCTCATCAATCAACCCTCGTGAGCGCCCAGAACTGGGCTTAGAGGGCTGCACTAACCATATCTATCTATCTAATCTATCTATCTGTATACAGGGGCGCCGCTAGATGGTTTAGGTTTTTGGCCTTCTTGGATTAAAATGCTTTTGGTTTTTTGAAAATTCTGATTAATTTGGTTTTGGTTATTGAAAAGAGGATTAAAATGGTTTTAAAAGCATAAAGATTAAATTGGTTTCCAAAATTTTTACTGAAGGATTAAAATGGTTTGTGGTTTTGGTGCTTGATTTCCGGATAAGAATGGTTCTGGTTTTCAAAATTGCCATGGCGCATCCGTATGTAAAAATCGGTTGAGTACCTTCCCCTGGGGTTTGTGTAACATAACATTAAAACGTGATAAAATTGTAGTTGACATGTTTGAAAATGGCAGTGACGATCAGCATTCACATGTTAATCTGGTCAAGTTGTCAAACTCCGCTGCTCTCCTAAGTAGAATAATACATATTTCGCTGTTTTCTGTGTTCAAGTAACAGATTTTTCGGAAGTTTCATTGCTCAAAGACCAATTAGAACTGCAGAAAATGCTACATAGAAGTCGTAGATATTGAGGAAACTAACCATAGAAACTCACACTAAATTAATCTGCTGTAACTGCCAATCTGATTTGATCAAGCTGCTGTAGCCTAAACAAATTTCTCTGATACTTGGGTAATTTATGTAGGCCTACCTGTTGAAGAGCAAACTGTTTCATGCACTCCGATTGCCAACTTGAACAAAGACACTTGAAGGCTATGCAAATTTTTGCTTCAGTTACTGATACTCAAATAATGTATTATATTATCAGGATGCTCCAGAATCCTTCAATACTACAGGCTACAGCATAAGCATTTCGCCTGAGTTGTTTTGTGGTTGGGACACTTGCAATTTTAAATTATCCAAAAGTTCCGTTTTTTCATCTATTTTTTGATAATCATCAAAAGACCCAAATCCTGGCTTCGGTACCATGCAATCGACATCATTCAATCGACAGGTTCTAGTTGTGATTGAACTGAATTTTACAGGGTTGCCACTTGAGTGAATCGAGTCAGATTTCGGTATTCCCTGACTTTTCCATGTCTCAAAACAAGTTTTCATTGACCACAAAAAAGGCAATCATACTAAATTTTGGACTGCGATTCACGGGCTTGTGTGATTTTACATTGCAACTAAGTAAATCGGACTTAAAAAAGATACAAAACCCTTATTTTAAGGCATCTTCAAAACCATCAAACAGGTTAGAAGGGCAAATTTTGTACCTTTCTTTGTCATTCTTATTACGACACCATTGCCATTTTTGTCGCGCACTAGTTTTTATGCAAAATTTCCCTGACCAAGGTAAGACTTCCCTGACTTTTTGCAGAATCTCAAATTTCCCTGACTAATTTCAAAGTTCCTTGACTATTCCCTGACCATGAATTTCCATGCATGACTTTTCCCTGACGGTCCTGACCTTTGGCAATCCTGAATTTTATGTGAATATCTGCCCTTTCGTGAGCGGCATGATTGTGAGAACTTTATTTCATTTCTTTGTGACATTTTGAAGTAAGCTGGTAAATAATGATTTGGAGCTTTGCAATATAACAAACAACATCTGAAACGACATAAATCAATTAGTTTTAGGTGTTTATATTTATGGAATGAATGAGGGGTGTATGACTTGATTATATTTCTTTTTGTCAATGATTCTCGAGGCTTTTTTCTGAGTTATGAGAATTCTCAAAGGAATACTATGTTCGATGAATTGATATAGTTCCTGAGCCAATCAGATCATGCAAAAAAAGCTACGTACCAAGTTGGAGAAAAGACCCTAGAATTGTGTGCTAATGAAAACTGCTGTAATTATCGCATTTCTGCCTAACGCGTTTCAGCATTCCTCTGGGTGGTGTAGTGGTTAAGGTTCCCGCCTGCTCCGCTGAAGGTCTTTGCCTGCATGGGTTCGACTCCTGGTTGGGGAACCCGAAATTTTCAGTGCACCTTTATGAGCAAAATCCCAGCTGGATGTCGTTCGGATGAGACGTTAAATTGGCGGCCCCTTGTATCAGTGTCTGTGCTGGGCAAGTAAAACATCCCTCACATGGGGTAAATGTGTAACATGTTGAGGACTCCTGCTCTCTCTCTCCCATCTCATCAATCAACCCTCGTGAGCGCCCAGAACTGGGCTTAGAGGGCTGCACTTACCATATCTATCTATCTATCTATCTATCAGCTCAACCTCAAATTTTTTTCAAGTGGTTAAGAATTATGTTTCATTTGTATTCTTGCAGATTGTGAAACAAATTTCACCCTCAAAGAGTCCTTCGCCTCTGCTGATGGCAAATACAACTATGGTATTACGACTGTCGAGGACTGTAAGCACGAGTGCGCAAAGAATTCAACGTGTATAGCGGTTGATTTCAACACCGTCCAAGAGAAATGTTATTTGCACTATGATGAAGAAAATCTCAAAGTGCCGTTGAAGAAAAAGGACAAAGTATACATGCGCTATGTACTCGTCGCAACTTGCTCTAGTAAGTTTAATTCTTGTAGGGGAGCCCGGGGCAAATTGGATGGTTTTTTTTTTTTTTGGCTCTCAATCAAAAACTTCTCTTAATATTTGAAAAATATTTTTAACTGACTGACTTCTAAACATCTACACTACCCTTACAGTGCCGCCTGTAAATAAGTGAAACACATGATATTGTGCCATTCCATCAATGCTAAACATCCTTAACCAAACTGCTTCTGCAAGCATGAATTCTCATCCGATGAGAGGAAAACATATTGGGTCATAAAGGCCGATATGTGAGGCATATGGGATAACAATATCAGCCAATTTTCTTTGCTGTAGTTGGAGTAAGGTATGGGTCAAAGTCTTCGATAAGTAAGTGAACCACCTTTCCCTATCTTTTAACATTGGGCCTGTGTTTCACTTACTTATCAAAGACTTTGACCCATACCCAACTCCAACTACAGCAAAGAAAATTGGCTGCTATTTTTATCCCTTATGCCTCACGTATCGGCCTTTATGACCCACTATGTTTTCCTCTCATCTGATGAGAATTCATACCTCCACAAGCAGTTTGGCTGAGGATGTTTAGCATTGATGCAATGGCACAATGTCATGTGTTTCACTTACTTACATGCGGCACTGTATGCCGAGTCGATCTACCTTCTATGGTTGTGGAAAAATAAGGTTGAAAATTTTTGGACCACAAAATAAAAAGTCCAGGAAAGTCGAAGAAATTAATCCGCGAAGCTAAAGATTTATTTTGTGTGGCCTAATCAGTTCACTTTTTTTTCCAGAAGCCTCAAGTCAATCCCTGCACTGGACTGTTTTTGCATTTCCGTTATTTGCATTTTATGGACAATCATAAGGACCAGGATTGAAGTGAATTGCGGGCATGACCAATAAAGACTTCTTTGAATGATACCAGTCTGGCAGAATTCATTACACAATTTCAAAGGTGACCTAAAAAATGTCTGCTTTGACACCTCCTGGAGAGGATAATTTGCACCTTGTACGAGGTAACGTGACGAGGGATAGTTGGAAATTATTTTATTTTTTTAAGGCAGGCACTTCACTGTCATTCACACAAGAGGGCAGTTACGACATTAAGTGTATAATGTGAATGTGCCAGAAAATACCAAAGCTAGACATCCAGACAGACAAGCTGAAAACATTATGCCCCGCCAATACTTCTTGAAGGGGGGGAAGGGTGGATAATAAAATCTACTGAATTTATATAGGCCTAGTGTTTTTAAAAGAATAATAACATGAAAGTCATTTAATAGACATGGAATTTATTGAACAAATTCATTGCAATTTATGCATGCCTCAGACATGCAACAGAAAAATAACATAGTTCAACATTTCACAATTTGTGTCACAGTTCCGCAAGACTCCATCACAGAATCTCTGAGCTGTTGTGACTTTTTACTTATTATCAGCTGTACAAAATAACATTGTATTTACATAACGTGAAACATTTGAGTTTGCTTTGTTTGACTTAACATTATAATAAGAATTGCTAGAAAACAACTTGATGAGAACAACAATAAAAATTTGCATCACAGCTTCATTATTAATATTCCCCGAATCATATTTTTTAAGTTAACTACTCAAATAAAATTACCAATCATGGCTTGGAGAATGGAGATCGCCTAAATTGTCAAAGGCAAATTTTCAGGTCACCTTTAAGTGAAATTTAATACCGATATAGAATGCATGTCAAAAATGTTTTAAATTGTCGTCCAGTCCTATGATATCAACACAGTGATGTCGTAATTAGTTAATTTTTGCGCAATTATTCTTGAAATTAACTTACTGACTTCACCTACTGAACAATGTTGAAGCTGAATCGATGCATACTAGCTATTGATGCAAAACCCAAATTTGTAACTTTTTACTTTGATTCAGGGAATAATTAATTCATGAGATGACAGAATATGCTTATATAACGCCTAACAAATTTATTTAAGGAAACATTTTTTTTACAATTTCACTGAAGGGGTTTATTATCTAAAATCAGTGATTAGCATACTACCACCCTCACTATTGTGAAATTCTTTGTCTATCAAATAAAATGTAAAAAAAAATTCTACATACTTCAAAATATACTGTATTCACACAACCCTGTGCCTGACATAATTGCCTTAATTGTTTCTTTGTTTTAAACTCCTCTTTCTCACTTAGTGATATATTTTAACTTCATCGTCATTAAACTTTCATTGTATATATATGTAACGGTGCATATTTCAGTATAACATTTCTTAAATTATATTTGTACATTATCATGAATATTATCAACACACTATACGCAAATTGAATCATACAAAAAATCACATTTGAGAAATCAAACAGACTGGCCAGTGCCAATTTCATGATGCGTAATAAATTAATGCAAAAATATTTTACAAAATCTAACAGAAATACAATTGCACAATGGCGCCAGTAATAATCATAGCAAATAATTCTTTGACAGAATTATATCAACGAAATCTTTTATTAAATCTTAAAATATAGAAGGAAATCCTATCACTTAAATAAATTTCTAGATTTCCTTTTCCAAAAGGTACACAACAAGTAACTTGGGAGTTTAATAATTTCATACTTGTCAAAAACAACCTTGTGAAACATTATCTTAAATATAAAATTAGTAAAAAAGACGATCCACGTCCTCCTTTAAGTTAACGTATAACAACAACAACCGTGATATGACGAAAACAGCCAACAAGTACGACTTTCTTTCTCATAAAACAAGTAGTTTTGAATTTTTTTTTATCGAAAGAAAATGTCAGAAATGGCATTAGACAGATAAACAACATTGTTAATCCGCTAAAGTTCTGAAATTGCACATACATGACTTTTGTCTTTCGACTCATTTTGAGCTCCTCATTTTGATTGTATACATAACATTTTTCACAGTACAAGATAATTAAATAATCTAATAAAAAATTGCATTGAACTTAGATAACATACAAAATAACTGATTGTATTACAAATATCGGTTCATTGGAACACAAGAGTTATGTTTATGTAGTTGTGCTAGTCTCTTTTTAATAAACAAACTTCTTTAATCACAGATGGTTGAAGTCTTCAGGTGAATCTGAAACCAATCGCAGGCCGTGATGTCCAGGTACGGTTCGCTATACCTGTTTCTCCAACAAAATGACCACAGTTTATATTCAGATTCAACATAATCACATAAAAAACAAGGCAAACGAAGTCTTCGTCCGCGAAGACCTTCGTATCTGCTCTTGTCCGTCCTTGCCGCAGAACGTCAATTAATTATATAACAGTTAAGCATCGTAACGAAAGTTTGCATCGTAACGAAAATGTTAATGACTCGAAAATCCAAAGACTCATTAGGGCAGTCTTTCAAACAGTCTTTAATTTGACACTCAGTGTACTAGTGAAAAAGAAATGCAGTTTTATCATAACAGCGTATGTGAAAATGCATTTCATTTTAGCTAGTACACACTGATTAAACCAGTACGAAATCCAGGGCCAACGAGTAAAACCGCTAAACCAGTATCCACATGACTTGATAGGTGACTTATTGGGGGGTTAAAGGTAGTCCTATTTAAAGTACTCCTAGTCCACAGTGGTGAAGTCCTCGATAAGAGCACCGTTCGAAATGGGGGTAGGGGCAGTGGGACTCATTGGTGTGTTAGCCGTTAAAGTGAGCTCCCCGCTTCCAATTGATTGATTGTCTCTATCATCTCCACTAAGGGTCGAGGCACCGTCCGAGTGTCCGTCAGAGTTGCGAGTCACTCCTAGCAAAGACCCGTCGGTGCCTTCCAAATCCCCAGGTCTTTTCGTGGAGTCAGAGGCTAGGTCGGAGGTTAAATCCGAATCAAAGTCCGAGTTGGTAACTTTGGAAAGTACTCCCAGGTCTCCGTTTGTCTTTGAGTTTGACTTAGAATTGCGCTTCTTTTTCAAGCTACTCTTGCTCGCCGACCCAGCCGACGTTCCAGAGTCATCCTCATTGTCAGAACTGTCAGCGGCAAAGTCCGGACCCAGCCGTAACTTAGCAATGTCATGAAAAGGGTAGCCCTCAATATTGATGCTTCCCGTCATAGACGAGGTCAACAACAGACGGTCTTTGTCTGCTTCCATGTCATCCGTGTCGTAGTCGGACTCCGTATCTATTGAGTGATTCAACGCCAAGGAAGAAATAGTCGCAAGGCGCTTGTTCACCTTCAGCTGCATCAACTGGAAAAGACAAAGCAAAAATTAATTCTGGGTCATGAATTACTTGATTGAATGTGTGTCTTCAGTTACCATAAGGCAAATCTGAAGTTTCGTCATGGCAAATAAACTTAAAAGCAAAGTAAATATACATATTTCACCAAGATAAAGTAAAACTTTTGACATCCAATAACTGAACAGGCAATCAGAAATGTCTTGAAATGGGCAGATATCTGCCATAGCAGGGAGCGTGAAATTCGCTCTTAGGATGAGTAATAAACAATAAACACTCCACCAGAGAAATTCCTCTAGCTTATTATAGAGTTACAGTCCAATAACTTACATATTGTACAAATTACCCTGTACAAATCCCATCACCATAATTATATTAAGTTGCAATTCTGGTGAGTGCCTCTTATATCAAATTGCTTAATGTGTAGATGAAGGAATTTGGATACGAAATATTCTTAAGTGCAAGTGCAGATGGTTATCTAAAATTTAAACCTTACTAATTATTTAACAATCAATATATATATTATATTATATTGTTAATTGGCTTGGGCGGTTAAAGCTTTTCATGACTTCATAGTTCATAGATTTAATCCAGCTACTGGCACTTTCAGTCTAATTAATAACTGTATATATTATGTATTTTTTCCATTGTAACTTTCCTTCTTGGTATTATTTCAAAGGGTCCCATTAATTGATATTCTTAGCATCTACTGACAACCTAAGAATTTATGTAAATGTTAAATTTGAAGTGAAAATTTAAATTTGAAAATCAATTTCTGAGCCTGTGCCAGGCCTTTCAAAATCCCATAATACGTTGTCGTGGTGATTAACTGGAACATTCTTAAGTCATGCTTGTCATTTACCATTCTCATATTGTCATATTACCAATAAAACTTTAAACAAATGACTGAAATATGAAATAGAAAGAACTTGGTGACAAAAGTTGAACAGTGGAAGGTAATTTCTTGAAACACAGGCACCAGGGAATGTCAAGTCCCAGATTATTGTTGAACTCTCGTCTCTCGTGTAATTTCGAAAATGTCTTTTGCTTCAAGAAATTACTAACAAGCGTTAATGGTGACACACCTGAGCAAGAGCAGTCTTAATAACATTTAACTTTAAGAATAACTTGAGGTATAACTTGAGTTATAACTTTTAAGTATAACTTGAAAAATAACTTGACTGATGCATTATTTAACAACAACCGTCAACAACTTACCATCCGATAAAGCCAAATTCACTAACCAAAAATATATGTAGAGACATTTTAAAAGAATATAAGATAAGCAGCATCAAGCAAAAAAGCACAACCATTCTGCCACCAAAGGAATGTATAAACTCAATTGGAAGCATCCATTTTGTCCTGTGCTGTAGTCATGTAAACCGTTTAGAGATTCTTATATGAGCTAGGCTTATAAGGCCAAAATATTATTCATAGGACAGTTTTCTGTGACTTAAGTTGTCACGGCTAAAATATGTTTAGAAAAATTTCCTGTGTTTGCCATGGAGCTTCTATGCAATACTCCCATTTTGCAAAAAACTCCTGTCTAGAGGGGCTTATTATTTCTTCACATAATGGCTAATTTAGAGAAGACCATCAGTTTTGAAAGACCTTTTACGGGTTTCCAGATGCTTTTTAGGATTTTTTAAAGGATTTGCGGATGCTTTTAATTGAGTAAATACCATACAAACATAGAAAACAAGCATAACTCAATGGAAAGAATCAAGTTTCAATAAATATAAATATAACACCCATCACAAATAAATGAATAAATAAATATCAAAGAGACACCAATGCTTTACAGGATACAAGCAAGACCACCAGTAAAGTTCTACAAACTTAAGTTAACTACAGGAAGACAGCTATAGGATCAACAACACACATCACATACACAGCTCTAATCTAAGACATATACCTGGTATAGATATCACATAGATATCATCTGGGTGCTACAGACATCACAATCACACAATAACAACGCAATTTGTGCAACTTAATTTACCTCTTCCTGGAGAGAAGCTATTCTCGTTTCCAAGGCCTCAGCCTCAGAGGCATCCCCCTTGCCATGTAACTGCCCAGCAGTCACCAACTCCTGGTTCTGAAATTACGTCACAACCAGGCACCGTTACACTAAGGGTGATTTTAAAGCAAACATAACGACAAGGGACATTGTGAAGATTTTTCCCATAAGGACTTGTGAAGATTTTTCCCATAAGGACTAAAAGAGCGATTGTGACTTTTAACTAACTTCCATGCACTGGCCCCTCAATCTCTTCCCTACAAGCCTGCCCCTTCCAATGCTCTTCATACATGGGTTATTAATAGTGAGGGATGGGAGACTGTTGTTGTATCAGGGGAAGAGATTGAGCAGCCTGTGCTTCCATGTGACTTTAGCTTGACTTTCAAGAGCAGAAACATTCTGTCAAAGGATTTTTAGTTGGTTGTTCAGTCCTGAGGCTCTGGATGTAATGGGGGGAATGGGGGGACAGGGAATTCAAAAGTAAACTGGTCAAGGCCCTAAGGGACAGGGGGACGCAAACCCCATCCACAGCCTCAGCACTCAGTCCTGTGAGTAGTCCTTATGGAAAAAATCCCTCACGAAACTTTAAAAGGGTGACAAATGAAGGTATCCCAATTCTAGATCCCCATCTTTCACCCTCAATACTTATAATGACAAATTGACAATGTCACCAAATTAAACTCAAATAATAAAACCTAACATGTTGCATTTTCTCGTTCATAACACTAACCAAACATCAGGGTTCTTGACTTATTGAGTAACAAACATTTCTTTGACAACTTGACCAAAAACAGTATTTCAAAATCTCTTTCAGCCTTTCATAAAGCAGTGTTAATACTTTGACAATTTTTGAACAGCGGCATGGGAAGCTGCCAAAGCAAATGGGTGAAAAACAAAAAAACCCAAATAAGCGAGTGATCATTCTGCAAGTTACTCGATATTGAAAGCTTTGAGGGAAAAACATTGGGGATAATTGCAAAAAATATACGATATCCAATTCCAAAAATATGCGATACCTAATCCCAACTAATAACTGCTACCAACACATAATCTGCAAAGTTCTAAAATTGCATTGTATTTTTGAATGATTAAAACGAAATTTCACTTACTCCAATACCATTTACACTTTTATATATTTTTTTCCACTCAAATAGTATTCATGAACAGTGTTAGTCAGTCATAAATTTATATTGAGATATTCTTCTATGATATTACCCTTATCCAGACATTTTAATGAGTGGCAAGTGAGGGGACGGCCAGTGCAAATATACATTGCGGCAGTGAGAGTTGTTATACGTTTGTTAATTAGCAGTTTAATCAGCAAGCAGACCTCACCTCTATTTCTAGTTCCGCGATTCTCTGCCGCATCTCGGCTATCGTTTGAGAATGTTCCGCGTCTTTGATTCTTGCCATCATCACATCTTCTTTTCGCTGGAAACCATAAAGAAAAAGGTTAATTATAAAGATTTTCTTGCAAATGATTAATTATACAATTATTGCTCCCAAAGAATGGATGCATTAACAATATTAAGGCCTAGAAATAGTATGATTACAGTTTTTTGTTTGTTTTTATACTTGTTGTAATCTGGAGCAATCATATTGTTTGGTGCCATCCTAAGGCCACACATAATTGATCTTTAGCTTCTCGGATCCTCTCAAGGCACTTTTTCTAGGGTCGGTCGGTAGGACAAAAAAAAAAGGAAAAAAATTTTTTTTTATAATGTCAAAAAAAAAATTTTTTTTTTTTTTACATTTTTTTTTTCTGTCGGGAGTAAATCTGTTGTGTCGGCGGGTCCGCGAAGCTAAGAATCAATTATGTGTGGCCTAATTGCCAGTTCTACTGGACATAGATCAGGCTCTGTCGTACACCTTTTCTCTGATTGTTTTATACATGCAGTGCCATTTCTCATTACTGTGGTCCTTGTCAGTCTTGTTAACTGATCAGGACGTGAGACCATATTATCCATCCCCTGTCAAATTGGAAATTAGTTTCAAATTACAAAATCCATCTGGGTATCTCTCCTTTTTTGATAATGGTCAATGGGGATGTTCAACAACTTGATATGACAACATATGGTCACAATGCAGCTGTTCACATACTCTTAAAGGTAGTAAGTCTGCCGATTCTATGTGAAATTAAACTTGCATTCATAGATCATAAACTGATAGATTTTAAGTATATATATAGTATGCACTTCCAATCAACAGAGTTGCATGTTTTCCATAATTAAGTGAGTTTAATTGATTGTAAGGCCTTAAATTACTTAAGGAGAGCCCTGCATTTCTTGATTTGTAAACAATGCAGGACTTTTTCACGGCATGAAAAACTATTTGTTTTCATTTTTCAAGGAAATAAACTTCATATACTGCCATTAAACTAGCAATTAGGTAAATTTTTTCAACTGGAATGTGTTAGATATGACTGAAATCTATCCATATACAGTCAATTAAATATGCGGACATACTACCTTTAATTGACACTTAGTGTATGCCCAGACATAACACTCGATACAACTGAAAAGTTCCAAAGAGTGAATTGGGGTTGTACCAATCATTGCATCAATCATCAGCGCCTGAAGCACGAAAATGAATCAAAGGTACAACGTTGAGAAGAGAACCCACCTTAGTCTCCAGGTCGGTGACCTGTCTCAGCTGTTCCTTGATCCTCTCCTGGAGACTCTTCTCCTCTCCTTCCTTCTCCTCGAACCTCTCTTGCAACTTTTGATTCTCGTCCTCTTGCCGTTTGATTTGTCTGTTGTGGATATGGCTCTGTGGGAGAAATATATCAACTACTGCTTACAAAGTTGTCAATAAAGGGGTGACATATCATGAAGTTTGGACTTCAACATAGGAGGGATAACTCTCACGGTACTGAGGTTGCAGAGGGATTAGCTTTAACTTATCTACTTCATAGAGTTATACTTGAGACCTAGATTACATTTTCATCAAACTTATTACAAGACGCACCCTCACTTGAACCAACATAGATACAGACAGCTGAGAAAAACATGCACGTATTCATATCTTTTATTAACTTTTCAATGCATTACAAATATATTTGATTTATAAAAAACTATATCAATTTATTGCCAATTAAAACTATAACAAGTTAACAACATACCTCAGTTTCGAGCTCCATAACCTTCTGTTTCATCTCCTGTAGTTCCGCAATGGCCTGGGCCTCCCTCAGCCTCACGTTCATGACCTCTTCTTGAAGTCCTTTTAATTTGTCTTTGTTGACTTTTCCACTAGAGGCCTCTGGTGCATTCGCTTTGTCTTGAAATTTCTGCAGAAAAAATCCATAAAATTATAACATGTCTGGTATTGTCTACTGGCTTTTATCTGTTGTTTGTCATCGCAGTTGCTTACAGTCAAGACATTCCACTAGGGGGCTCTATAATCTATATCAATACAACTTCAGATGCTCTGAAGGACGAACCTGCCCTCTGGTGTCCGGTGTTTTAAACGCAATGTGAGGAAAATTCTGATTTCCGATACAGACAAGTTTTTAATGGAAATAATTATAGTTATAGATACTGTCGAATAGGGGATAGCCATGGAATGAAGTCCCTCATGAAATATAAGATCCACCTACTGTGGAGGAGGAAACTCAAGAGATCCAACTCGGTGAATTAGGAGGTTCTAGCTTAGAATTATCATCAGCTGTGTTATGGAAAGTTATTCAAAGCTAGTTACGGGTGATTTCATTAGAACACGATTCTTAGGTTCTAGACCCACCAAATACATGACATTTTTAGTTAATCTGATTGGTTTAGAAACAACAGAACGTCACACATTTGATTTATCAAACGAAGTGTGAAAGACAAGAATCGCATGGTAATGAAAACACCTGTAATGATTTGCAAATTGTCACTTGACCCCACTGACCTGCCAGTACTTCTCCAGGTCGTTGACCCTTTGCCTCAACTCCTGCATGGACCTGTTGGCCTCCGCTTCCCTCAGTTTGCAGGCGATCAGTTCCTCTTGCAACTGTTGGATCTCTTCACTGGGGTCCGTCTGAAGCTGGTTATTGATCTGTGAAGCAAAACAAGGCAAAAGCTCAATATCACGAAAGACAAAGTCCAACAAACAGTTGAAACTCAAAGGACTTGGAAGAAGAGAATCTACTCAAATGCATGCCATCGCTGTCTGCCGTTCGATCGGGATTTATTGGGATTTAAAGGCCTTCTACCGATCAATCAACTTCTACTCTAAAGTTAACGCAAAAAGACAGCAAGTTCAAAGAAACATTGTTTGGCATCTGTACTGCAAAGCCGACATAAAAATTGAGATTGAAGTTTCGAAATCTTTCAAAATCATGCACATTTTGTCTTGCTGTCAAAGTCCTCTAATCCATCAAGTTTTCAAACTGAAATTGCTGCAGTCTCTGCTCTGTGTTGCATTTGATGATAATTGATACAAATAAACGAGAGCACATCTGAAATTTATGACTGAGCATTAGTCTGGGCCCCCACTTTAAAAGGCATTCAAGTGCAGTATTCAATGCTTCTTGATTCTTCTAACTATACATTAGCTTCAATAGTCCTTCTTGTAACCAATTATAGATGTATCAGCATTATCAGAGACATTTTATTTTTATAAAGTGTCTCTGGCATTATATACTGCAGGAAGTCATGTAACCAAACTTAATTGCTTGTTTCACTGTCAACATAAACTTGAAATGAAGTTTTATCTGCATCTGGCGGACATACATATCGTCAAACAACACAACTTCTATTCTTATTTCTAAAGTAGACTTGAATGTCATTACTACCCCGGAGGTTTCTAAACTTCCTGCGGTACAGTTAACAACCCTTTGGCTGCCGAGTGCTCAGCGTGAAGCTTTTTACCACTTGAACAGTAAGAGCTCCTACTTCTCAAATTTCTTTAAACAAACTTCTTTGAACTTCTTGAATCCACCAAAAAACTTAAAGGGCTGGGAAGGGGTAGTAGACTAGCGAGCTGTGCTTCCAACTACTGAGGCCCGGGTTTGAAGTCAACACTGGTCGGTTCACCTTAGTTTATGTTGGACCGCAGTTGCTGTTTCCTCCTTCTATCCTAATTAGCCAATAATGCACGAATACAGCAGGGCATAAGGCCCAATCATCGTTCCGAAAAAGTCTAAATTTATGATACTTCACCTCACTGCTGTGTTCTCCTTCTGTCCTAATTAGCCTGTAGATACAGTGCATAAATACAATAGGACATGAGGCCCAATCATCGTTCCCAAAAAATGTAGAAATTTCAGGTACTTTGGCTTATGTTGGATTGCAGTTGCAATCGTCCTTCACCTCATTGCTGTTCTACTCCTCTCCTGACTAGCCCATACAGTGCACAAATACTGCAGGACATTAGGCCCAATCATTGTTCCCAAAAATTTAGAAATTTCAGTTGCAATTGTCCTTCGCTCATTGCTGTGTCCTCCTCCAGTCCTAATTAGCCTACACAGTGCATTAACATGATTCATACAACAGGGCATGAGCAGCACACTTATCTGGGTGGAGCAGCAATTATGCCTTCCGAGTATCAAACTGTTAAACTGATCTGCTTGCATATCTTCGGTGACAATGAAAAATCTGAAATCATCATTTTGACAAATGTAGAAATTTCTTACATGTTCAAGTTCTCTGCAGCGGCCTTGCAACTGCTTCATGGTGGCCACATGGTCGTCAAGTTGTTGCTTCTGACTTCTGATCGTACTTTCCAGTTGCTGCTGTCTCTCTCTGTCGTCCGCTGAAGGTAACTTCGAGTACACAGCCTGGGAGGCCACGACACTTGCCTAAAATCGGAAATGGTTTAATTATTATTATATTATGAATATCAATGACACGCAAGTACAAAAGAACTTGTGATTACGCTGATGCTACTTTCAATTCAATTCAAATTAATTTTTTATTTCGCTCCAGATATAACAGTTATCTTCACTGACAAAATTATATTATAAACATTATGGAGTGGAGCTGGGAGGCTTCCCAAAGCAAAGCTGTAATCAAGGTACAGCTGTGGCTTCTGGCTAGCTATAAGAAATTTACTTTGAGATTTCCTCGGTCCTTACTGTAACAATAGTTTCAGCAAGAAATAACATTATTTTGAGTTGGGAGTCTAACACAGAACTTGAACAATTCAAATAGGTAATTTTGTTCAAACACAATTTTTGTGTGTGCATATTTATACTAATTTCTCAATGCTGGTTAGCACATTATAAAGTTAAGAACTTTTGGTTCATATCATTGATTCTTTTGCTGAGTATGCTTATAAATAATTTTCAATGCAAACCACATTGCATTCATAAAATATTGGTTGATATCTTAAATTGCTTTGTGGGGAACACGACTTAGTTTGATAGGACTTTTTCTTCTCATATATTAATGTGATGAAGACACACTTTGAAATTCTAGTTGTTGATATTCTCTTGTATGTATACAAGGGATAATCAGGCTAAATTTAAACACAATAACATGAGGTCCGTTATATGACAATATTGAATAAAACCAGCTTCAAAAAGACTTCAAACTTCCACTTATAAATAAATCTGAGAATATTGTTTTAAGCAATATTTTCACATCTTAAATACCTTTTCATTTCTTAAATAATTTAAAGGCAAAATCAACCTTATAGTTTAGCCATAAAACGGTTCTTAGCGAAACCCATAAAAACACTTAAAAAGCAAATTTATCTAAATTTAAGGTGACAACATTCATTCATACATCACCAAACCCAATTGTCTTAAAATTTTACAATTTAGTTTACGATTCTTACTAATAACTTTTTGCAATAAACACATTGTATTTCAAAGCTGAAAACAAAAACACCACACGAAAATGACACAACAATATTTAAATTTAAAATAGAGAAATAAACTCAAATGATTCTATGACAAATTTGTATTTGGAGAAATAAATTCAAACGATTCTATAAATTTGTATTTGTGTAGGTTTTTATTGTTGTGTGTATTAATTGTTGATGATGACAGGTTTTGAATTTCTGAATTGGAAACTGTTGCAATTTGAAATGAATCTTTTCATTAACAACCATTATTTTTTAGTGCAAATTCCACATATATCTTGTTAAGACATGGAAACGGAAAATCATAAGTATCCTATTCTATCCTGTCAAATTTCTGCAGATAAACGAAAAGAAGCTTAAAGAGGATTGGCCCTAAACCATCTTTTAATTTCCTGTTAGATAAAGGTTGCCATGTTTTTGGGGACGTTTTAATAATTAACGATCCTCACAACAAAAGGCAAATAGAATGGGACGTTTGCTGTAAAAAGATTCAGAATCGGGTTGGGGCATTTTTCATAGGATTGGCAGAAAAAAAAAAAATTAATTACTGTCTCAGAGAAAATGTTTGTTTCTGATGGAATATATGTCATTATGGGCCAATGGATTGCATCTAGTTTTGGGGTATAATGGCAAATTATCTTGGCATCATAATTTCATACGATTTCTTTTCTGGTTTTGTTGCATGTTTTAGGATATGGACTTATTGACCAGTTTAACCGGAAGTCCACCATAAATCTAACTTATAAATTCTCTCTTTTTCATTTTGTAGGGCCTACATGTACTTTTTTTCAGCAGAGGGTTTTTTTTTCACACGACACATACCCTTTCTTTAATGGACCGCAGTTCTTCTTGCGTATCCTCCAGTTTTTGTGAGTTTGAAGCATTTTGATTTTTGAGCGAACACAGGTCCCTTCTCAGGATGAAGTTCTCCTCCTCACGCTGGGCGCGGATCACCTGGTCCTGGATCAACCGATCTGCCAGGGTCCCCGTTTCCTGGAAGAACGACCACCCACCACATCACTCCAGGTTCACGAATAGGCCATTGTTAGAGGGGTTATTATTATAGGGGTTATTATGGGGTTTACACTGGGCTCACACCAGGTTGTGACTTTGACCATGGACAACATGACAGTTTAGAGACCCACTCGACAACAAGGGCTTGAATACAATGCTAGTGACCCAAGGACTAAGGGAGAAATCCACAGGTGCACAGGAGCACAGGAGGAATCTACAGGGCCACAGGACCATAGTCCTGAGGAATTCACAGAGGAGACACCCCAGGACCACAGGAAGAAACCCATATCAGGATCATAGGAGAAAACTACACTAGAGACACCCCAGCACAACAGGAAAACACCAATCCCAGGATAATAGGAGAAGTCTGGAGTTGATACACCCCAGGACCACGGGAAGAAACCCGTACCAGGACCATAGGAGAATCCATTGGATGACAGAAGAGACGTCCCAGTACCAGAGGGGACATTCACAGGCTCACTGACTGTAGACACACCCTGTGATGCTAGGAGATATTCACAGGATGATAGGAAAGACACCCCAGCATCAGGGCGCAAAACCCATGAGGAGACCCCAGATGAGATTCGTCAATTCTTAATTTAAATGTAAAGCATTGAATCGTCCCCTGGCATAAGTCAGAAAGTTGTTTGGAGATAAAAGAGTATTCAGTGGATTAAACGTTGACCCAACGGACCATTTTTGAGGACCACAGTGTACAGAAGTACCAACAGCATCACAAGAGAAACCAACACCCATTTTATGTTTTACGACTAGTTCGAGGATTCACATTCAAGTTGCAGACATTCAAGAGTTGTGGTGAGACTGTTTCACAAGTGTTACAAGCAGAATTAAGAGAGTAGAGGTCCAAGTCAAGGTTAAATCGCAAAGTCAATGTTATAATGTGAGGTTATAGGTCAAATTAAGGTTCTGAACTCCCTAAAATTAGTTATACATGAATGTTAGTAATTCTTAAGACAGGTTCATACAACAACTCTAATGTAACTCCATGCTTTATAAATATATTGACAAGTTTTAAGGTTTTATAGACAAAGTCGCCAGGATAATACACTCAATGCAAATAGTCAATGGTCATTCGGACTCATTCCAAGGTCATTCAGAGGTTAATTTTGCTGAATTTACTAGATAAATACAGAGAACAGATGGAGATTGTCTTGCCACTTAAGTATAGAGATTCCATGCATAGTGTGCAAGATATTATTTGTGCATTCAGAAACATTCAGTTATTCCTGACACTAATAAGAGGCTAATGTAAGTAATTAAGACTTCTTCATAGCATTCCAGCATTGTCAACATATGAATGCTACAGGAGATGAGCTAATATTCAGAACAAGAGAGCAACCTAGGTCTATACGACATACTTGTCAAGACAATGTCAGAGAGTTGAAAAATTAAATCCACGTCAGCAGATAATCAGATTTCCATTCGTAAAAATTCATTTTTAAACAGGAGTCAAAAGTAATGAGAGATTGTCAAAATGTTGCAAATGATGTTGAATATATTTTAAAAAGAAAATTGACACATCTGTGGGTCTACAACTAAATTCTAACGAGAAATAAATCTCATATATCACAGATGAGTAAAAGAATACTTGAAAGAGGTAGTGTCATGCCGCTTTAGACTACATAGACATCAGACAGAGTTAGCATTGAAACATGCAAAGAACAGCCATGCATATCCCCACAACTTAGTACACTTAACATCAACTCACAATACGTAATACACAACAACAGAATTATTTTAAATATACAGCAACAATTAACTAAAATAAGCATTTAATCATTATGATTACTTAACAGTATAAAGATACTTATTGTTGCATCAGCAAAATAGCTCTTACAACATCAAAGCATACTTAAATTAATTAAACTTTGGTCAATCATTTGAGATAATTTCCAAATTCCTCACCTTTTCTAAGTTTTCTATCCGTTGTCGTAACAACCGATTTTCTGTGCGCAATCTCTGCAAAAAGAAAGAAAGAAACACATTCATAAGTCTTGTATTAATTGCGATGTTTTAAAAAGCAGCCAATTTGTCATCCATTTACACCTCTACGTGCTGGAACAATATTTGCTTCCTCTTTCCAGAAACTAAGCCGGCAGAGTGTCATGACATCTATGACGTAATATGTGGTTTAAACTTATAGCAGTTGTATGGTGCTATGATTAGCACTAGGTTAAGAAGGTAGAATGGCATCTTCAGACATTTCATCATGGGATTAATGAATAACACCGATGACACCAAAAATGTTAGAAACGCAGCACCATCAGGCATCAGCAATTAGTATTGCTTAACAGGGATGCAAAATTCTTAATAATTCATAGGATGGAGTATAAAGCCAGATTGCTTGGAGCCTCTAAGACTCCTTATTCTTTAAGAATCTTAGACTCAGCTTTCATTCTTGATGTCTGGCGGCCAATTTAAGCTTTTGTTGGCTTTCTGCTCTGGTACAAATGAGAACAATCTGCATCCAAATCGAAAATTTCTTATTATTGCGGCAGACGGGTTCTTTTGAGGCAAGTGTGAAAGACGCAATGCCCAATTTGGAAAGGAAGAAACTCGAACCAGTAATTGTAATTGAGCTGAATCAGCAGTCTCCGAGTTAATTCCAAAGTTCTGAGATAAAATACGGTAACCGTGCTGTTCTCCGCATGATGTTCTCTTGGGATTCTTAGAAGCAAACATTACGGTGTCACCATTGTAATTGAGAATTTATTAACAGATTAATATCTTGATGGATTGGATCTGTATGCTGTTGTCTCAACTTGTCTATTATGTGCTTAACTCAAGTCAGAAGTTATGTTGTATTTCGCTAAGGTATAAGACCTGAAATATTGCAAATCAAATTCCAACAAAGATAAATTGACAATCAGAATTTTTTACATCACTACCTCATCGCTAGTACCTGGCCTGTCTTATTGAGTTAAACTGAAACAACTGCAAAAATATAAGACGAAATATAAGATGAAGAACCTGTCATACTCATGATGTCTCAGTAAGGCATTTATATGCTGAATGTCCAATGCCATTCTCCAATTAAGCTACATATTTACTCGTTACTGACTCGGCATTGATTAATTTAGGAAGAACATTAGAACAGCTTTTCAATGAGTCACATTTCTATTTGAGGTCAATGTTTGTTTTACACAGTAAGCCAAGTTACAAACATCTGGGAGAGGTGACCCAGCCCTTATTTTAGGCCCTGCTTCTATTTGGGAAAATGTGGTGGTGCCTTTAATGCATTTAACACGACCCATCATTTGTTAGACTTCATAATCTCAAAGACCTTTGATAATCAAATTATCTGTTTCGAAAGGTTCGCTAATGTTTGCCTCCGCATGGAACATTAGTGGACCTCCCTCATGAATCGTTAACACATTTCAAAAGAAAAGAAGCCAGCTCCAAGTTGCAAACTCATTACAATTTGTTTGATGAACTTGGAAGTTTCTTGGAATTCAGCTGTAAAAAAAGGCGCAACTTGGTCGTTAAGAATCGAAGCACAAACTGCACTAAATTAACACAGATCCAAAAGCCTTTTTTTCTCAAGTAACTCAATGTGGAGGAACAACAGCAGGTTGACGGTGACTTTGATTGCTACTAGAGTTGTTCGTACACAGTCTGAATTGCTAAAATAGTTTTTGCAATGGTTGGTAATTCAACCAAGATCTTGTGTCTTGCAAACTTGTAGACAAAATCATGCATTTGTGGGCAGGTAAATTTCAATGTCTGCTATTAACAAAAGCATGCTGGTCACTTATTGGTCAATGCTCATTAGGCCAAGGCAAAATAGTCACAGTTTAAAACTTATATTTATCTCTGAAGTCACCCAAATTCTCAGCCATATCAATAATGACACACACCATCATTCAGCGAAGTCAACGTATACTACAAATTTGCACAGGAAAATCACTTTACTTTCTTCCAGTGACTGTTGGACCCACAACTATTACCCACTAATAGGCATAATGGCAAATGTAAACCCCAGCACAGTCCATTCGTAATGTTCTTCCAGACAATCACACAACCAAAGGAAAATGAGTCCTTCGGGCAAAACCACTCAAAAGTTACGAGACCAACCAGACTCCAGTTGGCCAGACTTTTGCAGACAGTTTCAGACAGTTGCAAACAGTTGCAGACAGTTGCAGACAGTTGCAGACAGTTGCAGACAGTTGCAGACAGTTTCAGACAGTTGCAAACAGCTTCACTTCTGGAGTCCTAGCTCCAATGACTTCCACAAGAGCAAGTGACCTCCGTGAAGAGACTATACAGCTCTATATCACAGGAGGGCATCCTAAGCGAAACCTTTTGCGATCCCGAAGCATCCGCCTCCTCTTGAAAAGGCACAGCAGCAGTCTCGCTTTCTCTGAGACGAGCAAATGGAAGCAAAACAACCAGATTGCACTTTCTTCTGACACTTGATATTCCACAGCAGCCTCACTTCATTCACCTTGCTGAGTCAACGCTGACATCCTGTCTTCGATGTTTCCAGAGCACACAGGGGTCGGTATACAGTGTTCGTCCCTTAAAAACCAGATACAGAATCTGACAGATAGAGACGAAGTACTCTGGTCAATGTGATCACCTTTTCAAGTTAGATACAAACGCAGAGCTCTGTACATTTGTAGTTTCCTTTGTCAACATACAAGTCACAAAGATCCAGACGTCAGCACTTGATAAGTTTGCTTCATTTCTGGATTGGTTCCATGGGCTAGGGTTTCACAGTTTTCAATTTACGAAGTTATGTCAAAATCCAAATGACTGTTTACCATCATGGAAACACACTTTACCTTTTGATCATGAACCTGACTTAAATGTTACAACTAAAGTTTCATGAATTACAAAAAGACCCAGTTGGACCATGTACTACTCATCTCATTAACAGAGCTCTGCACTAAAATGACATTTATTGCAAATATCATTGTCCCAGCAAACATGAGGATGACAAGTATTACATCCATTTACATGGAATTGAAACATGTCAAGTTGCGTTATGTTCACTTCTCCTTGTTCACACAATGCCACTGTTGCCACACATCCAATCACTCAATGGCTTCCGCGAGGTCCCTCTGGTGCCCTGGTCTTCGGCATCTCGCGTCTCCGATGGTCTACTTTCTCCTATGAGGTCTCCTATGTGGTCTCCTATGTGGTCTCCTCTGTGGTCTCCTCTGTGGTCTCCTATGCTCTCTTCTTACTTCTCCTCTTTCTCCTTTCTCCTTTCTGCTTCCACTCCTTTCTCCTCTGTCTGATCTTTGCTACTTTATTCTACTTTCTTCATCTCCCCTCACACTTCCACGCCCAATATTCCATAAGGCAGACTTTCTGCAAACACAGCCGCTGTTGCTGCTTTAGCTGCTCCTGGTGATGTGGACCTTGGTAATGTGGGCAATGTTCACTGATGTTGGTGCAGGAGAAATAGCAATCATCTGCAGCTACCCCTTTCATCCCACAGTTCAATGAAATGTCTTGACTTTCATGTTCTTCAGACCAGCCAAAATTGGCAATTTTACCTTTTTTTAAACTTTAAAGGATCTTTAAATGTGCATTGCTCAACACAAGTTGAATCTATACCAGACTTCCATTTCAGACCTGCCCTACAGAAGAATACCAAGACAACACATTTTAAAGTCTAAAAGATTCTTTAAATGTGCATAGGCTCTGTACAAGTTGAATCTTTGCCATACTCTTCTAATTTCAAGCCTACCATATATCTCACCACACAGAAGAGACTTCCAATACAACACCAATAGTTCTCCTCAATGAAATTTCTACACTGCAAGACCAGCAAGCACTCGAACTACTGACAAAAGACTTCTTCTTACTTACTCTTCAGCCATCAAAGGGTCAAAGTAGAAAAGATCAGAAAACTCTCTGACGGTAAAGTTTCATAACAGCTTTTGGCCATATTAGTCCATCGTGATCATGTTAATGTTGTCTTGTCTTCACTAAGTGAACCAAGTCCAAATTCTGCTGCATAAGTACTTTTACTACTTAGCTTTAGACCAACTCTATGGGCAAGATGGCTACCAAATGTTTTTGCAAGCATCAAAAGAAAGTAGAAAACACTGGAAGCATCTCCTATCTGATGCAACCATCTCGTTTCTTCAAGCGCATTGCGCCATAGTTTACTTTGTAAAAGAGAACCGTCCTTCTCAATTACCTCCGCCTAAACAATAGTACAAGAAAGAAGGAGACCTCCCACCAATAGCCTCCTAAAACACAATTCCCAGCAATCTTCTTTGTTCCCCAGAAATAACAATATCTCTTCATTCTGATTCAGAAGGAGATGCCTCGGAATGGCACATGTTCCATATCATGGTTATTCATAAGAATAACAACAGTCAGAAATGAACAAACTTTAGGACTATTGAATGCACTTGTGCAAGTGATTGCAAATCATCTAACTGAACAACGCAAACAACGTTTTGAAAAGAAGTTTTTTACATGAAAACTTTTATCTTCACCCAATATAAGGGAGCTTAAAAAAGTTCTTCAACAAGATTCAATTAGACTTGCATTTGCGTTGATCTAGAGTACCCCGGCCCAGCCAGGTGCCTCAGTCACATTCATTGCTGGTGACTGCAATACGATGATGATATGAGAAGCCTGGGAGTCTGGCACATATTTTATTCATTCAGAGATGTGCCAGGTCTTTTAGTTGTCCCAGTATAGAACACTAGATATTGCCCGCCAAATATTCGCTCCCTTTAGTAATTCTCATGCCATGGGCTCGGACAAAAATTGGGTAACAGGATGGAATTTTAACCAGCTACCTCAGAGCCAGTGGTTGCACAAGTTTGTTTGTTTGTGTTTTACGCCTCTGCAGCACCTTAGTGGGCTATATCGAGGCAGGCGATCGCCGTATGATGATGAGATGAGAAGACTGTGAGTCTGGCACATACTCTATTAATTCAGGGATGCCCAGGGTCTTTCAGTTGCCCCAGCATAGAATACTGGATACAACCCGCCTCCATTTAATGTCCCATGGGCTTGGACTAAAGTGAGTTCCCGGGTCGGGATTTGAACCCACGCCCTCAAAGCCAGTTGACAAGCGCACTTACCGATTAGGCCACTGGGAAACTCAGAGTGGTTGCGCAAACAAGCATTCTTAACCATAAGGCAACAGGGAACTCTCAAGAGAGAGAGATACATGGCTATAGTTTTCAACCTTTTTGGAGGATGACAGAGATGGAAATAACTCATGTCTGTTATATATTACCAGCTAGTATCAGTGACAGCACTAGAAGCAAATTTGATTTACAGAAGATGACATAATTCTTACCCTAAGTTCAACTTGGTCTTCATGTTCCTTGCTTTTCAAGGCATTGTATTCTTTCTCCAGTCTGAAAGGAAAATAAAAAGATGATAAGTATTTTTCTTAAAACAAATCAATGTCAGTCATGCAACAGTTATCAGAGACAAGATGGAGATATCAATGTTTAAAATACTAAATTCGACTTCAATCAACAACAACCAAAAACATTTCAATGGAAATATGTTTCAAACATTTTAAGGGTGTACCAATGTCATACCAGTTTGAAAATGTCACCTAAGTTTGTCAATACTCTTTATATTAATACTTAAAATTTGTAAATTTCTATGAACTTAATTTTTCAAAACATATCTCTGTCCTTGTATGGTAAATACAACCATCAACATTACAACCAACTGTCCATTAACTGATCACTTTTGCATTGCACAAGCTCACATTGAATCAATGAGAGGCATCTGAATGCAGAATACTTTCTTTCACAGTTCTTTCTTTCCACCAATCAATCACAGCCAGAACAACAAAGTTCTGCCAACCAACCACTGCCCATAGTTGCCCACCGCCAAAGAATTATCCAAGAATGTCCGAAAAGTTTTACAGATCCCCGAAGACAAAAACCAGCCGAGCAATTTGTCATATTTCGCTTGACAAGCCATTCATTAAAGCAATGTCATCTCCAGAGATATTAACTAAAAGCTGGCGTGCCGCGCTCTGAACTAAGCCGCACTTCATCTTACGGCCTAACAAATTGGTCGTAACCATTTGTCTAAACAAGGATGGATTCAATTCGTTTGCAAGTTGAATTGTGTAATAACTAATTGATATCAACATGGCCAAAGGACAATCATTGCTCCATGATAAATTGATAATACAGTCAGGGAAGGATGACAGATTATATTCTGTGTTTGAGGACATTAATGACAATATATTTTTATAAGGATTAGCTTCTCCAGACTCTAGAGCATCTCTTTAATATGTCCCAAGTCCATCATTGTTACAGTACAATGGACAAATATACCAAATTAAAGGTCTTAGTTCTTCATCACAGCCATAAGTTTTGAGTAATGAGTCCAGAATCCGATAGTGCACAAAGTAATCATGATGATTCCGATTCATCCAATCACACGCCTTTCGCTTGCTGTGAATTCTGTCATAACGGAGCATCTCTACAATGTAATTCATACAATCTCATCATCTCAGAGTATCCCAGTTCTTCTACACTGTTATGATTGTTTATAGTAAGCTGCATGTAAGAAAGATGTATGAGGATTTTCCCGACCATTAGGTTTTATTGACAATTTATTATGATCATGCTAAAATGTAGCCTGTGTAGGTAGAATTAGTCTGCAATACCCTGCAATCTACTGTATTCATACATGCTCAGGATGCGGAAGCAATCGCCTGCAGTGGTACTTGAGTTATGCAAACCTCAGTCATAAGACCATCCCGGGATATACAATAACTGCCACAACATCCCTTCCATCCAAACTTAAATAGAGTGAAAGTGTGATAAACATCAGGGCGAAAGAAAGAAATTGAGAATAACTCTCCTCGCCCACAGTAACTTGTTTTGTCATTGAAAACAGCCACACCTATAAATCTACATTCAAAGGGAGTGAAAGAAACCACATATTTTAGTGTAAAAAATAGGTTTAAATATTAATCACAGATGGCAAATATCCTGAGGAGGTGTCAGGTCTTTACCTACTGTTTTTCTCTCTTCTATTTTCTTTTGCCCAGCCAAGACTCAAATGTGGCAGACAGGGATTACTGTAATGAGGCAAGAAGCTCTCTTCGGACAATGAAACATCCATCTTACATTGGTTGCCAAAACAAGGAATTGAACCCCAGTAGAGAGTGTAGCAGGTAAGTGTGCTTCCAATAAGCTAAGTCATGAAGAGACTCCTAGGCGAAAGATAATTGATATATATTAAGGAATAAGGATGGTCTCACAACCAGGGTACCACTGTATCATCCTGCGCAATGTATACATACTATACGCCTACAATCCCAACATGTTTTTAGCTTAAGCAATTAGCCGCAATAATGAGACTGATCCGTTGCTAATTTCTGGCATTGCCAACAGCTTTTGTGGCATCCCCTCATAATTGGAAGATGACAACACTTGAGCTTCCTCTGATTTAATAACTATTGGTCTCCTTGTTGCTTCAGGATTCCTCACATGGGGCCAATTACATAAATATGACAACCTGCCATTGAGAGAATAATGAGTTTTGTCATTTTTGTTAATGTTGTATTGTAGGAGGTGTCTTAGCTCATCAATTCTGATAAACAAGATGAAGTGGAAGGTGAGGAATAAGACACTTACTTAGTGTAAGTTAGTACTAAGCAGGTAATTTATTAAGTTAGTGACTTAAGTTAGTGACTAAGTTTGATGAGGAAAAGTTAAGCGCAATGTTTCAAAACTTTCAACCAGCCAGTGAGCACAAATGATGCTTGTGGAGGACTTTTCGACATCGGTTCTCAAGCCTTCTGGTCAAGCAGCGAACTGAGGCCTCACTATAGTGTGTCCGAACAAGCTACTCCTAATGAAATGGTGAACACCAGGGCGAACATTGAAGATCCACATCGTTGCAGACGGTAGGGCTTTACAATTTGTATTTTCCGATTGAAAAGGATTGATGTCAAGAACAGAGAGTTGAAATTGTTGCAGAAGACGCAATATCCGTCTATCAATTGGACATGGATCGGGAATCGAACCCGTTGTCAATGCATGCTACCACTGAGCCACGTATGGACAGTATTGTTAAGAACATCATCTGATCAAATATGCACTCTAAGCCTGGTGGACACATGACATGTCTGTTTGGTGTTCTGAATTGCTTGCCGGTGTCCAGCAGATGATCTGAGTGAAACATGACATGTTCTTGATTCATTTTAAGCTGATCACTCAGCAGTCGTGGCTCAGCAAATCCTTTTCAGATCATCTGGTGCACTAAACAGACTACTAAGATTTGAATGGCAGTGTTCTCTTAAGCAAATGAAGCAATTTAAGGGCCATCTCTTAAGTCATGTATTATTTCTAGCAACAAGCTATAAATTTGGACACATCTATTCTACTGTCATTTGGGCTGTCATCAGCCAAGAAGCAACTGAAGAATTGGTAAGTTTTCTTTTACATAATTTTTGATAGAATTAGCAATATAGCTGACCTTTAGCTCATATTGAATCCTTTTAAGATTTACAAACTCTTGTTGAAACATGTTTATTGAAACATGTTTATTGAAACATGTTCGATTGTCAATGTGATTTTCATTTTGGTATGTGTAATAGTAATACATATTCTTACTCTGTGCTTCAAATGGCAAAGCTGTGCTATTTTTAAAAAGCGGTAGAATGGACTGCCATGTACGATTCTGGCCATACAGTTGTGCCTGAAAGTGTCTTAACCACCACCAGTTTTGCTATTAGCAGAAGAAAAAAACTTATCTAAAGAAATGTTTTGTTTTTTTTCTATTGCATAACCGTCTTCTCTTTCTCTCCCTCTCTCAACTGCACAATGTACATGATGCATTAACAAAAAGGAGGTTCAGGAAAAGCATAAAAACAACACCTTTCTACCAATGCTTGAACTTGTGATCTGCAAAATTTACTTAATTTAAATGCAAGCATGAGAATCATTTTGAAGGTTTTCGATTTCTGTTATCTAAATTCTCCGAAGACCTAATAAGATTCAAAATCAAACTTCGACAAGTTGAGGCATAAGTGAAATGTGTTTTCCTCCATACTGGCTTCATATATTCCTTTTAACTGCTTGCCAATTTATATAATTTATTGCAAAGACAATATCACAAATATCTGCAATTCTTCCATGGCCAGCAGAAAATATTATAGCACTAGCATTTACCCATGATAAATGGCAGTCAGAGAGGCATGTGGTGGTCTGCAGAATGAGAGTGTTGTCTCACAAAACGTCTGAGATAGGAGGATGAAGTTATGTAAAATTTTGTGAGACCTGATAATGAAGTAGGAAACAGTATACTGACTTTATGTGTTGATTGTTCATGAGGTCTCCAAACCTAAACAAAATGTTATTGTGACTTTGGATAGCGAATAAAAGTTATGTTACACTTCCTCCTGCAGTTTAGGGATAATTGGATATGAATATTGTGAAAAGATGATAAGTTTACCAAAGAAATGTGCTTCACAGATCTGTAAGCGTAATTGCACTTGAGTAGGCCTGTGACACTTCAAAGTTGACACTTCAATAACAATCAGCAATATTGGTGAATAAAATTTAATGGCAATTAGGAGGTATTAGTACCTGGAACATTACAGCTTTCTACACACAGTGTGATTGAAATAACGCTGTGCAGCCACATTGGCCTATGGCGCCTGGATCACAACTGACACAACAAATAAAATGGCGGCAATGGGCTCGCTGGAAAACGTAGCGTTGGGTTCACATAAAAGGCGGAGGATGGATAGGGGTAAATTTGGTGTTAATTGGTAGGAAAAAGTGTTATTCATCTGCAAGGGCATGTGTGACATCGGGAAAGGAGAGAATACTTTCAGAATTCAGGGAAAAACAATATGACGTCATGCTATCCCATAATACAAATTATTATATAGAAGATATGAATTTCTGATTAGTTGCACAATTTTTAGGCACGACAGTACACACTTAACTTTAAACATTGATATTTGGCCAAGTGGCCTAAATAGCATTGTTTGAATTTTAGCAGTACCTTCTGTTTACTAATAGTTGTCTATCTCTTTTATCAATCAGAGTCAACTGCAAAAAATTCCTACCATCACGAAAGCGGAGAAAGCTACAGGATTTGCACCAAGGAGAGGGTGGAGTCTCCCAGGCAGTCATACAAGTACAGCATGCAGGTATTGAATTAATTTTTATTGACTGTTATACTCTACTTGTCGTTCTAGGGCAGATAAATTATGTGGACAACTGCAAAAGTCATTATTTGTATAAATTACCAAACATTTGAAGCCAAGTAGCGCTTCATTTTCCCTATATTTTGATTCCTGAAGCCATATATAAAGCACTATACATTTTGTTGAAAAATTCCTATAAAATCTCAAGCCAGCAAGCATCGAATGGCTATTTAAAAAATATATAAAACACTAAGAACAAAGAAATATCTTTAACTGTTTGTTTTAGTGTTAGGACTAGGGGGTGGTGATAAATCATGGAAAAAATCAAATTGCTGATAATCAAATGGAAACTACTTAGGTTTTGTTAAGGGTGAGAAATGGTTTCCAAAAAGGTATAATACATGTCTGTAGCATTATTATTGGTCCCTCCCAAGACCGATTGAAAGTTTTGTTAATTTTCAGTTGTATTTTTGTTACTTGCGAAGTCGCGGTTTGCTATATCTTTCGTCTAGTGATGTTAAGGTTAATTTTATGAACACCATTGGCTTCAGCATGAAAAGAGCTTTCATTTGAGTACCAACATGACCAATCTACCCCGTTTTTCAGGTGCAATGTACTGATAATGCAACGGGATAAGCTACAAAGTCAGTTCTCTTGTGGTAATTATATGGCCCCTGTAGAAATGCCGGCTAAAAATTTGCAAATCAAGTTTCTATATCATTTTTTTGCCCAAAAATTAATGTTTATATATTTTCTGATAAAATCTGCTTGTTCACTTCAATGTGGTGGACAAGATTCCATCTGACACACAAAAGTGTCAATTTTGCCCCATTTCACCCGGTATTTGACATCAAGTGATAATTTACAGGTGTATTTACATGTATATTACAGTATCACTTTTAGGTCAAGGGATTCTGTGCTTTAAAGCCATATGAGCAGTGATTCATGTAATAAATCCTAAGTAACTGAGGACATGACTGATGTTAATTTGTCCAATCAAAGAATCCATGGTTCACTCTTATTTCAGTCCAAAATTGTAGTCAAAACTAAACGAGAGGTAATTTCTTTGCACCTTGGGACTTGGGTTATACAACTCATCACAGTCTGTCACTTTGATATAGTAAAAAATGAGGACTAGTTCTCTGTGAAACATGCACTTTGTGACTCATGACAGCCAATGAAGTGTCATCTTCTCTACTTTCAACATGGGAAACATAGAGGCTGTTTGATTACTAAAAATACTACTTAGTGTTGGAGGAAGGCGGTCACATAAGGCAAGGCGGTCTTACAACAGGGGTCTTATAACACAGGGACCACTGTAGTCATGATCAAGAGAAGGCCATTTGACTTGTCATAACTGTTTTTAGAGTAAAAATCAGATGCATAATCCTTTCCTTTGGCTGTCACCAACAAGCTTGATAGGCCTCCCTTAAATCAAATTGACATCGCAAGTATTGGGTATGATCATTACAAATCACCAGCATGATGACACACGAAGTACCATTTTTACAGTGCAACAGTCCACTCTTTTTCTACATCAAAGTGGCAGACTGTAGTTTACTTGTGATGTCACTGGCTAAAACATGTTTTAATGATATTGTTTGTGTCAGTTTTCATTTGATCAATTTGTTCAACATAATATGTGGCAGCATGCATGCGAAATAAACTAATTAACTGGTTTGGTGTATGTACCTATCAAGAAGATTAGGAAACAAGCAGGTAACTGTTAATGACGTGGCAATGCCAGTTTGCGAGTTGAAGAGAAGAAAACACATTGTTCTGATCGACCGCCAATCTGCAAACAGCTCTAATGAAAACATACAAGCAGTATCATCTCTACTAATTATGAAGTGGCTCCCAAGATGGTAGCAAAATGTAATAGTAAAGAGACACCTGGTCCCATTCATCTGCTAATTGACAGAATTTTAATGACACATTTCTAGGTTTCTTCATCTCTTTGGTAAAGGAATTTTTGATGAAGACTATGAAAACATGCCAGCATCATCTCTCACAAAATTAGAAAAATCATTAAGTAGATAGCTTAAGAAATGTCATGGAAACTTAAGAAATGTCATGGAAACTTATGTCCATAACTTTTAGACATATAAAAAGGACTTTATTTTCCTCTCTGAAAAAAATATAATAGAAGATGACCTGCCATTTGGAGGTAATTAATTTTGAATTAGGGCTGAAATAGGATTAAATGCTTCTCGGCGGCCACCTTTTTATCCATTTTTTTGCAGCCATATTTGATTCTACAAGCAGTTACATCAGAAAAGGATGTTAAAATTTATAAACATATTCTATGCACCTAAATCTCCAAGAATATGCATGTTTAGCAATTTTGCATGCAAACTCCTCAGGGAACAGACTCTCATTATAATTGTCTGATTATAATTGTGATAGTTCAACATTATATTATAATTCAAATGCTTAAAAATTGTTAAATATACATCAATACATATCATGTTGGTACTCATTTGAAAGCTCTCCTTAAGACGAAGACAGTGGCACCAGTTTCAATGGGATAGCTGTTACCTACATTAAGTAATCAATAACCGCGATTTCGAAAAACGTAATAATTTTAGCTCAAAAGTTTATTATCTTCAGATGAGCTTGGGAGGGATCAAAAATGAAGCTACAGCTATGTGTAATACATCAATTTGCTGCATTTTTCTGTCTTAACAATGTTTGGATAGTTTCCATTTGAAATTTTAAAGTTCATTTTTATCACCACCCCCTATGTTAGCGTATAAATTGCTGGGAATCTTTTTGTCGTGAACTCTGAGAGGCCTGAATTATACAGTGCAAACTTCTGTATTCATAATTTAAAAGAAAAGTTGTGTAATGTGTATGAAGAAAATTTGTTTTTCAAAGAAGTTCTCTTCAAATAATTTCAAATATGGACATTTTAATTTGGCTTCATTTAAAGAAGATTTATTTTTACAATTTCAGGACAACGCCTACCAAGGAAGAGAAGCAAACCTGAGTGCAACACCGTTGATCCCACCACAAATTCCACGTTTTCACCAAGGTGACTTCATGACATCATCACAGGCATGTTCTTTTTTGTGGATGGCATAACGTTTTATAGGAAGACAATTGAGGCGTTATTTCAGGGTGGCCATATATATCTGATTGGACTATACTATGTTTTCGATTTATAATATCCCATGATCTTTGCAGGGATGCAATGGCATGTTGCAAAACACTATTTTGGGGTTTGGATAAACCCTATAGACTGACTACTCCAAATGAGTACAAAGTGATGATGAAAGAGCCTTGTAAGGATCAAGCGGATTCTTGAATGCAATTTATTATTTACGTCCTACCAGATAAAGCTATTCAAAATATTGCAATTTAAAAATATATTCATGTTTACATGTACAATGACATTTCTGTTAAAATGGATTTGATGACAATTTATGTGAAATCAAAAATTGGAAGCTTGCGAAGGACTGTCTTGAAGAGGGCCAAATAATTTTACATCCAGATCATTCAGTAAAACTATATAGGAGCTAATTAACAATTCTGAAGTGTATTAGAGAAAACCAGCAAATATTCCATTTAACATTATCTTTGCCTAATCCGGTAAAGTGAATTGGGCAGTTGAATGTTTCAATAGGCCAGAAGAGCAAAAAATATAATTTAGTTCCCGTTTAAGTCAGTATAACATTGACTAATGCAACATGTTTTTGATGGATTTATAACTTAATGAATTAAATCAACATGTGTAAAAAGTGTGTAAGGCTTCATAAAGTTTTCGCTCATTTTAAAATATGTCAGACTATGCAAATAATGTTGATTTTGTTTAATATCAATTTAATTGTATTGGAATTTATTGTTTAAATAGATTAAATCTTTGATTATCTCAGTAAATTGCATGTTATATTTTGTTCTATCTGCTACATTTCAGAACACTGGCATTCACACTGGATGCCTAGAACACCCTTTGAGTGTTCTCAAACTGTTACAAGTGCCAGAACATGTCAGGGTGTTTAAAACAGAACGCATTCCTGAAGATCTCAACATTGAACATTTAACGTTCTGCCATGATCACCAGATGTTCTAGTTTGAGACTGGATATGTTCTAAGGTTAAGAATGTCACTGTTCTATGACAAGAATATCAGTGTTCTGTGACAAGAACACCAGTGGTCTGTGAAAAGAATGTCAGTGTTCTGTGACAAGACTGCCTATGTTCTGCAGTGAGACTACCAGCATTCTACTTTGAGATTGTTACTGTTCTGCAGTGAGATTGGTGCAGTTCTTAAATAAGGCTGCCTGTGTTCTAAAATAAGACTGTCGCTGTTCTAAATGAGTGTTCTACAAGAAGAACCCTGGTGATCTACAAACAGAACATGAGTATTCTAAGTGATCCCAGAACACATATGACACGTTCTCAAACTGTTACAGATATGTGTTCTCAATGGTGTTCACACTAGAACACTTGGTTTTAGAGTGTGGGGGCCAAAATACATGAAATATGTCAAATTTTTTTATCACTATACTTTATCACTGCTATGAAACTCTGCCAAAAAACCTAAAAGACAGATTAACACACAAAAACCAAATAAAAAACATGCCATCTCTCACAGTGAAGCCTCACTCTTTGACAGAAGTCAAACAGCTATTCCTCTAATGGATTAGGTGCTACAGCTCTTGAAAAGGTCTGGCCCAATGCACTCTGAACAGTGTAGAATGACAGCCTCTAAAATAAGCCATAGAAAGTCATAGGGATACACACTTTGTCAATTAACTTCATAGGCTCAATTAGAAAAAGGGTGCTCCAGGGTTCTATAGGACATACAGCATTGCACAGCTGTGCAGGGAAATTTGGCACATTGCAGGCACACTTCTACATGTTCTGCCAAGCATATAATTCATTGAAAAGTTTTGAAATTATTCCATAAGTAAATTTATATAAGCTTACACATATGTTAGAACAAACAGTATATTAACTAATAAATGAAGTTTTTATGCATGTTATTCAGTTTGAGGCAGAATCACACATAATCAGCAACCATGGTAACAGTCAAAGCTACCAACTTAACAACCAAAACACACAATTATTTCTCAATAATTATTACACATAATAAGCCTCAAATGATCATGTAGTCCATAAGTTCAGTAACACCATCTGAGATGTGGGCAATTCCGTAAAGTCCGATTCACGGATTTGACACTTTAGCAGCTTGTGTAGCCCTACCATTACACCTCAGCTATTTCATTGTTATCTAGGCATGAGGCCAGGTAATAGGGGTATCAGACAAGCCACCAACCAAAGCTCCAAGTGTAACAGGAGCTGACCTACAAGCCAAATATCATGGTGTCGGACGTACATCACACGGTGTACGTCCGACACCATGATATTTTAGAATAGCTCAACTCCTATTACACTTGGAGCTTTGGTTGGTGGCTTGTCTGATACCCCTATTACCTGGCCTCATGCCTAGATAACAATGAAATAGCTGAGGTGTAATGGTAGGGCTACACAAGCTGCTAAAGTGTCAAATCCGTGAATCGGACTTTACGGAATTGCCCATGTATATAAAAATCAACAACGGAGCGTTGGAGCAATGGTCATCGACATTCGGCCAATTTCACGGCATCTACAGGAACCACGGTTGTCTGCATGGAGAGCACGTTTGTGCGAGCAATTACGGTTGACAATATGGTGCGTTGTAATTTGAGGCCCTGGGGACACTCTAATAATTGTCCTCATTTCCTGGGTCTGGGCACCGTGTACTCTTTCCAGTCAGACAAGCAAGGCACACTTCCCATATTGCACGCAAATTGCATCTGCGGTATACATACGTTCTTATATAAATATATGTGCAGACTGCAGAACAGGGCATGGGGAGACACGCGCTGCGCAAGCACTGCGAAATACAGAGATAGTTAACGAGAATGCATGGACGTCATATACTATGGATATGAAACAGGATATTTTGCTCATTAGGTAAAGGTAAAGGTAGACGTTATTTAACGTGGGTAACCAGACTAAGTCAGAGACTTATTTACAGCTGGGCCCACGGCACCTCCAATTAATGTCTGATGCGAACGACAATGCCGTGGAATGACATGATGGCCAGCCTGGGGATTGAACCCGGGTCCCTCGCTTGTGAGGCGAGTGCTCTACTAACTGAGCTAACTGGGCTGACAACGTACTTGCAAGATTTAATGAGAAAGGTGAGAATGCCTATGCATACTAAGAATTTATCACTTTATAAGTTCAATTTTAATTATCATGGAGCTATGTATATAGAGTGAAGTCACAGGAGGATATGTTATCATGATTATGGTGATCAAATGTACAGTTTATGATATCACAGATGTAAATTATGACTGCAGTTAAAACAATTGGCAATCATCAAATGTTTATTCATTACAGGATTAAAAGCATACACTGCAGTTTCATTTTCAGAGTGCCTTTTCATGTTCTGGCATCTTCCTCAATCCTCATCTCTTTTTCAGTGGAACATTGCCCCAAAACTTGCCGTATCGAATAAATCCGGACAATGTTGAAATAAAACAATGCTTTCGATCGAACTTCATAATTTAATTTGGGAATTTGAAAAAAATGGGAGAAAATATCACAAACACAAATCGATCGCAATCACGTAGTATTGACACGAAGGGTGCAAATTGAGTGCCACAAATGATTGTGTTGGTGTCATGTGACAGATCAAGGCATGTCATGTGACACATCAAAGCTTTTCATGACCAATCGGGGTTCACTTGGTCCAACAAGCCAAAAAAAAGGTCTGAGAGCACCAAAAAAGTGCGGAAAAGCAAGAAATATGGAAAAAGGTGCAGAAACAGACGAAAAAAGGGTCTCATCGATCAAAAGAAAATCCCATAATTCCCAGCGACACTCGGACAATGGGACAGGATCCCCCATCATGGGTGGGGGGCCCAGAGGCATGTCATTGTCCAATTGAATTATGTCGTGTCAATTCTGATTGCCGCATGAAAATGACGCATGTCACTGAACCCTGTTCAATGAACGGTCGCGTCAATGGATCAACATGATCAAACGGACCCACAATAAAAAAGTTAACGGAAAACACAATCTGGGCAGGCTGAGATCTTCATTGTCTTCTCTCAGGCTCACGACAAGCTCACGCCAAGCTCAGAGGCTGACTGAGTCTGTTCACATCTTATGGATGACCAACTAATACCGGCTAAAAATGTCTCCTGATCCATGGGAATGTCTCCATCCAGCCACCAAAAAGGGGAGTGTTCAAGCTGATAACAGGCAGACGGCATGGAGACAGTCCTTTCGCGATAACTGTTATCAGTCAAACAACAAAAGTAGAAAGGACTAATACTGTCATCAATTATTTCGTTCTGAACCAAGATGAATTTGATTGCATTTATCACAACTGCAAGTACAACCTCCAAACAGAACAGAATATCAGAATGGGATAAGGCGAGTGGTCGATAAGGCTTTACATCCTGTATTTTTGAACCGATAAGGCTTCATAGAACAGACAGAATCCACACTCTTGGCACAGAATGAAAACTTTTATTTGCCAAGGACTCAAAAAAATCACAGAATAGGAAACGGAGAGATTATTACTCGAGTAGAAAAAGGTCGAAGGAGGCCTTGCGGGATTAGATTTAATCTCATTCTCTCAAGAGATTCTAAGAGATTCGCAACAACGAACAGACTTGACTGTCAGAAATGCAACATCTTCGAAAGCAGAAGTCAGATATAGATTCACTTAAACAGAAGTCTCAAACTTCCTAAGCACAAAAGTCTGCCAGGTCTTTCCTTCCTTCCATCATTGTTAAGAGGCATTTGCTTTACTTTTGCCTATTCCTGTCCAGATGGAGATCTGCCATTCTATCTAAACTGCATTTCTTTTCTGCATTTTCTCTTATGCACGTCTTTTCTATACGAATGTATTCTCTGCTCCTTCGAGCTGCGGAGCCTGCAATAGTCAGCATGCCCACTGCCGCTCATGATCTTTTCCATCTAAACTTCTACTTTCCTTCTGCCTTTCAGCCTCCTCCAGCTTTTCAATCTGCTTTCCAGTCTGCTCTCCAGTCTTCTTTTCAGTCTGCTCCCAGTCATTTCTTTTCTGTTAGTATTCTATCGGAGTTTGCACAGCTGCCGAAGTATCCGGCTATCCCAGCATCCCTCCCAGCATCCCTTCCACCATCACTGCATCTGATACAGATATCTTTCCGCATCTCTCTCAGATTCAATATCCCTTGGTGTTGCTTAGTGTAGATTTACCTCAACAATAGCATTCCATCTCGCAGTATCTCCTCCGAACCCCCTTCATCTGTATCTTTACCGTTCATCTCAGCTTCTGCAATGTATCGCAACTTCCTGAACAAGATACGTAATTTGTAACTAATGTGCCGCATTATGTGCCAAACCAGCCACGTTTAATCCGCTCGACAGTCTGTGAGATAATCTCACCTATGCACATGTTATGCACAGAAAGTAACTTCCATCCACTGTTTAGATTGTCTTCTGTTGCTTAGATTGTCTTGTTATTTCTGAGGGGATAATGGTGCAAAAAACACACATCAGACGTGTGCATATACATTGCCACGTCTCTGTTCTTTGGTAGTTTGCAGAGACTATTTCCGGTGTTCCCAATGCACATGAAGCATTCAAAGATGTGGCTACATAGGCCTAAGCATTATACAATGTTATAAGGCTGTTGCTAAGCAAGTCTTGTAAATTTGAATGCAAATTGAAATGTTGGTCAATGGACATTAATAATTTGATACTGTATCACAAATATTTCCACAAGCAGGACACATTTTGCAGTGCATAACTGATATGAGAAAATCGTCCTATTTTACCACGCTATACATATTTCTCAAGCTTGTGGTTCAGAATGTGACTGTTCGAGCCTTCGTATCACGAATACAGCTAATATTACAGATACAGCGCATGATCACACAACAACTTCATCAGACAGGAGACTGCGGCTCATTGGGCAGGGCGGAGGCAGCGCAAAGTTAGATGTTGACATGACCCAAGTCAACACAACGGGGTCACTCCATACTTTCCACACTCACACTATACACTGAGGTACAATAAGGCCAGACATAATTGATCTTTAGCTTCTTGGAAAAGTAAGGCCAGACATATTTGATCTTTAGCTTCTCGGACCTTCTCGAGGCACATTTTGTGGGGTCAGTTGGTTGTACGAAAAAAAAAGCTGTAATCTGAATTTTTTATTATGTGAACTAAATAAAATTTTGGGTAAGTTCAATTTTTTTCTATCGGCATAAAATCTTGGTCGGGCGATCGGAGAAGCTAAAGATCAATTACGCCTGGCCTTAGTTGTAACTGTAGTTCACAGTCACAGCACCCTCACAGGAGTTCAGCACTGCTCAGCAAGCAAGCACCACTAGCACCAGGGCAAGCAATCTTGCACCAGAAAATGAATCAAACCGTGCACACCCCTCGGGCCCATATCGCAGCCAGCCATGAACAACATCATCCCATTCCAGCCAGGACAAATCAATGCGCGGGGACGAAATGCCTATCGGAACACTCGGCTTGTCAGCACCGCTATAAACATGGGCCAATTAATCGGACAGACGGGCCAACTGGGGCCAACGCTGTCCATCAGCTGGGACAACAGATAGGAAGAACACTGATGGATGGATGATTAGGGCTTCATGTCCTGTATTTATGCACTGAAGAGCTAATTAGGACAGGAAGTAGACAGAGCAACATTCGAAACTATCCAATGTAAGTTGAAGTGACCCGCCAATAGCTGCAATCGAATGGTACTCGCAAAGGACACAAAACGGTGTGACAAGCACAAATGCAGTGAGGAAAGAGAAAAACCAAAATGCGAAAAAAGTTGTCAACAGAAAAACCAAAAAAGTTGTCAAAGACGGATGCGCGAAATGTTGACAAATTTAGAAAGAATATTCAGGCAAGATTTCAAAACAGAACGCAGACCGAAAATTTAGAGTAAAAAGGAGATAAACGATCACGCACCGTGACACGCCTTCTTGTTTGTGATTCCAAAAAGATTGTTTAACATTCTCAGATGCTGTGGGAACTGTTTGTTCCGATTGTAATCAATCCTGGGTTAATTTGCAAGATTACACATTCAGCCGCATCAATGGCGACAAAAGAAAAATGCCAGATAAATTGGAAATGAACACAGCCATCTGCAAGTTTTTCATTCTCTGGTTAGCAATTCTTCTCTGGGGGAAGATGGTTAACTTTAACAAACAGGCTGAATTCTTAGTATTATTTTATTTTCTATCTCTGATAATATATTATTTGACCACTTTAACTATTAATACACTGTCGACAAGAGCAATCTATGCATGAAAGCACAGGTTGAAGAAATCCAGAAGCGACGAGATGGGGGCCAATGACTGGTAGGGTACGGCCTTATCCTGCTACAAAGCTACGCAGTTAGATTAGATAGAGGCAAAATGTTGTCAAATTAAGAAAGCAAGAAATATATCTGTAATTTACTTTTTTTTTTGCAGAAATACTGACTTTTTTCATAAGAAAGATGCTATATTTCCAGCAATATCATTGGAAAATTGACAATAACACATCTCTCAAAATTCTCATAACCAATGATTCATCATGTGTGTATTTTCCAACAGACAGCATCTCTGTTTTATCGTTACGAGGAACTCTTGAGCAGCATGAGGACTCATTGAGGAAGCTTAGCAGCCAAATCTCCAATTCATTGAAGTGAAAAAGCAATTCGCAGAAGCCCTCAAACCAACACTAAGTCTTTCACACATCTTCACACAAGACTGCGTTTTCTTTGACAAAGTGACTCAATCTTAAGCTTCTTGAACAATGTTGGGCTTCTAGAACAATGTTGAGGAAGGGAACCTCAGCACAACATCGCCCAAGATTAAAGTTCCACAAAATCCCACTCTCCGACCCAGTTGACGCCACTTCAAATGTTTGATTCGAGGAGCGACTTAAAGCTGCGCTCTCTCTTCGTAGTTTGTACACACTACTCACTATTTAGATTGTCAAAGAAGTTTGCGACAAGCGTTTCTATCGCCGTGTATTTTACTTCAGTAGTCTTTATCCTTCTTCTCAGAAGTTAGGTTATCTTGCAAGTCTTCTCTCCTTCTCTTGTTGTGCTGGTATACCCCGGATCGCCGGGTAGCTCAACCTCATTTTTGAGGGGGCTGCACTTGTACTAGGTTCAATCTTCTGTGTTGTTGATCGCCGTACACTGTATGATGTATGAGATGATAAGGCTGGGAGTCTGGCACATACTCTTTTCATTCAAAGATCTCCGGGGTCTTTCAGTTGCCCCAACATAGAATGTTGGATACAACCCACCTCCATTTTAGGTTCCATATGGGCTCGGACCATCTGTTCCTGTTTGTTTGTTTTCTTTACAGTTTTTGTTGTTGTGTTTTTCCAATGTTGTGCAAGTTAATTCTAAGGTGTATGTGATGAATTGCAAGTCCATCTGAGGACTTTTGAGTTGAGTTGGTTCTGGTTTATCCATTGCAAGTGCCTGAGATGTCCAAACAAATACACTGACACTTCCAACTTGAACAACAATTAATAAGAACTTCCCGGTGTGGTGTTTCAAATATTTGGTCTGAAATCTTACCCAGAACTCTCACATCTACACATTGGGTAAATCAGTTGTAAATGTGTAACATATTGAGGACTACTGCTCTCTCTCGTATTTCATCAATCGACCCTTGCGGACGTCCTGAACTGGGCTGAGTGGGCTACACTTGCCATATCTATCAGAACTCATGCTTAGAAGATATCAAGAAACAATGTCATGTTTAACAACGCTTCAAGCTGTAGTCAACTCATTGGCTCATAGTCACTCATTTTAGTGAAGACCAAGCATTAAATCGAGTCTACACTGTAAGCATCTCTGTTCAAGTAATGTGTCTGAGACCATGCATTGACTGCCATGATCACTTAAGTTCTTTAGGCTGAGCAGTGTTGAGACGAGGGTGGAAAAAGCAAGATAAGCACTCTTTAGAAATGGGATACTTCAAGGACTATCGCTGAGACCCAGCCTTTTCACTAAGTCATTAATTGCTGCTAGTAGCAGTCAAGTACAACATCTTCCAACCACTTCATGGCCATTCTTGCTCTAAAAGGTATTTTTTCATAATGTTCATAGCAATACTCTTAAGCGTTTTGTTTCAAAAGCATCACAATTTCATACATTATGAATTCGGTAATGGAACGAAGTACTGTACAACATCTTATAAACTTATGTAACGGCCAAATTAGCCTTGGCTATGTTGAGTTTATAGCAAAGACGTGTAGCCTTTCTAAATTTCCAAATTGATCCAGAGTATGAATAAGATATGTTGTCTTGACATGGCATTGAACAGTTAAACTGTTGTACAGCTAAGACAGAATGAAACACGAATCACATCCTGTTACCGAAAGCATCATCTATAATCTAAACTTAGGAAGGCAGATCAGCCATTAAGTATGTCGCGCCATCAAGTCTGTAAAATCTGAAGTATGCAATCAATTCCACACATCCGACGACTATACTTTTATACAGCCCGGAACTCATGACCTGGGTGATGAAGGTCCTCACTTCTGGACCCCCAACATGCACAAGGGCAATTAGAGATTTGCATTGCTCTCCGAGGTCACATCACATTGAAAGGTAGAGCGGAGGTCATCGTCAACTCATCGGTGATCCCATCAGAGACCATCAGAGATATGCTGATTGAGACAGTCCATGTAAATGAAGGCAATTAGAGAGTGTCCTCCGATGGCAATTGATACAATCTAGGAAAGTCACAACACTCCGTAAGTCCTTCCAATCCAAATGGCCGTGCGAGTCATTATCTGAGGATTCGAAGGCCCTGACTGGGCCTGAGGAATCTATCGGATCAGGTAGTTTCGGCTAAATAGGTCTGAATTGCGAAGAGACAGCAATGATCGTGCATTCTCAAGGCCCAAATAGGGCCATGACGAGTTGAAAACTCCCAAGGGTGTTTACTCTCCAGCTTATTGTTTTCTTGCTGCTTGATACAGAAACAAGACTCTCACCAGACAGCCTTGTGAAATATCTTTATATGTGGATTTGACTTTTTAAGAAAAATGATGATGCAGGGCCAATGCAGTTTGTCTATTCATTGCTGTCACAAATTAGTAAAATTCTCATTGGCAACACGCCCTCCGATTACCACTTGAGACGGTGATATAATCTTTTTTCTTCGGCAGTTTGGAACTAGAGAAAGATAGTTTATTCTATTAATCTTGAACATTTTTATTTTAATCTAGTCAACTCAAGCCTCAATGGTCAACACCCAGACATTTGGCCAATTTTCTGACTTTGTTACTACTTTCATCAGCAAAATCTCAAATGTCAAAATGGTCAAAGAGTCAACCAGCAGATCATGAATCAGGCTAAAATATGAATCAAGCCAAGCCATGAATCAGTCTGTGATCAGTCAGAGATACATTTAAGGTGTGCCCATGGCCTGTGTCATATGTCACATCAGGTAGGGGGCTGACATCTTGGAAGAAATTGTTACAATTTCCTAATGGACCTGAGGCATGAGCTAGTCCACTCCTTCACTATCTTACTATGGAAGAGGAGACCACATTCCTACATATATAGAAGAGGAGACCAAATTGGCTTCATATATATCTTGAGGGTGGAAAGTTTCAGACTCCAGATGGATAGTGAGAGCTTGAAAGATTGCTGAGCTCAATATATTTCGATATTTGAGATATATATGATATATGGCAGCATCAAGATTCAAGAATTTCTATCCCTGTCTGGTTGTCTGGCCTCTTAACATGCTTAACTTTATAAACCTGCTGAGCATGTAGACCTTGACAGTTGATACAATTTAATCGAGAACTCAAGATATCCAAATGGGTTACCAAAGTTCTGATTCCATAGCATTACTGCGGAACAGGTTGTTGGTTAACTTTCTAATTGTATAGATGCTGAAAACTGCAGTGCACCGAATAAAGACTCAGATGTTGCGCATTGATGTTATTACACTTTTATTAAGATAACAACCTATATGCAAGGATGACTGACTTAAGATACATCCTTCGTACTAAAGTTATATCATTTTTTCCAGCAACAGTTCAAAATGTTCTGACAATACATAAAATTAATTTTCACCATACTATACACACAATGTCCAGATGTCTTATCATTGTGAGAATTACATTGATCAGCCCTGATTATTAGGTCGATCGTAAAGTAATTGCATCCGTCACAAACTTTCTTGAACTTCTCATGAATGTAAGACTTTAAATAAATGTGCTAAATTCAAAGAAAATGCCACAGATGAAGTTTCCACAATCAGCTGACTGCCATTTTAAAGTACATGCCAGCCATCGCAAAGTCTCAGGAACGACGGTCAAATAAACTGACCAAGTCTGTTCGGGACTTATCGTAATTCTCGGTTAAGACCAGCAAAGCAGCTTAAATTGCTTAATATGCGTGTCAAGTGTCAAATGCGCCGAACGTCAAACCCAGACGCTCCGCGTTGCTGCGATCAATCTAAATTCTTCGAGAAACTACTTGAAGCAGTTTCCACAAAGACCTGCAATCTTTTCCAATTTATTTCTCTCTCCAGTTCACCCTTCACCTCCTTCGGCCACAAGCACTTGCAGCAACTTGAGGGGGAAAAAGCGTGTGAACCGTAGAAGTGCGTTAATGCGTTCATTTGCGCAATCTTCCCGTAAAAGTAGATAATGTCATCCTAACGGCGAATGTAAATTATCGCAAAATGACAGGCTCGATAAGAAAGCTTCTGGCAATAAAAGAAACTGCTTCAATGCTGGAACCTCAAGAAATTGTATCCAGATATCTCAAATGTGGCAAAACAACCTGCTGAGGATAACTGTTTCTAAAACAAATATGATGAGGAAAACTGTTTACTAAACAGACCACAACATCAATTTCAAACTGGTTTCAAAAAAATGGAAAGAAATACTCATTACAAGCAATTTAAACTATTATAATAAGTTGAGAATGTATGTTCCCCTAGGCATATTTCCATCAATGACAAATCTGGGCCTTGTATAGATAGTTGGATAGTAAATACTGTCATCATGGCCACGCGTAAGATGCAGAAGAGGACCTCTTAGTCTTGGGCAGCAAATAGCACAATGAGACAACCTTTTAGTCTTGAAGTTGGGGGCTTGCTACAACAATGTTCAAGTTGTGTGGCATGAGAGTGATAGGAGATAAGCATGGAAGAACAACATCCCCCTGTGGCATTCCTGCTAAACTCTCCAATAGGCATAACAACCCAAGGAAAAAGCCCCAGGCACCAACAGGCCTCCCAAGGTTTCCCTAGGCCTGCCAAGCACATCACAGGCCTATACCAAGCACATCACAGGCCTATGCCAGGCTATGTCAGCAATCAGCCGAAAGACCTCCCAAGCACCGGTGGCACAACCAGTGGAACAACCAGTGGCATCACCGCAGTGCCTCCGCAGCTCACCGCAGTGCACAATTGGGCTGTATCTGTCGGATGCAGGGACACGTCGGAAACAGACTGATCAAGCTTGAAGATTAATATCCTGTGCTTCCCAGAGAGCTGCGCCACACTGAATCTGCAATTTGCACAGCGGCATTTTGTAGCGTGCTTAATCTCCAGGAAAAATACCAGATATTTAGCTTTCATTTTGACATTTTGTGAACGAATGGTGCATGAACATTGAACAACAAAGATATACCCTGGTACCAATGTTTTTGCTGTAACATAAGGACAAAAGTTGTTCAAGCATTTATTTCGTACGACAGAAGTACTTGCATTCTGCAATGTACATGCATTGATCGCTACTTCCATTCATAAATACTAATTACCCACATGATACATGTCATGTTACAGATGTTAGTATCTAATATTCATGTAACATGCATAGCATACAAATCTGCCATAACCATAATTGTGCATGTATATGCATGTATACGACCACAGACTGGGCAGCACCAGATCGACGCAATAAAAATCTGCATATCGTCCGTCTGATTATGGACGACATCAGCATCGATAGAAGATACCATAGATCCAATTCAGTACCAATTCTGAGGTGACATTGACCACATGAAAATGGCCCAAATTGCATCAGTGTGAATCTCTTACTTATCAGCGGTCTGTTGCGGTCCAGTTCTGGAGACTGACCAGGCTCCAACTTTCCCATGTTGCCCAAGGACCAGAGGACATTGCATTAGGCTGCAGTCAGTTCTGCTGAAACTCCTGCAAATTGGTGACACCAGCAATGAAATGGTTGCCAGGACAACCTGACAAGGAATAACACAGAGGGCAACATAGCAAGTACATGTAACTGATGGAACATAGAGGAGTAACACATAGGAGTAACACATACACAGAAGAAAAATGCAACACAAAAGGAACAACTCATTAAATTATTGTGTTGACTAGTGTATATATCTATATAAGAGACCAAGACAAAGTTACACATATAACAGGGTTACATAACTAACACTGCATGGGTAATCAGGGCAGAGTGTGACACACTTAACTGATGAACAAACAAAGGAGAAACACACAGGGGCTACAGCAATTACAAGAATAGTAACCGGTATAACACATGAGACGGAACAGCATGATGGATGCAAACTTCTTCTAAGGAAAGTTCTTGCTGCTTACGACAGCTGTGATGAGGCGCAGAAAGATTCCTATGCATGAGATATTTGTATTATGCAAGAAAGTGTGTGTTAGGCCTACAAACAAACACATCAGTCATACTAACACAGAGAGCAATCATCCAGAGTGTAACACACAGGAGTAACACGCAGGAGTAACACGCAGGAGTAACAAACAGGAGAAACATGCAGGAGTGACACACTAGAGCACGTACAGTAACACACTTGAGTAACACAGAAGTAACAACAGCATATTGGAGACTGTAAGTGGACCCTGTATGCTACACATAGTACCCACAGTCATATTGGGCAGCCAGTCAATGCGGTCAAGTCAAGGAGACACCTTATACATTGGTCTGTTCAATAGACTCTATTGACATGATGCAGCCAACATGTTGTGATACGCCAGAAGCTGAGCCAAATTGCTGTTCTGCACCGGAATACAAGATGAGGGGCCCGGGGCAAGGAGAGGGCCACAGTCAGACTGAGTCAGGACAGCCATCCGGAAAGCCATCCAAGGCAATTGTGAGGCTACGAACCGATACAAAGTTGATTTACACATTTCGAATGACCAATGTATGTGAATACAGCTCCATTGGTCCCAATGAAAAGAGAGTAACGAGCGGTGACAGGGCGGTGACAGAGAAGTGCAGGTATGAATACACACCACAAGGAAAAGAACCAGAAGGTACAGGATCTCGCAAATCAAATTTAATATCTGAAGCCAACTTACAAATACAAATGAAGCAAGTGGCCATGTGGATAGCAGCAGTTCGCATTATGATAAGTGACATAATCATACATTTTTGCCATTGGACAAGATATTATTGCCAATATATTGGCATAATCTGGAATTTGATTATCATCAGCGGAATACTTTGCAAGCAGCTGATCATATTTCATGATGAGACTCATCCATAAGGCTTATATAAAGCCTTCGCGGGTGAAGTTTTCAATCTTAAACCATAGACTCAGCCCTACTTTCCGTATTAGCTTCATTAAACCCATTAGACAGGAGGCGTTCATCATTGCGCTCCTTCATCAAGGCGTTCCGTGTCACACAGGACAAGATCATCATTTTTGGAAATTAGAGTCGTCAACACAGTTTGCTCGTCAGAGGAGCACATCAAGGCCGATGCATCAATTATGGGCAATTAATCACTGCTTAATTCGATTAACCTGCTCCCATTAACCACGTGGACTGCAAGTAGACTGTCCAAAGGTAACCTGGAGTCAATACATGCAATACATCATCATGGTTATTCATGATTGAGACAGCAGGGCAGTGCAAGCATGTACAACATACTATGAAAGATGGTCCAATTTTACAAGAATGCAGCTGCCGTATTTCATTGAATAGCGTCCAGGGTGCTTGTCTTTATTTGAGGTACATAATGCATGAACCCACCATCTTATCAAACTTCATACTTGCACTTGAGTTGCAAGGGTCAGTCGGTGGCAGTTACGTCATGTGATGATCTTCTTCAGTCCGTGCCTGACTCTTCCGCATCCCTCAGAGTCTCTTACCCTTCTCTGGTGGACAGTGATCTACTACAGGCAAGAGACACATTGTCACTGTCATTGACTGCTCATTGCTTGCCCACAAGAGGACCACTCAACCAACAATACTTACCACAATGTGATCCTAGAATTGCATGGCACATACTTATTGAAGCTTCTGGAAATATGTTGTTACATTATGACTTAGGAGTGGCAGAGGGACACTTGAGTTGAGGCAGGCCTTAAATTGGAGTGGGCCATGAACCAATGGATGGATGATTAGAACATAAAATCCTGTATTTATGGTAGAATCAAACTCAGTATCTTGCTATCAACTGAACTAACCTCCCTTTTCGCTTTTGCTTAATGGAGGAAATAAGGTCTGTACTGCATAGTTCTATATACTTGGGTGGATTACAAAGTAGTCTTGTACAATATTCACTATGCTCACAATGTACACACCATCCATTCATTCATCAGTTGTTCATTACCATATGAATCACTCCTCTCTTGACACCAGACACTGTGCAACCTCCCTCCTTTAATCTAGCGTCAACATTGTGCGAGGTAACTTTGTGTCGAGCAACTTTGCATCGCAAACTTTCACAACGAGTCCCTCCTGATATATTGTGCAATCACAAGCTGTATCACTTACAATGATTAGACAAGAAGTAGAAGTGGGAAGAAAGTTTGCATTGATGAATTAAAGTGAAAATAACAAGAAGAGCTCTGCAGTTTCTTGATTAACGAAAGTCACTTCGCAATGTTTGCAACAATGACATCCATGGAGTGTCATCAACTAGGATTCAACAATGAAAGAGTCTCAGCGGCAAATCACAATTCAACATCAAAAAGTGAGTACTATAGTTTGATATACATGTATTAAGACTCATCAGAGCACAATTGATCAGAACTTCTCAAATGGTTCTGTTGCACAACTTGGATGAGGATGTACAGTTATGAACACCGCATTCATATCAAGGTAAGGAAGTCTTTAACCATGTTAACTGTACCACTTGAGCCATTCAGGAGCTTTTGATTGGAGTCTTAAGAAGTAGGCCTAGAGGTTTAGGAGCCATGTCATACCAGATGACTGTAGTAATACATCATTTTTGCTGATGAATCAAGTGACAACAATGAGTCTTTGGGGCTACCCGGCGATCAGGAAGCAAGCGGAATAGCCAAGGAATAAAGGATGACCAGCCGCACCTCATAAGCGGTAACTCAAGCCGATAAGTAAGATTACAAGATATCTGAGAGCCATCCACTGCCACCCAGCTCTTGACAATGCAGCAAATGAACCCCGCATAACCATAGGCAGCTAAGAGGACACCAAAGATGACACCCAAGAGGACACCCAAGAGGACAACTAAGGGGGAACCTAAGAGGACACCCAAGAAGAAGCCCATTCATGTGATACTGAGAAGAAGTGTCAATTTATCACAAGGAAAGAAAGAGTTAAGTGGTATAAGTGTTGGGAAAAGAAGTGCTTCCTTGCAAGTAGATAGGTGGTAAGAAAGAATTAAGTCTTCGTCTTACAGTAATTTACGCCATTCTTTGGCTTGCTGCGAGTCATAATGAGCAATGACTTTCATGTAACTCAATGGTTGACAAGAGTCTGGTTGAGTCGGGTCATTTCGCTTCAGGTTTAAAGCAATCACGGAGTTAACCGGTCAAGTACTGGGTTTGCACCTTTTGTCGTAGAAAGCTATTCTGTCATGGTGATCATATCTGTCATCCAACAAAAGCATATCAGTAATGATAGTTATTCAGAGCGATATCACTTTTAAGAGCAGAAATTTATCCCCCCCACTCCTTTGCAACTACAATGTACATAAGGATGGGGACATTCTACATCTGCACCAGTGTAATTCTGAACTCATAATTGCATATTAATTGCAAGAAGCATTAGCTTAACAAAGAACTACAGGAGACCTCATGAAGTGTACCTTTTACTTCAGAAGTGTAGACTCTTTTTCTGAAAGTAAGAACAACAGAAGAAGGTCCCATGTGTGGCAAAAATGTTTTAAAAAAAAACATTCTCCTCCTCTCAACAGCTCAACAAGATAAACACAGATTTGTGGTAATGAAGAAAACATTTAAAAAGGAGCAACCAAATAGCTGATCAATCAACAGTGCTCAACACACAGATAGTACTGGATGCTCCAGAGATACCTAGGAAATAGTTATGATGCCAACAAGGGCTGAGTGGGCCAAAAATACATGTAACAGCTGAGAGCAGCAGATGACTAAGAATGCCAGAGGGATACCTAGTTGCAGCTCTTGGTTGCTGCTCTTGGTCTGAGCAGTGTTGAGTTATGAGAAGGGCATGAGCATTACATGAGCATGATGCTCAACTCAAGCAAAAGCACTGTTGTGAGCAACTGTAAGCAACATCAGGAAGGCAGCTGATGTAGACGGCAACTTCGGCAAGGAAGGGTGAAAGGTTGAAGCAGCTGATTACTGGGTGATTAGAGTTGAAGGTAGAACGGGTGGTTGGACACTACTTCCCATATTTATGCACTAATTGACAGTTTATGAATGACATGGGATGCAGCAAAAGGATTGCTTCGTTAAATATAGCATGTTTCTACTCATTCAAGTCAACCTTTAAACATTACAGCAAATCAAATTCAAGACAATGCGATTGGAAACCGAGAGAACTACCAATCAGCTACCCTCCTACCAAAGAACAGTGAGCTTAAGACATAGCTGCCGCTGAGCAGCAGAAGAGTTAGAAGAGGGCAACTGCTTGTCTATGCCTTCTGCCTGCTGCCCATCATTGCTTAAACAGCTGTGAATAGATTGTAAATAGATGTGTACTTGCACTCGAGTTGCAAGGGTCAGTCGGTGGCAGTCACGTCATGTGATGGATCTTCTTCAGTCCGTGCCTGACTCTTCTGCCTGACTCTTCCGCATCTCTCAGAGTCTCTGACCCTTCTCTGCTGGAAGGTGATCTACTACAGGCAAGAGACACATTGCCACTGTCATCGGCTGCTCATTGCTTGCCCACAAGAGGACCACTCAACCAAAGGCCACCAGGTTAATGTCCCTCCGACTCCCTTTATTCTTATTCATTGCCACATAAGAGTCAAGTGACCACATACAAAAAGACCACGCCTGATGGAAACGCCGGAAATCGGAGTGCTGCTCAGTGCATGATTAACTGGAAGCACCAGGACAAAAATTTTAGAACTTTGGCAGTCAAAGTAGAAGGATGAAGAGGTCTCTTCTGATTCACTCTCAAGGTTTAAATAGTAAGGTAAAGTTTTACAACAGCAATTATGTCTATTGCCCAACTTTTTACAAAGTAGTTTCTTTAAATCTACATGATGCAAAATTTGATAATTGTCCATCTAAGACTATCTTGTAAGAAAAAGGTGTGGCAACAATTATGTCTATTGCCAAACTTTTTACAAAGTTGTTTCTTAAAATCTACAGGCATGCTAAATTGTCTGACTCACAAGCAAAAACTGGCCACAAAGTAGAGTCAAACAATACCAAGAATATGTTAAGAGGGAATCATCAGAATGATGGCTTCTTGGAAGTACAAATACATCAATGACATTGGCTTGAATCTCATGAGATATTAGATAAACCACACAAACCACACAATAAAACAATTTATGTATAGTAATTCATGATCTGACAATGGGCATGCAAATTACAGCCAACTTCACTTCCTGACACAAACTGACCTTGGAGGAGGAGCAGGAGGCGGATTGTGGTGTCCATTGACCGTCGGCGGTGGCGCAGCCGGTTTTACCGGAGGCTGGACATCCCGGATCTTGACCGGGGGAGCCCTCTGCTGGATAGTGGGGACACCTGGTGAGCTTTTAGCAGAAGACGAGGAAGAGGAAGAACTCGAAGATGAAGACAGAAAGGAAAGAGGATTTTTACGAGTATTTTTTAAGATGGTCATAGGTTTGCCATCGCACCACACGACATACACGTTCTCCTTAGAGTTGCCGAACATGATGACTGCAGTTAATTCAAGTGAATATAAGAATATCTTTATGAATTTTCTTTCAACTTCGTGTCATTACTCAGGTGTAGTTCATCCTATTCAAGTGCAAATTTCACTGATAAAATATTATTTCATAGAAAGCTCTTGATTTGAAGAAATATCACAGTCAGCTATATGTGTAAGTCTTAGTCTTCTTTTTATCTTTTCAATATTTTCATATGATTCTTCTGGAGTCGTAGTACTGAGCGATCATATTCGTCAACTTTGAGGTAATCCGCTTCACACAACTGGCATTAAGGAAATCCAACTCCTCTCCAAACTTCATATGAGGCGACAAAGGTAATCCACTTCAAAATGGAGAGACTAATCACCGATTAGGAGTGATTACAGACGTTAACCATTTGAGTACACTTTCTGCAGCCTTCCACTGACTGTGTTCCACTCAATATCCTTGGCTAGTTTGTTGCCATAGATACAATTTTGTATTCCTCGGTATGACTTGATGTAATCACAAAGAACCTTCTGCGATATTAGACGATACAATCCAATCTTGCTTGGGAAGACGATTTCAGCAGAGATCACATGAAGCTGTGTTATTCTGGGACTACCAAGTCGCAGTGTTAGAAATGACCGAGAGATAATACTTGTATTTGGCACTTAGGGCAAGTTAGGTCTTAAGTCTTTATTTCACATATTTAATTGTTACAACCTTCGAAAAGTCCCTGAAATGGAATTAACCGTAATTTATAAATATAATTCACCAAATTCTCCATGTTGCGATTGCTTTTAAAGATACCTCCTCACTCTCAGCAGTTCTCAATAACAGCATCTTTATTCACAGTGATTCACTGATTAAAACACTTAGATCAGAAAATCCAACTACATGGTGCAACCTTCGCAAGCTTTGATTGCAAATAATCGATGTCCTTCAATGACGCCATTAGTCGAGATAAACGGGCTGAAGTTTAATTAAATCTTACTCAAATTGAATCAACGTCTATGGTCACAATCTATTTCTAGGATATTTGTCCTAATCTAAACCTAAATTTGTCAATCTTGCAATAACACTGAACATATCAACATCAGTTGAGAAATTGGTTTTTGCCAAGGAAAGAAATGCCTCCAACAAACAATTCACAATGTTAAATTAACTGGAAGTAATTTTACTGTTGTCCAAATGGATGGTAAGCAATGTAGGTTTCACAGCTTCAACTTCAAGCCCAGCCAATTTACATGATCTTAATAATCTTAATTGATCTAAACACTTCTCAATATCACTCAGCCTCAGAAAACACCAGGGAGACTTCTCAGCATGAATAACCCAAGGATCAATGCTAATCCAATTGGTAATCCCCCATCTACTGGGGGTGAAACATGATCCTGATTCAATTAAGTCACAAGCAATTTCTGCTGCTATTAAAATACTTTATCACATTTACCATATGCCAAGTAGAATAATGTTTTACAAGGCACAAGGGCATTATGTCATAATTTGATAAAATAGGAAATAAAACATTGAGTTCTGGTGGTATTTTCACTAGTTTGTCTCTAAGCAATAAACTCTTCATAAAAGGACATCTACAAATCTACAAAATGAAGGATGGATATGGAAAAAGGCTCTTCTATTTTCAACACTAAAGACACCAGTTTTGGATCCAGGGTGGGAGCCTAGGTAGTTCGGGCCCCGCAGAACTCCGAGCCTAAAGTAGCATTATGGAGAAAATGTGCAACGACGTAGGTCCGCGAATGCCGAAAAACGACTGCCCCCCCCCCTAGACAACCCTATCTGGATACGTCACTGGAGACTCAAATTCAGATGGATGAACGATACATAACCATAACCGCAGAAGATTCATAGACTAATACCATACTCATGATAATATTCAATGACAGAAGAGGGGATACGCTTTATTAAAATGGCGATGAATTCCAATAACCACTCGATGAGCACTCAGAATTTCACATGTACGACGTAGACCTGAGGCAGAAAGAAAGCCAATCATAACTTGCTGTAAGTCTGAATAGTTCAGATCCAAGGAATAAAGGAGGCTGAATATTGCATGGCATTTTAGGGGGGCTGCTGGCTTCACACACAGTTGATATTGCAGCCATGAACATCAACATCAAGGCTTTTTTAAGGCAGAAACTGAATTAGGCAAGGAAGTATAAAAGGAAGGAGGTCCGCAGCAGAAACAAGACGAGAGCACTTCATTGAATTTCACCGAGCGCAATGAGAACCGAGAACCGACAAGCAATGATAGTTTCTCGGATAGTTCCTCGCATAGGCTGGAGATTAGCATGCGATCCGTCACATCCTGATTAAGCCATCTTTCTGAGGTCTGTGTGTCCCCCTGACAAGATTTCGTGAAGGGAAATCTGGCGGAGCTAAACAGCGGGAGAAAAATAAGGAAAAAACAAACGAACGGAGGAAAAACACCCAAGCACTGAACACACTGAATACACCAAAAACTCACGAGGACCTCCCAAAAACTCATGGGGAGCACAGAAAAACTCATGAGAAGCTCAGGAGAGCGAGGGACGGATGCACAGTCGAAGCAAGTCTCCTCTTCGTGTAGGGAAATTTCATCATGTTGCTCCATTCTCCCAGACTTTTCCTCTTCCACATTTTACACTCATCATGCAATCTTTAATAATGTCCAATCAGTATATACCTAAAGAAGCGCAAAGCAATGCAATCCAAGTCCCAATAAGGAACGGCCCAGAACGCCGCTTCTCAATTATGACGATGGCGGCCCGGACGTCTTACAATGTCTCACTAATTTGATTGCTGCCGAACAATTTTCAGAAAAATCCTGAGGACCTCTTGAACAGATGTAATTATAACTTGCCAACTAACAATCAGCCCATTTGCCAGTGTACACATTTGCTTCCTAATTTGCCCTTAACTCAGCCTAATGAAAATGCAAATGTTAGCTCGTTGGATTATTCAAATGAGGATAATTATACGGCAATACGGCCATCTTTCTCGTTGAAATTTCAACGACGTAAGTCTTAACCAGAAATAATGCTACACTACAGTAGAGAACAGCACTTACTTGAAGTGTTCTTATTGCTTTAGGTGTACTTATTCTTAGTACCTGGCCACCTGAAACTCACAACTCCAGTAATATCACTGATAATGTACCGGTATGGATATTATGTTTACGGGTATATCTTCTTCTGTCATATGACCTTCCGAAATACTTTTCCAACGAAACTCTCAACAACAAAAACCGCCGTATCCGAAGACTTTTCTACCTAAATATAGCAGAGAAAAAAGTAATCCCCGATATATCTAAATAAAAGCATAGGATCCATCATGCTTACTCCAAGGCTGTGAGAGACGAAAAGATATATGGGGCGCCGTAGCTAAGAACCGAACAATTCTTCACATCTTTGAATGATCAACCAGACAGCCTGAGTAATAGATTGTGTGCATACATTGTTAAGAGGCAGCCCCATTGAATTGTATGTGTATAGGAAACTGCCACAACACACATACAAATCAAGCATAAGGCATAGCTCACTGCCAAAGCAGGGCGAAGTAACAGACAGACTAAATGGTTTGGAACAAAACCTGAGCTCTGGGCAACTAATCTTTTGGAAGACGAATTAGACTTCTGAATTTTTGGATAACTTCCACAGAATACAATGAGAACGACTCTATTTCAGTGAGCGTCAAGTCACACTGAAAATGTTCATCTCAATACAAAGCTTACATCTAATTAAGTAAGACATTGTACAGGGTCTACACTCTACAACCCTTTAGTGACATAGGTTGGTTTAATTCATTTGTGGATTTTAAATATCTTACTGTGCACTGTGTCCATGACTATGCCAGTTCCAAGTGCTGCCTCCCACTCTGTCTGCTGTATCTCAAAATGTAGTTTCCTTTAAGAAAGCCTTGAGCCTAAGGCAATGGTAATTTAGGCCTTATTGAGGTCTCCTCACATAAAATACACATGTTTTAATCATGTGTTAGTGATGATTGCTATTGTTGAATACAATTATCTAAATCTGGAGACTTTTCAATGTCTTTGAATGAGCCTAGTAACAGTGTCAAAATGCTAGCAGAGGAGTCAACATTGGCTCAAGCAATCTTGGTGAATAATAACAATAACCATATCACCAAACAGAACTGGATATTGAATTTTTCAACCAAGTTTGGGTAACTTCGTCAGGACAGCACCAAACAAACTTGGAAGATTGGAACCAAATACAATCAGCACCAAACAGAACCAAGATTGAATCTAGATCAGAAGTTCTGAAATTCACCCGACTGCTGATAACATCGAGCAAATATTTCTTTAGAAAATTTGTCAACAGGACAACTTTTAGAATAAGATCTCAACACCAATCTAGATTTACCAAACGAGTAATGATGATGAAGACAACATCACTGCTGCTGAATCGTATCAATACAAAACAGGTGGGAGAATTAATCTAGGCCAAAAGATTACCATCAAGCCAAAAATTCAGTCATGTTTGATTTCATTGTTTTTGAACAATTGAGACGACCTTCCAATGGATTAATATTATTAAAAGGAATATTTTGGAGATCAGGCATACTAAGTTGTCACTAAGAAACTGCACTTTGACTGTTAGATGAATAAATAGGTTTTGGAAATCATGACCAATCTTTGGCGAAGACAGCAATATTGCCAAAATAGGATCAGTACCAAACAGGGCCAAGATTGGATCTAGAAAAGGCTTCAGAGATTTACCATCACAGCTGAAATTCAATCATGTTAGCTTTTTGGAGTCTCCAAGAGATTATACTGTGACCAAGCAATTTGAAGAACCTACTGCTTAAATTCCAAGGCTATAACAAGTCTTACCAGCTCACAAGACTGAGTCAGACAAGTCAGACTAAAGATCCCTCCAGGCACCATTGTCGATCTGTATCTGGCTGAAGACACTTCAGTGTGAAGCTGGCTTGGTCTGAATTTACACCTAGTTTTCATTAGCACCTGATCAGGCCATAAATTCATCAGGCAAACAGAAAAACTGAAAACATCCACTTTGTTCAAAAGTTTTGCAGAGCTACAAGGAACTCTAAGACTGATTCAACAACTACTATACTGTGGACTACCAAATAGTTGTTTCAAATCATTTGAATCGGTGAGAATCTAAGAACAGTTTTATTCTACTCCTTTTTTTTCTCTCTACTTAAGCAACATCTTTTCTTCTTTCTTCCATTGTATCCCTACATTACCAATGTCTACCAATATTCCGTTTGCACTCTACGATGCACTACCAAAATTAAATATATTTTGGAATACCTACATCAAAACATATTTACTGAAATAACTTTATCATAAGGCTTACACTTACAGTATTTCTTGTGGTACCTATTATGATTAAAATAAACACCATTAGAGCCAATTTACTTCCATAAGAGCCAATGTAACTCCAAATTCATAAGGTAGCAGTGACCAAAGATTCATCAAATAGCTCATTTACCAGCATATTCATATCAGACATGATAAATCACATATGTGTAGATAGTCTACCAGATACTAACATGATATCACAGTGTGGTCAATGTGGCCCAGCTTCCCAGCAAAAGGAGATCCTATCACATCCTTGCATGGCGACAACTTATTAATCCATATCTGCAGAATCTGGTTACCTTCCCATAAGGAAAATATGACAATGATACATCATATGATTCATATCTCAGATATCTTACAGTGGAGAGACAATGTGAGTCTCCCAAATCCATCATCCGGTTAATTAATATAGTTTCTTAACCCTTGCAACTACATTGTGTGATGTGTAATGTATTAACTTCGATAGAAATCCTAGCACATCGAGGCGTTTAATAATCCACAGTTATCTCATATCCATGAGTCAAGGTTTGGATACGTAGTAGTCGAAAGAATACATATCGCAAGTAAAACTTATCATCACCTTAAAATGTGATGATAGTTAAAATAACATTAAGCATGTTAAGAATCTGGGTTAATAATTCAATCCCAGATGAATAAGAGACCAGTTTTATCTTATATATATCATATCCAGTACTTTTCAAAAGTTTTGAGCCCATAATGCCACATATACCAAAGCATCCAATCCGTTGCGCTACAAAGTCAATCTGGTGTCGCACGTCCGTCTCGGAATGACTACATCGTAATAACATCCATGCAGTGTGCAAGGTGTAGATGTGACGAGATACAGATAACTCTATCACAGTATGTATAAGAAGAGAAGCAACAATACAGAACACCTTTTGTGAGTGTTTCCTCCTCTACTCTGCTGCAGGACCTCACATGCAGAGCACACTAGCCTGCCCTGCAGCCAGCCTGCAACTGCTCAGGGTCTGCAGGATGTTCTGCAGGGGATGCAGGGGGCTGCTGCTGCTGCAGGAGAGAGGATGCAGGATGCAGAATGGAGCAAGCAAGCAATGACTCTGTGCCTGCAATGACTGCATTGCTGTTTAACTTCCATATTAATGCAAGGAGATAGCAAGGGTACTGGGATACCAATGGGATACCAGTGGGATACCAGTGGGATAGCAACGGGATACCAATGGGATACCAGTGGGATACCAGTGGGATAGCCGGACACTCGCAGCGGACAGAAAAAGAGTATTCCGAGTAAGCCAGCGATTCAGAGACCACACATGCTGCGATGTAGCTGATGCTGCGGACTTCCATAAAACAGCATAAAATAGTCATACCTCACAGCGATGCATTTCAGCTGTATTGGAAGAGTCGCAGGCATCTCCTCCAGGCAAATCTCCTGGCGAATATGAAAATTTAGAATACAATTGCACTACCACGCAGCAGTGTGAGGCCCAAACACCACTGAAGTGCAATGCAATAGAATACCAAATTGGTATTACCAATGTAAAAGAGGGATATTTCACACCCATACAATATACAAGTAACACCGGAGTCAGTCGCACCAAGCAAATGGTCTTAAAAAATTGTAAAGGAAAACCTGAGTTTCTTTCACATTACCAGTGCAATACAATGGAAATGAAACATTTTTCACCAACATAAAACAAGAAACCATCCCATGGAGTCCCACAAAGAGACAACGCAAACAAATGAAAGAAACAACTTTAAGTACAAAGCAATAGTCCAGAAGAAATTGACCTTGGTCAATAAGTTATGACAGATACTTTTGTCCATTCTGTAATGTCGCGCCATCAATGTTTACAAATTATTCTTCATCCACTTTAAGCGTGCAAAACAATTACTGTAAAATTGATGTCCCGACTCCTCATTTTACCTATTCTCTTCGGAGGAATAAATGTGGGAAACGCCAGCAGTCTATGTATACATATCATAAGAGGATGACAAAACATATTATATGAAGAACGCGACAGCTACCACAGCATAAATAGACTAATCATGCAAGCAGGACGATTCGGAGAATGTCTCTCAATGCGTAAGGTGTCATATGATAGGGCATCCTTTTTGCGAAATCATACACCTCTTTGTAAGGACTCGGTAAGCAGGTCTCATTCATTGCGGCATTCACCCACATTCTGATACACCAGGAGCAAGAGCCTCACCGCAGACCTCATCAGCTAAGGAGCTGCTCCCGGCTTTTCCTTAAACCCGTTACAAGAGACGCTTGTCACCCTCGGGCTCTGCCGAGCTGCCCTTGGGCTATGGGACGAATGAGACAGCAGCAAACACCTACGCAGAATGACGCCTGTTGATTCACAGAAGACTTTTAGGATGCCAGTTGATTTAACTGGAACTTAAAAGTCTATAAGATCACAGATAAGATTGATATTAATTTATAGATGTTAAGAACTTGATTATACGCTGGAAACAGAGCGAGCCATTATTGTTTGAATACTTACAAAGAGCTTTAAAAGCCAGCTAACTCACAACAAACAAGACTCATAGCAAAGAGCCATATGAGCCAGCTGACTCACAAAAATGACCTACAAGAGCCAGTTGACTCACAGCAATGAGCTGTGAGAGCCAGTTGACAGACAACAAAGTGCCGTAAGAGAGAGTTGACTCACAACAATGAGCTACAACAGTATTATATAAGAGCCTGTTAACTTACATCAAAGAGTCATACCAGCCTAGCTGTAGACTCACAAAGAGCTGAAAGTGCCTGTTGACCCACAAAAAAAAGAGCCATAAAAGCCAGTTAGCTCACACCTCACAACAATGAGCTATAGGAGCGTGATGACAGACAACAAAGTAAATGTTTCTGTTGATTTGCAAAGAGCTTGGAAATTCAACAGTAAAACGAATTAATTAAGAACTAGTTAATAAGCTATAAGCAGAGTGGTGCCATGATCATTAGTGATCATGCAAGTATATCTGACAAAATAGCAAAAATCTTATCTGTTTAGACGATTTCCGTAGTATCTAAGAAGTCGAGAAACGTATCAAGATATCAGGAGTACCACAATAGTACACAGAACTGTTTTGGCAGGAGACAAGAGAATACAAAGAGATGCTAAACAAATATGCGAAGGATGATAAGCATATAGGACTGGAGCCAAGAACTACAATGTATATGATACTATATATCCAAGAGACATCCGTAGAAGATAAATGAAGAAGTGGCACAAAGAGGGCACATTGCAATAATACTTCAGCACAATAAACGAATGATAGAAGAAGAGATGAGATAATAATACAAAGGGTGAGATAAAGACGCCTCTCAAGTTAATCCTATGTCTAACCAAGGAATAACCCAATCACGAAGCAATAATACAGACAACGATGCAAAAAATACTGCGGATAAGTGTGGGTGCGGAGAAAGCGAGATTGACTATGCATTAATACCCTGCAACGGAGTCTGTTCCTGAAAATGTGAGTTTTGTGATGTCAGGTTCAGCACTAACTTAATTCACACGAACATCGGTGGAACTTGGAAGCGAACACTTCTTCCGATTCCGCAGAATTCCGAAGAAGTAGTCAGTTTATTGGATTTGCGGAAAGACAAACAAAGACTTGTGTAAAGTTTCATCCTAAGTTGGTGCTCAGGAGATTTAAGAAGATAAAACAGACGGGGAAAGAAAGGAAATGTCCTTTTCCAAACTAAAAGACTTCCCAACAACAGTGGCTGGTTGCTTTAGGCTTTCATTGCAATCACTAATGAAGTCGTAAGGGGAAAAAGATAATCAGCTGATAATGGTTATTCTTACTGAGCATCAATGGAGATAGCCTTGAAGTTAGATGTGCGAAATTACCAACAAGATGCAAAATCACCAACGAGATGCAAAATTGAGGTGAAAAATTACCAATGAGGTGCGAAATTACCAATGACATGCAAAATCACCAACAAGTTGAAAAATCATCAACAAGGTGCGAAATCACCAACGAGGAGCAAAATCACCAACGAGGTGCAAAAATTACCAATGAGGTGCGAAATTACCAAGGAGATGCAAAATTACCAATGACATGCAAAATCATCAATGAGGTGCAAAATCACCAATGAGGTGCAAAATCACCAACAAGTTGAAAAATCACCAATCTGGTGCAAAATCAACAAGGAACTAATTTGGCACTGTAATTATCAAATACTACAAATATTGGCCCCTAAAAGCCAAAAAACATATTTTAACAGGTTAACACAATCAAGAACCCTGCAAAAGGGAGTCAACAGCATTAGCGAAGTAATCTCAGTCCGCAGACTCCATATGCTGACAATGCACTTCTTGGAAATAACAGACTCCATTTCCATTTCAAGGATATAATGCCCGTTTACATTTCGCAACAAAAGAGCACGTTCACACTATCACTTACAATCAGCAAATGAATGAGTCAGATGATGAGGGAGACAGAAAAAGGATGGCTCGCTAATAAAGTATTCTATAAATATGCAACACGTCCTGACAAGGGCCAAACACGAGACATCAGAGAGAACTCAACGCAAACTGCTCCAGAACATAACTCTGGCGTGTTTTCTCGGCTTACGCATTGTCAAAACAGAACTATCTCTTTGTCGGAAAAGCTCTTCCAATGCAAATTGCAGATTCAGACCTATGTATAATGCATGCCATCCGGAAGCAATTCAACTTCAAATGTTTAACAAACATTTTAAAGCACTCGAATAGAAGTGGTAGGAGGAATAGAAACCTTTCAATATACATATATTCTCAAGCGATATCCTGTCTCTAAGAATTTGGTGAAAATAAGGCCCATCAAGTGAAATATACTGCGGCACAATAAACGAATGATAGAAGAAGATTGGAAGTATTGATGACTGATGAGATAATTATAGAAAGAGTGAGATAGAGACGTGCCTCAAGTTAATAATATGTCTATCCAAGGAATTATCCAATCACAAAGCAATAATACAGACAACAATGCAAAAACTGCTGGTCCTTATTTTAGAAAAAATAAAATATTTTAAAAACAGCAAATATTTGCTAATGAGAAAAACTCAAGTTAAAGACCATGACATTTAAAGATACCATTAACAGAGATGTCTGAATTTCAACGACGACTAGTATTTTCCTGGCAATTCTCACCATATCAAAACTTTTTCCAATTAGAGTCAACCTCAAGGACAAACCTTGGCATCTGGCAGTCAGTCTTGAAATATTGCAAATACTTAGCATTGTAATCTTTTGTTAGACTTCAAGACTTGTCCTTTTTTGTCAATTGTGTCATCCGACCATTTATCATACGACACAAAATGGCGCACAAAACCGCCACACAGCATCTCCGTGTTTGAAATTCACAATCTATCAAGACACTTCCTTATTGCCTTTAGAAAATGGATCACATCATAGCTTTTCCTTCTGGAAGTCCTTAAGACTCCTATACGTTCTCCTTTATTAACTATAAACAGGAAGGCGAAGAAATGGGGGAGGCCTGGAGTGTGTACTAAGCGAGCATTTCATCACATCCAGCGTTCATGGGATATAAGCGGACTATCGACCACTATTTCATTACTTCCATACCATTTTATTAAACGCTGCAACATTTCACAGGCTCACAGCACTCTCCCTTCATGACTATAACCAAATCTATTTCTTGGGAGGTAACTTTCCAGTGACGAAGACGATCCGAAGACCACCCAGCTAAGCAGCGACTTCAAATTGCCCAACGAGGCAACCTTCACCATCGCCATTTTGCATCTATCACGAGTTATGGGTGGTGGCTTCTCGAGATGGCAACACTATTTTACTTGGTGTTCTCAAGTTGAAAAGGTGTTGCTTGGACAAAAAGATGTTGAGAGATTCTTGAAATATCCCATTGGAATATCCCATTGGACGTTTTTGATGATGTTTGAGGTTATCAAAATGGGCCCGGTTCATCTCGCCACTTGTCTTGCCACAGTCTTGCCACATTGCAAGGCCAAGAAATAAACAAGAATTCTAACCAGAAAATATAAACTAGAGGCAGCAACGACATAGGACTCAAAACTTGTCAGTCAATGTTATGCAAGCCTTGTATTGTACCTTTTTATCTGAGCTAGTTTCAGTAGTTTTTAAACAAAGCAACACTTGCTTTCACAGTACTGTAAACCTCCTGAACATGTCCAGGAATTTTGGCTACATCTTTTCTTTCAGCAGTCTAGGTTTTGCCTTTTCTGACCAGAAAAAGTATCAAAGCTTTTCATTGCTTCAAAAAACCATGTTCCTGGCTCAGAGAGCCTTGCGCAGAAGTCGGAACGTGTGACGACCAAATTCCCAAAACACCGAACCACCTCCGGGCCCCTCCCTCCTGATGAAAACTGGCCAAGCCACATGATCCCAGTTCTGACAAGAATGCTGATCACCAGCCAGCTGGTTTGCTTTTTGCAATATGGCAACAAAAGAACTTTACAAAACATTTCATGGATCTCCATATCCAATACGAACAGTGAGTGGGAGATACGGCTTTAGTTTACGTCTTGTGTTTTTGCACTGACAAGGCTTAAACAGAAAGTCAGGGACCACGGTAATGAGGCGAAGCACACTTTTGGCACAGGATGAAACATCTGTCTGACAGGGTGTCTCCAACCGGAAATAAAACCCGGGTCAAACACGTCCAAGACGTTTTAGCAGTCCAGCATACCAAATGATGACAGAGAATAAGCATTTGAAGAATTAAATGGCAAAGAAAATTCAGCAAAAAATTTGCCACCTTTACCAGATTTTAAAGAGGTTATCCGGCTGAAACTTGGGGTTCAATCCTGTTCCAAAAGAGTAGAGTGACATCGCTGCAAAATTTTTTCAGCACGGAAATTTATTTATCCAGAAAATAAGGTGGCCCTTGGTCATGATGCTTTGTAGGAGACATGCTCGACGCATAATAGTTTACCCATGCGCCTTAAACATGCAGAAAACAAGCACCAAGACTTGAGCATCTGACGAACATATAAAAAAGAAAATACTTCAATAAAGAATGACTTCAGATCAGAAGTACATACTACAAACATCTAACAAAATACAGTATGCTAGAAAGTATATGGCACTTGGCTCGGGCTGCTGAAGCAGCAGGGCCCAATAGCACACCCATTGGAGCTGCACAGAAGCAGCTTCCCTGGGACATGACATGAATAGTTGAGTTGACATTTTCCTCCTTGTTTGAGTCCTTGGTCTAATTGATCCTCTTGTTGTGACGTCAACAATTCAGTCTGTTGACACAAGAACAATACAGCCTCATTTTCAATCTGAGCAACAATGCAACACCATCTGCATACTTGGCAATACTGTGCATTGTTCCAAGCAACAACTGCCAACTAGACAGTGCCAAGAGGAGCTATGAAATGCTATAGCAGTATAGTATCAGGTAATGCAAAGACTATAGCATCGGTTTATTCTGTTTATAAAGAAAGATATCAAGAAGAGCCAAAGGGAATACGTAAGAAGGCCACCGAAAAGCTCAGTTGCACAATAAAAGCAAAGATAAATTCAAAATGAAGGAAAATATGTAGATATAGGCTACTTCTAAGAACAAATAAAATAGTAATATAGGAGCACAGATATACAGATATGCCCGCTAATGGTATACATCAAAAGTAAAATTCCACAATTGTTTATCATTTCTATACAACAATGAGAAAACAACTCATGCATGGAGTGTTAGTTCAGTTATTTGTTAGTAGAAGGTGCACTGGTGTGGAGTGGTTGTGGATAGCAAAAGACAGCTATGGATACAAGTGGCTAGCTTTGGATATCTACGGCTACGGATAGTAATTACTAGCTACAGATAGCTAAGTTGAGCCACATTTTGATATTTGTACTGTAGGCCTTTAATGGAAGATGCCTATACCAATAGAAGTTGTAAAAGCCGAAGACTCCACAACAGCTGAACCGGACTCTCTCATGAATCTCATTGCTCATGGAAAAAAGGCAGCATGTACAGGAACAGCAGAGGCACAACACTTGCTGGAATTGCTCGTATGATGGATGCAGATTGAATGCTTTAATTTCGCCATTCGGACAAATCCGGTAAACAGGGAACACTAAATGGATCTCTGCTGGATGTCGAGAGGCATTAACTTAGACAGAGATGAGAAGGTATATATTTATGGTCATGATATACACATTGTCTGACAGCCTCTGTATATCAGAATATGGTGTAGGCCCACAGCTATCTAAATATTTGAAAGCTTTTGAAACAGCGTACAAGAAAAATTCAAAAAATCATGACCTACAGGCAGCTTAACTTGGTTGAAACGGTTGAAAAAGATTAAAAGAAACAGCTCTGTTTTTGTCTTTTCAAGTATTCCAATGTGTTCAAGTATACCACTGGGATTAAGAATACGCATGGAGCCTGATGAACACAAAAATCTTATTACATCATGCATTTTAGCGAAGAAGAATTATATTTCATTTATATGTTGCAATAAACTTCATTGTTTATTGAACAATAGAAACCTTCAAACCTACCAGAAAATGACAGAAATGAAATGAAGAGGCAAAAAATGCAAATTGAAAACATGAAGTGGGAGCAGCCATGATTAAGGATTGTTTTCATGTCTCTTTGTTCTGGTGTTAGCTTCAGCCAAGCAAATCCATAGGGAGAGACAAGGCTGTTGAATAAAACTGTATTAGTATTGATCCCTGGATCTGGTATTGGAAAATGCCACCATTGAGATTCTATGTGCAGAGATATTTCAAAGCAAAACAGACAAAATGGGCAAAATGTCATTTTTAACAGACAAAAACAAAAGGAATCATACCAGCACATACAAATTTGACAAAGAGGACGAATGACTTGAATGAAGAAATGGTGACACTTATGAGATTATGAAGTGCCACCCAACTTCTGAATTCTTCAATTTCACACTTTATGAGACGACGAAGCGGATTGTCAACATGGTCAGACGTTATTGTGGTGCTGCAAAGCTTTCTCAAAGTCATGAAGCAAACAGAAAGATGTCCAAACTTCATAACATTCCAGTCACAATACCCACTCGTCAGTCACAATATCAACTCTTCAGTCACAATATCAACTCTTCAGTCACAATATGTTGAATATCAACTCTTTAGACAAACTGTCCTCATGACAGAGATGTCAGAGATGTAGACAGAGATGTCAGAGATGTAGAGTTCACTCACGAAATACTATGCACGATGACAGTAACATATGTGTCACCCGGCTAACTCCCACACCAGATCATATATCTCACATATATACACAGTAAAGTAAAAACATATCAGACAATATATCAGATACAGTTACCAACTATCCACACTTGATTCTATAGGACCATAGAATCACAGGACCTAGCAAAAGCACAGAAACTCTAGCTCTTGCCAGTTGCTACGTCCAGCCTTGCTTCATCTCTACCCACAAGTTGGCCACAACTTGCTTCAGCAGTTCAGTACTCAAGTGGAGCTCACTTAGGCATCCCAAATTGCCAGAGTCAGGCCACAGTCAGGGCAATGAGCAGCACACAGTGCCACAGAGTTACACAGAGTGCCAGAGAGCCAGTAGTAACCAAGTCCATTCCAGTCACAATATGAAGAGCAGTAACCTTATCATTCTTATTGTTAGAGCCAGACACTCTTCTGCAGCCTACTCCCAGAGCTCCCTGGGTCTCCTCTAGTTACCAACCTCTACACATTTACTGGCCTCTTCTGAGTCTTTTCTCATACGCTGGACCATAATGCTGGACCATACTGGACCATAATACTGGACCATGAGATGGCTCTATTGGAGTCCTGCAAAGACTAGAGCTCCACCTCCATCTTGGCTCAATCTGCACCGCTGCTCATATCTAATTTAACTCAATGGACTATTTCAGACCGGTCTAATAGTCTTGTCCGCAGTAGTGATGGGACCGATAGCCCTACCACAGGCACAGTAGAAAGTTGAAAAGCAACACAACTTGTTACAAAAGCAACAAAGAACAATGTTACTGCTTATTCGCCCAAGACTGCCTACTTCAAGATAAAGTTGGCATAACATTTACTGCAAGAATCATGCCAGCAAGACTTCTTACTCTAAGATGCAGGTCAGAAAGACTTCAAAGCATGAGAGTGTTGAATTTCAATTTGTTATCTGAACTTGACTAAGTCTCAGACAAGTATAATGTTTACTTGATTCATAGTTGAAGATGCGGCATACGTGTTCTCGAAGACATTTTTACTCTACGAATCAGGCCAGCAAGACTGTTTACTTCAAGATGCAACATTGCTTACTTCGAGATGCAAGTCAGCAAAACTGTTACTTAACGACTCAGGCCAGTAAGACTGTTTACTTCAAGATGCAACATTGCTTACTTCGAGATGCAACATTACTTACTTTGAGATACAAGTCAGCAAAACTTTTACTCAATGATTCAGGCCAGTAAGACTGCTTACTCGGAGATGTGGGCCAGAAACATTAGCTCATGACACCAGCCAGTGAAGGTTATTTACTCCCTGATAGGCTTTGCAGAGGGATGATGATGTTTAACTTCCAAGACTTGAAGTCTTTAGCCAGTAAGACTGCTTTACAATTAGATGCGGGCAAAAAATGTTGGCTCCTGGCATCGGCCATTAAAAGTTGTATAGATTTACTCCTTGATAAGGTTATAATGATGCTGTTTAACCTCAAGATTCAAAGTCGCAAGCCAGCAGGACTGCTTACTCCACATGCTCCAAAAAACCAACCGAAAAGACTGTTCATTTTCATGTCAAAGCTTCACGACATCACTTCAAGACCTAAGACCGACTTTAATCTTACTTGAACAGGATGACCAATGTCTCAGTCTCTCAGGAGTCCAGGCACCTTGCAAAGACATCCCCAGAGTGAAATTACCCATCACCCTGCCACCTTGGTCCCGTTAATGTTGTTTAATCCTGGCTAACAAAGTAACAGAAGCCGGCCCCTTGGTGATTGGCTGCGGCACTGAGACATGGTAAGGACAGGGACTTGACAGAAGATTCAGAACAGACAAAATGAGCCGGGTCACACTCTTTTCATGTCGAATAAACGCTACACCAGATCTACCAGGTCTATCCACAAGGCATCAGAAAGTCTGAGCAACGGCTTATTTGGGTCAATTTACCTGTTACATACTGGAATATATCTAGCTATCTATCTAACTATCTATCTATCTATCTATCTATCTATCTGCCAGATCTATCTATCTTCCCATCTGTCTGTTTATCTATCTATTTAACATGTTAAATGATTCAATTTAGGTATTATTATTAAACACAACAGTGACTCATTAGTAGTTGAATAAATAATTCAACATTGTCATCTATTTGGTAAAATATTGATTTATGGCTGATACAACAGTATTGGACTATTGATTCTAAAAAAACAAATAAATCTTGGCAAAGAAACAGAACTTATCCAAACCTTCAATGTTCAAGTTTTTTTTTTTTGCTGTGTGCTCAAGAGCTGACAATCTTAGGTTGCTGCTGGCAGAAGCAGTCCCAACAAAGCATGTGGCAGTAAAATGCAGATGTAACCACCAAAAAATAAACACCGTTTTTTTCCCTCCACAACATGCAATGGTTCATATAAACACTGACATTGTCTCTTGGGCAAAGAAGCATAGCAGCACAAAACATTGTTTATACAAGTTAGAAATGACAAATGGTGAGCATTTTTAACAATTTTTTTTTTTTTTTGCTTCTGGTATTTTTCTTCCTTTGTCATGCACATGCAACCCATGTGTGTATAAAAGGGTAAATAAACATCATGGGTTGACTGAGACAAATATGCTGTTCCACCTGGATCATGTGGATAGCAGCAGCATTGCATTGGACATGCCATTGGTTGCAAACTGGCCATACTAAAATGTCATAACTCCAGATCATAGAAATATATCCTTGTAACTCTATGTCCAGATTCATAACTAAGAAAATGCAGATGTAACCACCAAAAAATAAACACCGTTTTTTTCCCTCCACAACATGCAATGGTTCATATAAACACTGACATTGTCTCTTGGGCAAAGAAGCATAGCAGCACAAAACATTGTTTATACAAGTTAGAAATGACAAATGGTGAGCATTTTTAACAATTTTTTTTTTTTTTTGCTTCTGGTATTTTTCTTCCTTTGTCATGCACATGCAACCCATGTGTGTATAAAAGGGTAAATAAACATCATGGGTTGACTGAGACAAATATGCTGTTCCACCTGGATCATGTGGATAGCAGCAGCATTGCATTGGACATGCCATTGGTTGCAAACTGGCCATACTAAAATGTCATAACTCCAGATCATAGAAATATATCCTTGTAACTCTATGTCAAGATTCATAACTAAGAAAATGCAGATGTAACCACCAAAAAATAAACACCGTTTTTTTCCCTCCACAACATGCAATGGTTCATATAAACACTGACATTGTCTCTTGGGCAAAGAAGCATAGCAGCACAAAACATTGTTTATACAAGTTAGAAATGACAAATGGTGAGCATTTTTAACAATTTTTTTTTTTTTTTGCTTCTGGTATTTTTCTTCCTTTGTCATGCACATGCAACCCATGTGTGTATAAAAGGGTAAATAAACATCATGGGTTGACTGAGACAAATATGCTGTTCCACCTGGATCATGTGGATAGCAGCAGCATTGCATTGGACATGCCATTGGTTGCAAACTGGCCATACTAAAATGTCATAACTCCAGATCATAGAAATATATCCTTGTAACTCTATGTCCAGATTCATAACAAAGAATAACAGAATTTTCTTTGTGCAGACAATTAAAAATTTATCATCCATAAAATAAGAAATTGTCATACTAAATATAGAAAGGTAAATAAAGATATTTTACAAACCCTGTTACTTGTAAGGAAAGGATGGATGATGGGGACCGATGGGGCTTAACATCCTGTATCTTTGCACTGATAAGGCTCAACAGGACAGACAGGGACTATGGCAGTATGGCAATGAGGTAAGATACACTCTTGGCACAAGATGAAACATCTGTCCAACATGGGCTACCTGGGCTACGAATTGAACCCAGGTCCCAGAGATAGCAGCCCAGCTTGCTACCAATGAACAAGACCAAAGGGCAAGGCCTCTTCAACACAAAGAAACTAGGGAGACCAGTCATAAACAGTTTTAATAGATGTCATAAACAAAAGCACCATTGCCATTATGATGGCATTATCATAATCATTATAAATGCGACATTTCCTAGTATTACTACAATTTGGGGAGAAACACCAGGTAACAGGCCTTTAAACCACTAACAGCACAAGCAATGCAACTTATGCAAAGGTGAACAGTACACAGTAACTAACCTTTCCACGCACATAACAGTGACTAACCTTTAACTACACATAACAGTAACTAACCCTCAACCTTGCAAAAATTGCCATCTGCCAGCCACAAGCAAATGCTGAGATAAGGCAGATTGTTTATCTAGGAGTATCCAGGTGTTCAGCATGGTCCTGTGCAAACACAGCAGCAGGAACAGAGGAAGGGAGCACTATGGTTTGCTAATATCTCAGTTTTGACATCTTGGACATTGGATATTGAGTAACAAAGCAAATGAGAAAATCCAGTCCTCCACTTACTGAGAATTATAACATTTTTTCCCCCATTTTTTAACCCAGATATGGAATAATCATTGGATCAAAGGTTTAAGAATGATTATTTCTCCAAAGTAAGGACACAATGCAAATATTATTAAAGTAATGTTTGAAGTTTTTGCTTTTTTGCAACATCAAGTTCAAGCATAAGGATCATTAGTTTCAACACATAATTAGAGGTCATTCAATTGAAAAATTTAATTTGTCAAAAGACAATTTGGCATTATAAACATATCAGTCACAGAGCACAATGTATTAAATCATAGGCATACCAGCACATACTAATATCACATATATATCAGTATTAGAGTCCCTAGATATATCCTACATGCCAATATCACAGAAATATGAACACAACAGTCCCATACCTCATGGATATCTCTCAAAGTCCAAGTAGAGACTGCACACCCCGATATCACAATATTATGACATCTGACAAAGGAAAACGCCCACTACCTTGCTGTTGGGGAGACTGGGGCCACATACTTGAGGATGTGAATCAGATTATTCCAGCCATCAACACCTAAATAAAACACTTCAGATAATGCAGCACAGTGCACAAAAAATAGCATTGGCTGAGACCTATCTGACACCCACTCCATTCTCTTATGCCAGTGTAAATCTGGGCAGAAATACATAATACAGGGTAACACAGGGCAATATACAGAATAGACAACAATATTCATATGCTGTGTCAGTTTTCTATATGATAGTGAGATGTGATTTACTGTGCAGTGCAGTAAGAGCTATAGTAAGTTTTCACACCACTTCACATGATCCATTCACCCCTATATCTATCATAAATATCATAATATCAATCAGAAGGTCAGCCACCCAACCAGTAGCAGAGATAGTGCACTGTATTGACTACATGACTATTGGGGTTGTTCAGTTAGCAGTGGTTAGATAGACTGGTAGACTACTAGACTGGTAGTCTCTGGGTTCTGTGGGAGTTTCAGGGTCACCAGATGTAATAAACAATTTCTTGAGACTGCAGAGAAAGGTGCTTAAGGTGGAAAATGCAATGGGTCAGTTAGTGAGGAAGTAATGTCATTACTATTATAACTAAATAAATATTTCAGTTTTAATTCCATAATTGTCCATGTTTACTTACACAGTTGCCTACATTCATTCACAGTCAATATTATAGTCACTATTAGTCAGTCATCATTCAACTTGTGACAGAAGACAGAAATACTCAATATATCTAAGAAAGTTTGGTAATAATATTTAAGACAAACACACACTATCTCAAATAACCAAATATGCCAAGAAGTAGTTTCCTAAGTTAACATTCATGACTGAGAATATCTATAGCTATCAACAACAATCTCTAAACTGTATAGATTCCGTAGACTAAATAACCTATTGTTAACAATTACTGCCACCAAAAACTAGTTTTTCCATGTAACTTTCACACTAGACTAAACAGTAACTGTTGCTATTGATGCTGGTACAGGATACAACTGCTGAGAGTGAGGGTATCTGTGTAAACTTGTTCACATCAGGATCAGTTACCTCCATGGAAATTATGAAGATCCAACCCATCCACAAGTAAACTGGGGTATCCTAAATATCCTACATAGTCTTTGTGACTTGTTGAATATTCACGTAGATGTTAATCCAGGTTAATCCATATCGAAAGGCTCCAGGAAGGACAAAAGTGAACTTAGAAAAGTATTTCCTGAGTTTGTTACTCCATCAGCATGGAAATAACTTTCTATGCCAACTGCTGCTGCTACCCTGACCCAGTTACAGTGGGATAGCTACTGGGTGATGCTACAGGAGCTTACAGGCTAGGGGGTGCACATGCAGCTGCTAGGGGTGATGCAGCTTTGCATTGGAGACCCATTGGTGAGAGGGGGGTCACTGTCTGTTAAAAATTGTATTATGACAATGAGAAAGCTTCAAATGAAACATTTGATGTTATAAATAAATTCATCAACTTTTTACAATAGTTTCGTGAAAATTCTAAGGGTGGGCAAGTGATAAGGCTTTATGTCCTGTATTTATATGTCCTGACAAGGCTTAACAGGATTATAAGGACAGGCATGGACCATGATAATGAGGCAAGGTGAACTCTTGGCACATGATGAAACATCTGTCTAAAATGGGTTACCCCGACCGGGAATCAAACCTGGGCCCAGAGGTTAGCAGTCCATCGTACTACCACTGAGTTCGGTCAGAGCCTCTGAAGAATTCTAATTAAATTTATATCAGAAATTATCAAAATGACCTTTTGTGCCAATAAAATAAACATAAATCCTAAGATGAATGAAACTCGTTATGAAAGGCAGATAGCAGCATATTCATGTTATTACAAAGCAAGCATGACAATGAATAGCTATGAATGTTGTGTATGTAATTATACCATGTCCCACCATATATCCTTGCCTCCAGGGAGTTCCTGCCACATGCAAAATGCAAGCGAAGCAATGGAAATGAAAAAAAAGTAGAGATATGGGAAGAACAATACAGGCAACATAAAAACATGTAACAGTGTGCCAATAGCTTGCATTGGCAATGTTGGAGTCTGCTCTTTCTGCCAAGTTGTTATATAGTGTCAAGTAATCAATTTGGGTTCTAGATTCCTTGGTGAGTCAATGGTGACCCTATACAAAATGCCCAATAATTGATTGCATTGATTGCCTTTACATGTCCAAGCCTCCAAATTGTTTCAATTAGACCTTTTAGACTCTTAATTTAGTGAAGTGCATTGTCTCTCAGTGACTAAATTGCAACAAAGCAAGAATGCAACCTTCAGTATGATGAGGCACTGGGCCTATAATAGCTCAGTGGTTAGTCACTATACTCCTAACCTCTGGGAGTCTGGGCCAGTCTGGGACCTGGGTTCAATTCCTGGCCAAGGTAACCCATGTCAGACAGATGTTTCATCCTGCGCCAAGAGTGTGCTTTGCCTCATTACCATGGTCCCTGCCAGTCCTTAAATATTAAGCCTGGGCAGCAGTTTTGGAATTCTCAAGGCCATGTTTTGTTGACCTCGCTCTTGGTCTCAGATGCCCAATCCTTGGCCTTGGCTTGGTCTCGGTGTCTTTGGGCCAGTGTTGGAGGCTTCAAGACCGGCCTTATCCTCGAGGCCGTCCTCGATAACAGCCTCGCCTCGAGGTCACATTTGACAGCTTCGGTCTCGGCACTCATGCCTCAGGTTCGACCTTGGATGTCCCGGCCTCAACTACAACACTGCTCAGCAGTGTAGGCCTAAATACAGGACATAAATCCCATCTACCCTGCTGCCTGATCTTGACCATTGTCAAAGAAATGTTGCATCAAGATTAAGCAGAGGTTAAACCATCCTCTTCAGAGCACTGTGTCCCTCATGCAAAATTCATGATTGCTAAATGACACTAAATCTATAGGCTGGAACTTGGTAGTCACTGAGGGGCCTCTGTGACTAATCAGTAGTCAAAGGGGCTTCTGGTAGTCACTGGGGAGCAGGTCCCTGGGTAGCAAGCTGCCAGAAGCAAACTAGGACCTCCTGAGTCACAGCATCCTATATATATATTTGTGGAAGAAACTATATCATCTCAACCATAAGGCTTTTTCCTGTCAGCTAATAACACTATGAATCTTACCTCCAAACTCTTGAATTCACATGAGGATTTCAACCATGCAACGATTAACCTCAACTCTCATTAGTTTTGCTAATTACAACTAATTAGTTAAAATCGCCATGTGGTGACACTGCCATCCTGGTTAAGGTTTCTGTAAGTCTCCATTTGTGACATTAGTATTTCACTTACAGTTATGAAATTTGGTACAGGTATTGGCCTGTGCATATTGCCTGGGAGTATCTGCAGAAATCCAAGATGGCTGCCATTTTCTAGCGGCCATTTTCGCAACCATTCTTGAACTACCCACTGTGACCTTAATATTAAGCTTACAGTTATGGAATTTGGTACAGGTATTGACCTGTGGGTATTGGTTGGGAACATGTCTAGAAATCCAAGATGGCTGTCATTTTGTGGCGGCCATCTTTCTTCATTCATGAACTGCCCGCTGTGACCTTTATATTTCGCTTACAGTTATGAAATTTTATGCAGGCATCAACCTGTGCGTCTTAGTTGGGAATATGCCATTCTCCAGACTGCCACAAACCTGCTTGACTGCCATTAGTGTTATCCTTTATCACGGGTCAATGCTAGTATACATTATATTATCCAGCTAAGTAAGTTTTTTGTTGTTGGGTTTGTAGTTTGTTCCATGCAGCTGATCTTTATTCTCTGAACTTGGGGAGTCTCTACATCACATTATTACTCTATTTTTAAAGACACGTAGAGTCTGTAGACAAATGAAGGCAGTATTACAATGTTAACAATTGCAGAAGTCTGCATAAGAAGTGGCACTTGAATCTTGATGAGAAGAAATTTGAGCTGGACCTCTGAGCATCCAGCTGGATTACCTATCAAACTGGACAGAGGACACTCCAAGGGAGGCTATATCAGAATATGGGACAGGCTCATATATATTCATGTGTATAAGAGATACATAGCAAATTCAGCAATAACAATAACAAACATACCATTGCAGATTTTGGGATTGTGAGCAAATTTATATTTGATAATTTAGACAGACAGGTGACCATGTAATGAGAATAAAGAATTAAAGATGCATAATACGATTCTAATTTTTAGCTGAAATCTAACCTGGATCCAAGCAAGAGAAAATTACAGTAACTGATAAGGCCATTGAGCTACCCTGCCAACCTAAAAACATGGAAGGCATGTCGAAGTAACATCATTTTCCCATTTTTCTCTGCGTTAAATGGTTGTTAATTACCACAAAACCTATCAGCATGATCAAGCAAATCCACACTGACATGGTAACTCATTCATATTCAAATCAGGAGGACTGATCACCAAACAATTAGCAACCTGGCTGCCTTTTTCTGCTTGGAATTTATAACAAAAGGCAAAACAAATGTAAGAGGAATTACTATTAAATCCTTAAGGAATTACAGGCAACTCCAAAAACTCATTACAATAAAACTAACATCAAATTCAATGACCATTAAATTAATTTAAATCCGTTAATTCTTTTAATTCACTTCATGAAACATCACAATCTCATGCTAAGCTCGTGACAATATTTTTTCACTAATTACCCTCCCAAAACTTTGTTAATTTTTTCTAAAAGATTAATGAGCTGTTAACAATGCCGTTGTCACCAATTGCTTTGTGATTTGGACAAATAGCTAGTAATTAAAAGTTTTGCACTTGTGACAAGAATAATGGATGGAGATGTTATATATAGAATGTGGCTTTATATTAAGAAAAAATATTTCAAAGTATTTTTTTTTATCGGTTAAAATCTTTAATTGTACATGTAAGTAGACAGTTGATTTTGCCAATATGAGGGGCCGATAAGAAAACCCAGTTGACAGAAATGAGCAACCAAATCTCCATGCAACTAGTCAGTGTTGGTTGGCCCCAGGTGTCTTTAGGCCAATGTTGGAGGCCTAGAGACCAGCCTCGAGACTGCATTTTGACGGCCTCGGTCTCGGGAGGCTCATGCATCGGTCTCGGCGTCGGCGTAAGATGTCCTCGAATACAGCACTGCAACTAGTCTACCACGAGGCCAACGCAGCACACCCCAATCAGAAATTGTCAGTTATATATGAAATTTCCAGAAGAGTGTGAATTACCAAGAAACTTTTCTCCAATATCTTCATCATTCTATCCTGAAGTCTGGATACTTAAGCACATGCTTTTTCAAGAACATACCAAATCCATTAAAAAAATCAACATTGGTGGGAACTAAGCAGTGCTATGTCAACATTCTGACGGTGTCCCTATAAGTGGGTTTATTCAAGGATCCACTCTAGGCCTATGTATATGCATGACATTTTATGTGCAGCATTTAAGCATAGACTGCAGGGATCAGACTGTAACTAAGCACACATACACCATATGCCAAATGTGATGGCCTATACTTGGATAAATCCTCTTCTTAAATAGCTTTATATACAAGCAGAAGATCTCATTCGGATGAACCAACGAATATTCTGCACATGCGCATGCTTACGGAGACAAGAATGAAAACAGAATGTAACAGAAAATAACAAACCGGTGCTGAAATTCCAATTTATGAAAAGTGCTATCAAATTTACAAAACTATAGTATAGTACAAGTACATGTAGAGTGTAGAAAGAATGAAAGTAAATCGATGATGTAACAATAACACAGAGTGCCAGTTCGAAGGACAAGTCTGGCAGATTTTCAACCGGTCCAGCAGTCCAACCCCAAAACACTGCAATTGGATTCATGTTAAAATTTGTGAAAATAACCATCATCCTGACGACAGAACACTTGGTTTGCGAGGGTCAAAGAAGTTGGTCACAAGTTTTTGTACAATGACAGACCACAGTTTGGATGGAGCTGTGTTTTCGCTCTGTGCTTAGCCAACTCTACACTACAGACAAACGGACAAGCAGACAGACAAACGCACACAAGAGAACGCATTAGCCTCTTAAGATTTTGCCAGGACTAATAACAACAAATGAGATTGAAAAGCTTGGTGACAAAATAGCACATCAAGAAAGAGCAAACAGTTCTAAACAGTTCTTTTCAGTGACCATGGTAGCTCAGACTCAGCTTTACAAGGCAGTCAAATATAGTAGGACTGCCACAATAGTTGGCCAGCACTAGTTGTCCAGCAGTTGGTAGCCAGTGTGTATATATAAGGCAGAGGCTGTGCATTATGCATTTGAAGAATGAGCTCTACGAGTAATAACTTGTAGCTTATGGCCTCCTGTATGCACTGAAGCTAGCTGTCACCGGACCACTGACATCCCCATGGACACATTTGCATCCAAAAACCGCTTTTATTATTTTTTTCGAGTCGCGTTCTTTTCTCTATTTTCTTCTACTCTGTATATATATAGTATCGCCATGACAGCCCATATTCAATGACACAGCCCTCCTGTAGTGCTTCTTCGTGTGTGTAAAGGGATTTATGAATCACCTGGGAATGACACTGACATTTTCAGCTCATTTATTGCCATTCAATGACATATGGAAACCTATGGAGGGATATGAGAAAGACAGGAATATGTTCTATGATGAACACAACAACTCAAACAGTTTTTAAAAAGGAGTATTATTTATTGGGCCAATGAAATAAGAGCCCACTGTGGGAAAATACTATCATTGAGTAGAATGGATGCAGCACTGTGGTGCAATTATATTTTTGAGGTACTGTGACAGGCATGGGATGGTAACTTTTTAATACCATTTCAATTAGCTTAGTCGAGCGGATATGTGGAGGATTTATAAGCCCAGTCAAGCATATAATGTAACAATTATATGGGTTAGGACTTCAGGTAACCATACTTTGAAGAGAATTGACCGACCTAGATTGCTTGCAAGAGGAAAACATGACTGTGTTAACAGCAACAGCTCAATTCTACCTCAACTCAAAGCCAAAATCAGCATTAATATGAGTGGCAAACCCACAACATTCTTTGCCATGACATGATGAGTATGCATGTATTCATTCTTTCAGTTTCATTCCTCCTCTTGTGAGTCTCATCTTTATAGTGATCACATGGGAGTCCTTTGAGACCAAACAAAAAGACAGCCCACAACCAGAATGACCCAGGAATAAAAAGCACAAAAAGTAGAATAACTTATAGGGTGATCCACAGCCTGTGTCACCTCTCAAATGAATGGACCTCTTAAGCAGAGACTCCGATGACCAACTGGAGTACTTTCTCTCCTTTGGTCCGAACGACATTTCCATCCTCAGCGAGATTCCCTTTCGACTAACGACAGGAATGACAAGACACTAGAAGATGGATGGTTCGGTATTTCGGAACCAAGTGTCAAGAGAGAGAAGTGACTTCAAGTGAGACACTAACATTGAAGGAATTGGCAATAAGTGGTGTTGAATTGATTGTAATGGAGTGGAATTGAATGCTACAGAGGCTACATGACTGGTTGAACTGGTTCGTATAATGAAATAGATGTGATTGACTATGAAAATGCCATTTCAAAGACTGTAGTTGTCTGAATGACTCAATCCTATTCAGACAACAGACATAAGTCTTGCTCTATAACAGTAAAATGGTCACATGGGTCCATGCATGGTGACAAAAGAAGCAGTAATCAAGTTTCCATTCAGACTCGAAACAGTAATTTTGGTTATTAGACAAGGTTGACCATATACTATTTGGCCTACCATTAATACCTATAAGCTAGTGCCTATTCTTCCAAGGGCCTACAATCCCCCAGGGCCCCCACATTGGTTTTTAAGCTGAGAATAGAAGGCTAGCAGTCTGCATGCCCAATATAATTACTGACACATCCATTTTTAGGTCCAGAGTGTCACTATGACAGTCCGCAAGTCACTTGGACATCTCTATTTTAAGCAACGTTGTCCACTGTGTCCATCCAACAGTATCGCCAAGTGCTATTTTGCTACAAAATCTGGTGAACCACTACAAGCCCAAAAAGGTCTCGCAGGCCCTCGAAGGGTCCTTTTTGACCCAGGGCTCAAAAAAGACATGAGAAGTGGCAAAAGGTCATCGGAGGGCCTCTGCTAGGTCATCTGCCTCCATCGGTCATTGTACAGCCGCAGAGAATTAATGGAAGGCAACCGCGGACCTTCTTCTTTGCTTCATACATTATTTGACACAGGGTCCTATGGCAGGCCAAACATGCTCCTTTTTTGTCTCCAGGATATTCATGGCAAGTGTGGACCAAAGCAGCTGCTGGGTTGCAGCCTGGGCCAAAAATGAGAGATGGCCGTTGTCCAGGAAGTGTTGCTACACTGAAGGACAACTCCCGGACAACCCTAGATGTTACTAATTGTTAGGACTGGAACAAAGAAACCGTTGTCTGCAAACGCATGCGAATCTCATTAAGACCCCGGCAAAGTGTTGTTGCACGTCATCGACGGCAAACACAGAATACACATTGAACAGTGATTTGTTGAGAAGCGTCAGGTCACATAGCCGTGACGCGTCGGGTTACATAGCCAGGGCCACCGGCCCACCGTCCCACCGTAATATAGTGTGGTTACTGCATTTGCCTATATATATAGTTATAGGATATCATATATATGACATGGACTGGAGCATAGTGAAATGCATAATAAGAATCCAGTCATGCTTATGTCCTACTCTCACAACAGCTCACATCAGAATGGACTTTCTACGCATAGATGTGGGTCAACTCAATGCTACAAACCACACTCTTGGAAACAGTATGCTATCAAATTTCTGCTACCATCCGTAGGCAAACAAGATGGACCTTCTGTGCTGCTTAGGATGAAATTTACATTTTGAGTGACGTCATGGGCAGAAGTTACGTCACCAGGGACATGTTGGCCTGTCACATGAGGGCCCCACCCAGTAGACACTGTGGAGGTCAGTTAGAGGTACTCATAAGCTGACCTAGTAGGTAGAATCAGCAGTGCAAGGGTTATATGAAAAGACCTCAGATCCCCTGTGGAGCTCCAGAAAGATACATAAGGCAAAGTACAGTCCCTTGGAGTATCCCAGACTAGACTGCCTCATGGGCTACCTCAGTCACTTGAGTTAAATGACTTCAGTCACAGTCCACGACTTCGGTCTCAGAGGTGCCACAACCTATTCGCCTACTATTCTGTAAGGAAGGCGGGTAATGCTAGCAAATTACACCGAAATGCAGCACACATCTTAACAAATGAAGCCGAATACAAGATGAAAGAATCGAAAAAAGCATTTAAAAAAAAGTTGTATTGCACCCAAGGCAAGAGAAATATATTGGATCTCAGAAGTCCCAACTTTAACTGAAATATACTTTTTCATTTCACTTTGAGTTACATAAGCCTACCAATCCGGTCCAAAAGACCAGGGCACAAAGAAACAGGACGAAGTCACACACAAAGAAGTGCATTCAGGCCCAAGAACAGTAACTGAAACAAACCAACTTTTCCTGAATCATTATAAAAGTATTATGGTGTTCGGAACTTCAGAAGTAAAAATATCATGTTTGCAAACGACCATCCGGTCTATACTTTGATTTCTAAAAGTCCCATCGTCTGCCCATCCCATCCGGACTCCGGAGTGACTCGGAGTCTCCAACTGACAGCATGCGGAATATTCTGGTTGTGGGCCAAAATCAATCATTTTTGATTGAGGTTCTTCCCCATTCCAGCCCTGACCTCACTTCACTCAATAATTCACAGCAGACGTATCAGCTTTAGCCATAGGACTTTTTTTCTGCCCCCAGGTCCATAGCAGGAAAAGCAATGAAGTAATTCATCAAACTGCCACTAGTTGACACATAGTTCTTGCAGGTGTTGCCACCTGGAGTTGCATGCAGTCAGCTGGAAGATTGGAAAATGATCTCGTCTGCAACTTGGAACATTTCAATGATCGATTGAATGTAAGGTAGTATCAAATTGTTCGACTTGATAACAATATTTACTGTCCTGTAACCCCGGGTTGTCTGGTTGTCTTGACTGGCATCCACCTGACTTTCTGTCATAGCCAGGAAAGTAAAGAGTGCAACAGCAAACTGTTTTGGATTGCCTTCAATTTATGGCCACGTGCTTCATCTGCATCAGTCAGTAGTGCCCCTAGGGTAGTGCCACACTTTCTTTTCTAGAAGGTACTTTTACTGTTTTACATGGAGGTAGCAAAGTAACAATTTTGCTATTGCCAATATATATATTACAATGGCAGTACAATAACTTGCACTTGAGTCATGATCAATTTTGTCGTACCCACATGATCACACACAACTTGATTAGCTACACTTGCCCACATAATAACTAAGTACAAAACCTTTACAATTCAATCTCAAAATGTCATGTTTCAAGTCCACGTAGTTAGTTCCAGGTTTATTCATTGCAGTTTGTCAATGTGAGAGAACCATGTCTCATTGACAGCCCTATGTTCCAAACACACCATGTTCATGACTGGAAGTGTTCCAAAGGACAAAGTGCCAGTTGACAAGGACCTAGGACCCTCCCTTGTTGACCCTTGACCCAAGGTAAAAAGGTCATTTAACTTCCAATAGGTATGCTGGTAGTATGGACTTATGAGGTCTTTCAATTGTAATATTCTGATGGCACAGGTGGAGAACCTCACATGCTATGTCAAGTTGCATTATGGTGCTTATGTCAATTTATGATAGTTATCTAAGAATTATCTAAGAATTACCCAATAGCTTGTAATCATAGAACTTGATAGAAGTGCAACATGCATGTGATCTGTGTTTACAAATTTACATGTAATTTCTCAACATTCATATGTTCCAGTAAGTTCGTATTAGAAGTTCAAAGCAGATACTCGACTGCAACAAGTTTCATCTCACTGAACTTTCATGCACAATAAATCAAATATACAATGTACTGATGTATCACCATCAGCACTTAGAACTGGAATAAAAATTGGCAGTTTCTTGACACATGGTTATATATACAAATGACAGTAAAGTGTCCTGCATAATTTATTCATTTAAAAGTCTGAGGAATCAAAGCTAATTCCTGATATATTTGAACTTTCAGATCTAGAGAAAAAGAAAATATGCCAAACAGACCACACACCAAGAGAAGTGCATCCAAGGAAATCCGCCATTGGTTGCCAGCAGTTATCGTTGAACAACATATGAACAAGGGTAAGATAAATATTTTAAATAACTTCCAAAATGTCTTCAAATGAATTCTGAGGTGATGTATCATAAATTCATAATGCATTACATACTAATATCCATAAATTCAATTTACTCTAAATTTCACGAAAATTTAAGAAACTTAAAAAAGTTCATAACATGTATCACTATTTACCTATAAAGTTTACTATCAGTGTCTATCACATTGACAAAGGGCACAGACTTGTTAGCAAAAATAACATTAACACAGGTAACACCACAGTAACATTTGACAGCAAGAGTCACCAGGTGAACAGTGGGTGACAGCGGGTGACAATAGTTTCATGAAATGTGAAACTTACTCCATTATTAGCCCCGATAACATCCAATAAAATGAATGGATTTCTTCTGAACTGTTTTGAAACCTGTTTCAGAGGCTATTGTAGCATGCATGATTATTTTGCCCTTTCTATCAGGGCCAATTCATGCCTGAAGGATTGCAATCTCATTATTGTGAAGTTTCCATATGTTTGGGAAAAAATAACAAGACAAATAACATGACTAAGAGCTTAAAGAATTGATATTGGCCCAGATTGGGTGATTTGCTTATCGGTAAGTAGGTGAGAGGTTTTAAGTTACTTTTAGTCATTTCTAACTTTGTTTCTTCCAACTTCGAATAAAGAGGAAATTGCTGCAAAGTGCAGCTCTCTATTCAAGTTCTTGTCATTAAATGGAGGCGGGTTGTATCCAGTATTCTATGCTGGGGCAACTGAAAGACCGTGGGCATCCCTGAATTAATAGGGTATGTGCCAGACTCACAGTCTTCTCATCTCATCATACGGCGGTCACCTGCTTCGATATAGCCCACTTAGGTGCTGCAGAGGCGTAAAACACAAACAAAACAAACAAATTGTCAGAGAACGAGTCAACTGGATTTATGTTGGCTGTTCTTATTAGCTAAGCTAAGCACATGAATACAAGAAACCACTTCTAACAGCTCCAATCTTCGATCTATCCATTCGGAGTGTGATCAAAATGTTGCTGCAACCATAGGACCCTTACCTGCATTGATGAAATATGTTTAATCATGTTAATCAAAAATTGCATTTGTAGCTTGGCCTTTACATGGGGGGGGGTCATGCCTTGGCAAGGTGATCTCCAATACTTTCTGTAGTTATTGTCAATTTGTCATGTTATGACATACCATGGATAATATCACTTTATATAAGCAGTTCCCTTGTAAGTTTTTCATGGCCATGCCTCCAATACACCTCTCATTCAAGCACCATCTTCCACTGCACCTTGATATTCACTGCATACATCTGCTTGCCAACCACTCGATTATTATGGCAGGAGTGGTCTGGCTTTTTGTCCAGGTCAATTTTCTATGCATTGCTTTGCCAGAATTTGACCTTCCAATGACCTTTGCAAATTGAAACAATGACCTATGGACGCCATGTAAATGACCCAACAAAACTGCAAACCAGATGAGAAGGACTGTGGCTAATCTTTTCCCAATGTGTTTTAAAGGTTAGTCCAGACCAAGAAATAGAGAAAAAAGTTTAAGGTGTCTGTCTCGCAAGTCTCAAAAAGTGTGAAAAAATATTTAAACAAAGAAGAAATCTATTTCATGTGTAAGAAACCTAAGAATATGAAGTAGGGCCTATATGAGTCATGCCCTTCAAGATATGTCTACTTATAATTAATTTGGTTTCCTTAAGGGACTATGACAACTCCTTACAAAGATGTTATATCAGATATTATACGAAATATGTGAGAATTTTGGCAAGAAAACAATAAGTTCAATCTTAAACTTGGCGTGAAGCATCTATATTTGGCAAAATGCACAATTATAAACCTGTTTCATTCAGAACTTACACAAAATATATTAAGTTGTTTTCTTCAGACATATATCATGCATAGTCATTTATCAGGCTCAGCGTCAATGAATCACCGACTCCTGGTAAAAAAATCCAGGACAGGAAATTTCAAATGAAATCAGATTTCCTTTAAAAACATGGGAAGTCCACAATGTCATAAACTACTGTTGACTTTATTACAACTTTTTACAACTACATTTTGGGTGTATGTTATTAGTTTGACAGGAGCAAAGCAAAAATGTCAACATTTGCTCAGTGTCCCTTTTCAGGCTGCTCATAAATTTGGCCCCATGCTATTCTGGAAAACATACAGGCTCAAATATATGTTTGTAAAACATTTATATCTTGGGGTTTTGTTTGCAGACTTTCCCTGCTTGATCCTCTGTAATTGTATGTGAGGAAAATATCAGATATATTCATTTCAAATTTATGGACTAGAAGACATAGTGTGTACATGATTATGTTATTAAACTTTTGGATCCATGACAACGCTAAAAAAAATATCTCAGTCTCTTGAATTTATGAATGACAAATTAAAAATATTCTATTGCTTCCAAATACGGAGCAAAGTTGTCCTGACTATTAACGTGGTAATGTACCTGATATCTTACCATCTGGAAATAATGTCTTCAATGGTTACATTGGTTAGGCAACCACAGCTGGAAGGCTTACATATTATCACCCTTTGTTGACATCAAGAATTTACAAATTGTGATTTCTCAAACTGCTTCACACCTTCTTAAAGTCCCCAAGGCAGTGTAAGTTTCAACAATAACTTCACCCAGGGGCGATGGATCACATTGGCAATTTAATGGAGACGAATGCTAAGCATGGGGCTACAGAAATCTGCTGAAAACTGGTGAAAACAGGAGGTAGTAGTCAGGTGATATGAAAGGAAGCATTCAATTTCACTTTCGAGGACTTTAACACAGAGAATTCAACACAGAAACCTCAACACCAGGCTAACACACTTAGTGAAGAGCCACACAAGGCCTTTGACTCTGTACACTATCTACTGATCTCATGTTGCCCTCACAACAAACAACCCACTGTAACATTTTTTATTCGGATTTTCGACACAATGCTCCTTATGCCCTTTTGTAGAGAAGAGGGCCCATAAAAATGTAAAACAAACATACCGCGCACAACTCCATCCATTTCAATTAGCATGTTTGACAATTGCCAGTGTGGGCAGAACAGTGCTACTTATGGGGAACCAACATGGAAGTACTAAAAATTTCACCCAAAACGACAACGAAGAATATTTCGAAACTTCTCTACCCCATGGCTATTTCAGACACACGAAGTATACCAACTTCGTAAACACTGTCGTCTTCATTCCTACTGCGGATAACATTAATGCGAGAGATAAGACTCCGACAACTGCAGGGTAGAAATTATTTTTCTGGATCTTCACAAAGCTTATGACAATGTACTTTCATCCATCACACCAAAAGGGCTCGTTAAAGTCTCCTGTGAGTAATATGGTCACATATTATGCCGACATACGCTTTGGGCTAAACCTTTTAAAAGAGATATGGTGCAACGAAGGTGGTGTCTTCAAGGTAACGACAGAAACCCGAGATGTCTTAAATAGAATGCAAATGATCTGAATGATCTAAGCTTCAGAAAAAAGGAAGTAAGAAAAACATTGAAAAACTTGTCAACTGCTTCCTGAGGGTCTAGAAAAAGAATATCTAATGCCTCAAAACAGGTTGCCATATCAAGGACTCAAGTTTTCCAACACTGTCACATCGCTGCAAGCCTAAATGCTAAAGGGTGCTAAAATATATTTAAGATTTTAGACACATCTAGGTGTAGAGTGCAAACATAACTTTTTTATGAATTGTGACAAAAAAATGGAAGAAAAAGAAAGTATTTATGGATGAGAGATACACAACAGCATTGAATTTGAATATACTTAGGTTTAGAAGAACTTTTTCGACGAGCGACTCCTCTTCTATTCAACTTCATGAATGAATTCAACTTAATTCAAGATTCACATTTTAAATTGCATTTAGATCACATGCTCTCATGGATATACACAATTTACAGACTAATGGAATAAAAAAATATATTTCAGCTGAAACCAGAGTATCTCACATAAGCCACTTTCCTTTAGAGAAGAGAAGAAAGAATACAAGGAATATACAATATATAACTCGCAAATCTCTCCAGAACTTTGCAAGTTACACACATTGTACTGGATTCCAACATCTCAGCACCAACATGAACTGGCCCATCAAATTAATGTACTTAATGAAAATGAAGGAGAAATGCATATCTCTGGAAAGTGGAAGAAGCAATATGAAAACCAAAATTTCTCCCATGACAGTCCGTCAAATCTGGCTTTTCAAATTTAATAAGAGCTGGGGTTTACAAAACCTCAACGCGATTGAATCACACATACTCATGTTCATTCCAAAATCAACATTTTATTGCTTGCATCAGTCAACATTTTCCTAGACATATCACTGGACATTGGTCAAAATTCAGAAATCTGAGAACACTGGGGCACTGTTAAGGAGCTCAAGCAGTTGCTAAACAAATATTGAGGATTAGTAGAAGAGTCCAAGTCTCCAAAGAGGGTGTCTTAGGTCAAAGACAGTGCACACAATAAGACCATTCTTCTACTACCATCCCAAGTCAAACTGTTTACAGATGACAATGCTGCCAATCATAAACATGTCATGCCATCACACCGTTCTACACAGGAGTCCGCTATGCGGAGTGCGTAACTGAACAAACAGAAAAACTTACTACGCTATTCAACGTAGGAGTTAAAGGAATAACATCTAAGGGTGATAAATCTAGGTCTCAAGATTGAGGTGTCTTTGTAATGAAGCACTCATCAGTACGGATGGACAAGACTTGATAATATTATGCTGGTTATGAAATATTAACTACTCACATTCTAACACACCAAAATGCTAGAATTCTGTGATTATAAGCCTTCATTTTCAATCATAGGAGGGTAATTGCTCAAAAATTGGAAACAAAACCCATCCATAAATTCTCAAGAGTCACTACCATATTGACCAAATCACAGAAATCTTACGGAGCATCAAAACCCTTCTATTTTTATGTGATCCAACAAAATTTAATATAATAGGTTTTTGTCGATCTAAAATGCATTTTGACAGCGAGCAGTATTCAAGACAGGTTTAGTCAACCCATTTCTTATATTCTACTCTGGGTCAACTCTAGTAACTTCTTCTGACAAAGCGAGAAAAAATAAACAACTTCTGAACACAGAAAAGCATACGGTTGAGGCGCAATCAAAGAATTATGTCTATTTAGTAATATGATACACCATAATTTAGGGCATCCTGGCATGTCTATTGATATAACACCCACTTTTTGTGAGTCACTTGCTCACAAAAAAGAGACATGAACACACTGAAAGTCAAGAAAAAAGATCCTTCACCAAAGAAAGAAAAACATCTCTCTTTCAAAACTAGGTAACATCTAGTTTAAGTGAATTCAGGGATATAATGAGATGGATATCTTTAGAATGAGAATAATGATCTGGTCAATTCATAATATCACATCAGGTTTCTGTTCCTGATTCAAAAGACGAGCAACAAGATATGAGAATACGATAAAAATCAACTAGAAAAAAAAAATCTCTTCAACTAAAGAAAAGTTACATCGAAGACCAGAGTAACGCATAGTAAAATCAAGTTTATAGCTTTTATAAGATTGACTTCTGGAGAAAAGATTGATTTGTCAACTGTAATATCTTTCACTTGTCTCATCTTAATGCAACAAAACTTTCAAGCAAATGTCAATATTAAAGAAAGAGGGAAGAGTGTTCACTCAACCTTGCAAACCATAAATTACAACAATTTCCCTGCAGACTTTTGCAAAATACATTATGAAAGCCTTCATGTAAAATTAGATAATTACAGTAATTTACAAAGTTCCCACTTTAACATTGTTGACAGAGAAGCCAATTTCACAACTGTATCAGTGCTGTTATCTAAGATTTAACATGCTTAAGTTATGAATTTAAGCAGAAACACCTTAAGGTATAACATATGCTATGGTGCACATAGTCAAATGCTTTAGGAATATCCATGAGAAACACAGGCCAAATATACATGTAATAGTATGGATGAATGTTGGAGCTATTGTATGGATATTATGTAACAATTTCATAACCAGAGCCAGTAGTAAATCACATTCACCTACTCAAAAAAGTATTTTAGTAATATCAATATTGTTTCACCCAAGGCTGCAAATATTCTAAAATAACATCATCTAAATGTAGTAATTATGCAGTAATTACAAGAATCCATGGATTCAAAACCGGCCTTCGGCGATTGTATATTCGGGATTGAAATCATGAAGAGGGTGATTTACCAGGGTTGGCACAAAAAGCCCACCCCCCGGGTTTAACCCGGATTAAACCGGGTTTAACCCGGACCGGGCAAAATGGTGTTTTTCCCAAAAAGTGGTCAAAATCCGGGTAAAATGGCAAATTCTCTTAGAATTTGCTTGCAAATAGCAGAAATTGGAAAGAAATCAGAGAAACTTAAAACAAATTCATTTAATCCAAAATAGATAGCCTTATTTTGACACTGAAGTGACTCAACTGTTCAACTGTAAATGTAAGCAACAATAAGTATTATACTATTAACTCGGTCTGATCATGTAATTATAAAATCACTAGAATTACCCACGACTAAAGGCAGGTGGAGGGGGGGGGGCGAGTGAGAGAATTGTCTGAGCGTACAGTGTGCATGAATGGAACAGGTAGGGCATATTTGTAAGAGAACTGTTTGAAATGGTTACGTGGCATGGTTTAAATGTTATATGCCATGGTTGTATTTATTTATTTTCATTTGCATACTTTTGTTATCATGATGTTTTCAGCATTGTTTTACCATTGGTTTCCTGTTGTATTTCTCTGTTTTCGGCAAATATGGGGGTTAAATAAAAATGAAATAAATATGTAGAAATGTGAAGCGTAAAGAAATGAAGAGAGTACAGATTTTTTTGTGTTATGTAATGAATATGTTTCTAGAATGTAAATTAGTGATCCATCATGACTGCTGGTGTGAAAGTGAATTGCATTGAGCCCTATTGTATTGAGCTGTATTGGGGTAAAGAACAATTCAGATCGCAGTGCAGATTCCTGGATCTTTGACAGCACGGGGCAGATAGGTTAGTTGTGTATACATGTGGCGACCTCTTACGGGAATAAGGAACGCAGGAGCCTTGAATCATGTGAGTTTCATGGAGTGAGAGATAGCCTGTCATGTGCGTGAATGGAGATTTTAATCGACGGTGAAGCGGGGATGATAATTGCATTGGAAAGCCACGCATTTGAAAGGCAGTTGGAAAAGAGGAAGGAAACTACATGGTATGAGGCAAAATGAGTTAGCAGGTGAGCATGCATTGTGCAGAAAGAAATGGGTCAGAGGCTGATCTAAGTTTGACTGAGGGGGGACGAAAAAGGGGATGATTTGAATGGGGGAATTTGGGTGTTTTAGGCAGTTTGTGAAAATGAGTGGCAATAAAACGATTTTTTAAGAGGAAGCAGGGTTTTTTAAAAAGAAATTGCTTGAAATGGCTTGATTTATTGGTGAAGGAGGTAGGACCCCTCTTGCAGAATCCGCTACTGATGTGTGAGCTGCTAAACTTTTATATATGTAGAGATGAGTGCAACCGCAAAATTAGTGAAATCATTGATTCAGCACTGTATCACCAGTCCAGCTCCTCTCTACCCCTCAGATGACGGTATCAGGTGACCAACTTAGCTTCCTTTTAAAGCCTAATATTTAATTGACAAAGATTTGCAAATGCTGTTTTCATTACTCCATGGTCAGACGCACTGAGAGCAGACTACAGAAATTTTAGCCAGTGTTCAAATCAATAAAACCCGCTTTTAACCCGGATTTTGGGAAAAAACCCCGGTTTAAACCGGGTTTTGACCGGTGGTCCGGGCAAAATGAATAAAACCCGGTTTTTTTCCAACCCTGTGATTTACATATTATTACATGGACTGCTTTGTATTGAGCAGTGATTGCCAGATTGATAGTGTTTGCTGCAGGCCATAAAAACTTTGTGGGGAACCTCTTAGCAAATGCCTATACCATAATTCAGAACTGTAAGTCATATCGGAAATTTTCTCATAATTTATGAGGGAACCCCTAAGCAAATCCCCAAACCAAATAATAGAGTCGCCGTGGGCAATTCAAAATATGGTGGCCATTTTGGCAGCCATCTTGGATTTTTCTAAAAAAAATTCTTAGGGGAATCCCTAAGTGAACCCCTATAGCAAATTGCATAAATCTAAGTGAAATACTAAAGTCACAGTGGACAATTCAAAATATGTTGGCCATTTTGGCAGCCTTCTTGGATTTTTCCAAACATTTCTTAGGTGAATCAGTATACCAAATTGCATAAATCTAAGTGAAATACTAAAGTCACAGTGGGCAATTCAAAACATTGGTGGCTTTTTGGCAGCAATCTTGGATTTTTCCATAAATTTTTGAGGGAACCCCTAAGTGAATCCCTGTACCAAGTTTAATAAATCTAAGTGAAATTCTTAAGTCACAGTGGGCAATTCAAAATATGGTGGCCATTTTGGCAGCCATCTTGGAATTTTCCAAAAAATTTTGAGGGAGACCCCCAAGTGAATCCCTGCACCAAATTTCATAAATCCAAGTGAAATACTAACAGCCTTTAAAACTCGCTCTGACCTTTCACAAGGCATGCGGGCTGGTAAAAACTGGTTTACCGGACCGCCAGAATTTTTACAGGTCCGTTTATGTGTGGTGGCAAGCGTCTTTTTGCAACCAGTTCTGCAGACTGCAATTAAAACACCACTTTAGTTTACAATCTACAAAACAGATATCCAAAGAGAGTGGCCTGCACACTGTGAAAATGGCACTTCGTGAATCATCATATTGATGATTTGTCACAAAAGTTTTACTCTATTAGTTACATGACAAATCCTTCTCTTCATCATGACTAATCAAACAGCCTCTATGTTTCCCATGGACGTTAAATTTGGGGAGATGACACTGTATCAGTTATTATGACTCACAGTCACAGATTGCAAAAATCTGTGTGAAGCAAGCACTCATTTTATGTATATCAAAATTACAGGCTGTAATGATACATTTTGTCAAAATATTATGTCAGAATGTGAAATGCACTGAGAAAGGCTCTGGTCTCTTGGTGGAGTTTAGTGGATGGGTGTTGATAGACATTGCTTGCACGAATAATTTGGCAATGGTACATAACTACATCATAGCTCTGTACAGAAATCTGGTGAAGAAGTAGACAATGCCAAGTGTTATACAAACATAATGATCCACTGAGCAAACATGCCTCATCTAGGCATGAACAATTATTTTAAAACACAAGTACTAGAATGGTTTGACCCTCACAGTGCTTTGGAATTATGAGCAATCCTGACACAGGGGCACCTTCTCCAATGAGGCTCACAGGCCCACTGCTGGCTGCAGCTGTTCATTGCACCTGTAACCATGGTAACCCCTTACAGCTACCTGAATCCCCCATTCATAATGGGCAGGTCCATATTTGACATTGGCCCCCATTGCTCACTGGGTTGCAGCACTGTGTTCAGAGGGGCAAGGCAAGTGAAAAAGTGGACATGGACATGGACAGGACACATTTACACATGGACAAGTGGACAAGAGTCCCATTTCACAAAAAATCCGTTTAAGCCCTCCTCTAATAACTGGCCTTTGGCCGGTTAAAAAACAAGGAGAAGATCTCAATTAACATGATTAAGATAGCATGACAATTAAATCATTATGACATTTTAATTGACTTCCGAAAAAGTTTTCTTGGTTTTATTAAGGTGACACTTTGTGTTGCTGAAAGCACCATGAAGAAACATAAGATATTACAGTGCAATTATCAAGAAACATAATATCATCCAGAAAGCACAATGGAAGTCAATCATATCAAAGGAACCTTACATTTCTTCTTTAATTTTTTGTCACCTGGAAAATGATACTTTACTTCCAAACGATGTAGAAAAACAAAGTTCATGGAAAGCTATACGAAGTGAATAATTCACGACTTATATGAAAAGGATCATTGTTTTCAAATTTGCTTCTTTTTATGTGGACAACAAAGGCTGAAAATGGTTGTATTGTTGAATACCTCTGATGTGTAACTCCAGTGAAAGTGATATGTCTGACATTTTCTGTATCACTAGTCCAGAGTGCCAAAGGTGATATTGGGTTACTGCCTGAATTTTAAGGTTCTGTAATCTGACAATAAATCTCACAGAATGGCTTCAAAACGACTGCAATCATAGCTATTCCATCTGACTTCAAGACTTTATAGCAATTTCAAGGAGAGATGGCTTCCAGATACAACTGATAACAATGCTTTTATTTATTGATGTGGATGATAAATATGTCTAAGGACAGTGTCAAAATATCACCAAGTATGAAGGGATGGACATATTTCTTATTGAAATAGTAGTAAGCCACACCAGGAAAGTCAAAATTCATTTCTAACATGGCAAAACATGACCAAGTATGAAAGGTTAATCAATATTTGTGATTGAATTAATACTGTATCTCAGAAGAAAAGTTCAAAATCTATCAAAATCAGCCAAAACTGGACACAAAGATAATGGCATTTTGTGTTTTTACTTTCAGAAATATTTATTCTTCACAACGTATCAAGTTCGTACATAGTTCACAATGAAGAATGACCTTCATATTTATACTTCAGGCCAGCAACACCCACACAAAAATTGTATCTAAAATATGACCAAACACACTGAAGTGACAAGCAGAAAACAAATATGTCCTCAAAACATGGTCAGCAAACTCAAAATGTGACAAAAGCAGTCAAGAACAGAATATGACCACAGGGACAAAAAGGCAACAAGGCAAAAATATGGAGACAATGGCATCCACGTGCTCAAACCATAACATGGAATTCTATCTTTATTCTTTATAAAATTACATTAGCACCAGTCAGACAGTGGACACTCATATGTCATGAAATCATCTTTGCAAAATATCTATTAGTTGCAAAAACAGAAGTCGCAGAACTTAGCTTGATAACCATGGCCGCACTGAGGGTCAAAACAGAAATATTTGCGAAGAATCAGGGACTTATGCCTATATAACAAATGACATTTATTTGGCACTCGAACAAGAACCTTTCAATAACCAAGCTGCCGATTAATAAATCAAATTCAGATTCCATATTATACCAACAATCCAACATTGAGGAATTAATGGGTGGTCACAATGCCACCACATGCTACACTGAACAACCATTTCAGCCATATCAATACCATATCATTCCCATTTGGAAAATCGAGTAGCACATATAAGTCTACCATGACTGTATAATTAGAGAATAGTTTGGGGTGATTGATTGATCTTTAAATACTTCAATTAAATTCGAGTTCTATTAATCATAATGGTCACAAGAACTTCAATAAGTTGGCAGGGAACACTCATCAATCACAGGAAAACTCAATATCCAATAATTATTCATAATTATTCAATTATAAAGTTGAATTCTTCTTCAATAATTGCCCATTTACCAGACATTGAGGTGATTGAAACCCTAATGGATGCCTATCTTTCCTTTTTTGAGAGGTTCCCGAGTCTAGGCAATTATCATATGCACTTGTAATTGCACCAAAGTAGCAATATTTCATATTTTTAAATGGGTTAGTTTTTTTCCTCAGAATACTTACGTTTAAAGGATCATGTTATTCTTACTCATAAGGAAAACCACCGAAAGATACTCATAGAAACTTCAACTCTAGTTTAGAACAAAATTTATACTTTATTATTTTGTCAAATAGCATTACACATCATCCAAGTTTTGTGTCAGAGATACAATTGAACATTGGAAGTGAAAAAACTTCATATAATTTCTTCTAAATTGAAACATCAAACCATTCCACTTGCATAACATGCAAAAAAATTCTTGGAAAACTTCTACTTCATCTAAATGTTTAAATTGAAACCTCAACACAAGACCTACTGAGGTCATTCACTATGATTGAATTATTCGTAACAATCCAAATTGTTTCCATACACAAAGTTTTAGAAATTTTTTACAAAAACTTTGACTCGATGATCCTTAGGACCTTATCCAAATGTATGGAAACACAATAACCCAGGGCCATGTACTCATTTGCATGAATATGCACAGTGTATATTCCCAGAGCACAACAAGAGCACAGGTAGCTTGCATAGGAAATCACACTGTGGCACAAGTACAATCCATGAGGTCACAGAAATGGCCCGAGGTATCATCACACCCAGAACAGGCTATGTGCCCAGCATGGTAACTCTGGAGCAGCTAAGCTCAGCTCAATAATATCCATGATAGACACAGTGATGGTGCCTATGAAATCAGAATGGAGCTAAACCACTGGAGGCTAATGATGTACAAGACCTATTGTGATCACATAGTGAGAGAATATCATTGGCATGACCACATTGTGTGGTCCTCTGGACCTCCCTCAACAGGGCATAATTCAGAGATTTTTTCATGGAATCATCATAAATTTATGTCTCATAAGCTACTTGTTCTTTTATCTCAACAAAATATATAATAACGTTTCCCAAGGGTTTATAGTTGTCATCAATTAACCTGAGACAGTATCTTGTGGCTAATTCACATCATGTATTTTTAGTGTCTACAGGACAGACTCTTCAGGTAGATTCTTCATATTTTCAGTGAATTATGTGCTTTTCATATGTGTACAGAGCTTTTATCCTTTTTTCTGAATGACACCATCCTATTCATTGAGGTTCCTACATGTTATTCACTCATGTAGTATAATATCTGTAGGCTAATATGTATAAGATGGGCTTTTGTGAGGTCCACAACAAGCATCAGTCTGTTCCGCTATGCAGTACTTTCAGCATAGGGTTACGTAATGTTTTTGCTGCAACTCCTTAATCATTCTGTTTTTAGGAACAACATTTTTCAATGTCACTGATCAATGACCACGTTGATTCCTTTTGCTGGTCGCCATCACAAAAACTTATGAAAGTCACAACGAATATGTTACATGATTGAAGGGGACATGTTCGAAGCTATTGTGACATCGTTATTGTTTAATTTTGCTGTGAAAAGCAGCTATTGACAAACATAACTTTCAGATTATTTCATTGAGCAGTTTGAAAAAGTTACCATTGAGTCATCAACATGATCAAGACAGACAAAAAAATGCCTAGAAATTTTGATTAATACAATGTCGTAACAACCCAACGTGTGGTAGAAATGAAAAGAACCGCAAAACATTATGTAGATAATAACAGGAAGTGATGAATGCCTTGATCCAAGAATGCCACCCTGTATGGAAAAAGGCTGAAGTTGCCAACTTGTGAAGTAGGGGCACTTGTATAGTCAATTGTTAACAATATAATCGCCACACCCCTTAGTGAATATACAAAAAGTACACAAAAGATTTAAGGTCTATGGTCATGATAACTTCACATAAACCACACTTTCAACCAGTAAAATTTCCTCTTTAGCGCTTTATGTTGTGATTTTGTGAATTTTATGTACTCATCGGTAGATTCGATAGACTGTTAAGCATGTCACAAATCGAGGAAACTTAGTTAATCTTAAAAACAAACATTAAGCAATGGCAAACATAACATAAGACACTCACCCAAACTCAAAGGAAATCAAGCCATCATCCTCTGGGTCAGCTAAATCCATTTTGGTCATCTTTTCTTATTGTCATTTATTAGAAACATCATTATCATATAATGATTAAGACATTTTTATGGGAGATTTCAATGTCTTTACATTGTCAAACACCTTGGTAGCATCCATGATCAACTACTCAGCCAATTTGTAGTGTCCATGATTACCAATGCACCTGTTGCATTGATGTGGATATCATCAATGTGTCTACATGGTCAAACACTTCAATTGAATCCATGATGATTGTCAAACACCTTGGCAATATCCATGATCAACTTTACCCTGCATAGACTGCAGCTACCTCAACCTACTGCATGAGGACTGGGCTCAGGTGACAATCCAAGCCTGGCTCAGTGGCCAACTAGGTCGGCTGTGACATGAACATGGCCATTCATTCCCCCAGGTAATGGCCCAGGGGGGCACCTGCAGGTATTTTCTACTTGTACTGAGTAAAGATCACTAATACAACTTGCAGTGCACTTACTCCAGAGAGCTAAATAGATTTCACTAATTACTTGTTGCCAAAGCCTTTACGCCAAGAGCGGCACAAATGAAATATTGAAATTCATTGAAAAATGTACAATTCTTACTTTTTCGTAAGAGCTTTCGTTTTTAACCTTCAGTAGATCAGGACCACACAGGTTTCTCTTGATGAAAACTTTTAAAACAAAGGGGGGCCACAACCACAAGATAAATTTTGTTGCTGAAGACAAAACTTGTACCTACAGTTTAATCAGTCAAGAGTTACTTCCCCGTAAGTGTGGCCAGCCAAATCAATATCAAAATACAGCAAAGAATGTTAAGCTGAACACACATGTTCATAATGTTTTACAGCAAAAAAGTAGGACACAAACCTTTGCCAGATAATCCACCTGGCAACAATGATATAAGAACACACCTGATTGCAACTTTTCAGACTGAAGAAAATATCTGAAGGCAACTTTTTCAAATGCATCACATTCTAGTTAACAAGACTTAGTGATGTATCAGTTTACTCATACTGTCACATACTTGTGAGACATATGCAAGAAATGTATGAGTACAACAACTTATCACAATACTGCATAATTATTACTAAATGTAAGTGTCAGTTAAGCAAAAGTTAACAGAAGTTTACAGTTGTCTAACGCCTACTATACAAAGACAAATAAAGTACAAGTAGTGAAGTGTTTGCTAACTTAAGTCTCAAGTAGACTCTTAGTGAATCTTTAAGTTTCTTAAAATTTCTCATAACTCTGACTTGAGTACATGTTTGAGCACAACTTTAGTTGGACTGTAAAGCTTCATTCAGTTGAGGCAACCACAACTATTTCACGTATAGGAACTTCAAAAGATCAACACATTCATTTGTGTAAAGCAATACAGGCCGCATACAACATCAAATCATCATCTATATACATCTTTTTAATATACGTATAAAGTACTGACAAATACCTGGCAAAATACAAATGATATTGATTGATACAACATAAGCCAAGTGTATTAGCCAAGTGATATATTCAGCTTTTCACAGAGCTCTTATAACACAGGTATACATAGACAGACTTACCTGGGAAGTTCCATAGTAATAGACTGACATGGTGCAGCTGCCGCGTACATTTTGGTACGATGTGTCAGACGGTCAGATTCTAATACGACAACAAAAAGTGCTAAAAAGTGGTCGAATACTGTTTATCCGGTGTTTTATCCAGCGATTATCGGACGATTAGTGTCCATTACAGGGGTCGTGTAGTGAATTTACTCTTACGCAGATCTACAAAGGCATTTAATCATAGGTCCACCTGATTTGCCACCTTGAATAATCCAACTCATAGCCACTCTGCATTCAACCTCACTATCAATTCACCACCTTATTGATTACTTCAACAACTGGGCAGCAAACCGTTGCTCATAGCAACAACGCTAACTTTCCAAGCCCCTTCCAACATCACCAGATCACCTAGACAACAACACATGGCCATGCAGCCCATGCCTACAGCAGGTCCCAAATGGCTGCTGACTCAGTCAAAAGAAAAAATCACAAAATACTGAACAAAATGAAGTGTTGTGCAGATCTGCAGATCTAACAGATGGGGAATATACGAAGAATGGAGGAGGTTGAGTTGAATCATAACAAAACATCCCCAACATAGCGCATCATAGTCAGGAAATAACTGGGGAATACTAAAGATAAGGGGTTGACTTAATTCCAGGTATGCATACAATGCCTTAGTCTTAGTCATAGGTTATAGAGTGTATCTTGTAGAATGAGTATTACAGAGCAATTCTTTTCTAGCAACTTTTATAGAACGAGTGAACAACTCCAATAGACCAACTCGTACGACTCTTGTAGAGCGAACCTTGTAGAGCGAACCTGATAGAGAGACTCTCAAAGAGCGACTCAGAGAGAGCGACTCAGAGAGAGCAACTCTTATAGAACAACTCGTACAGAGCAACTCAGTCTCATAAAGCGTCTCTTATAGAGTGAGACTTGTATGAAGAAACTTCAAGAGAGTCTCATAGATCAACTCCGATACAGACTCTATTAGATGCACAGAAATTCACTTCATAATTGAAGTATCCCAAAGACAGAGGTCTCAGTTGAGTTAAACTACAGTGTGCAAAATATTATCACAGCAACTATGGTGGTATCTGTTTATTACATCATATATCAGTGAACATACTAAACAATGCTTCCAGTCTTCCAGTATGGTTTACAGGAAATACTCCTTATAATATATAAACAAAAAGAGTTCCATAATTCAAGAAGCTACTCAAAAAGGAGGATTGAAGTTTTAAGTTTTATCCTCTCATAGGTAGCTAAGCAAGCTTAAGTAGTAGATACCCCAAAACTTCTCATAGGCTCCAGGACCCCAGCTCTTTTCACAGCAAGAACAGTATCATGGGAATCTAGTAGGCCATAAATGCCACTGTAATTTCAACTAATGATTTGCAAAATTAGCGAAAATTTGTTGCATATGGATTTCATTGACCACCACCTTTCTCTATTCAGCATGGGGTGCAGAGAAACGTGATATAACATCAGCTATGGCAAATAGTTGAATGAGCTAATGCAAATATTGTGTATTCTTTATCACATGGGCTGTGTGTCATCAATCAAATCTGCCATGTGTGTCTTCTGGGCTGTAACATCATTCAGTACCACCTTGAATTCTTGATACACCCTCTTGCCGACACTCTTCGAGAGGGTTTTTATTAGAATATTGCATTTCAAGTGGTTTACGTCCCAATATTAACATGATAAGAGACAGGCTAGACCTCTTTCTATTCATGGTTTACAAAAAAGTATCAGGAGATTATGCTCCTTTCATCGAAATTAGATGGAAGAATAATATACTTTCAGTTGATAAATAATCACAGATGAGCATTATTAACTAATACTGGACTCCATGCTGAAGAAAGTAGGGAATCCGGGCATGTCATTGCCTGGAAATTACTAAATGTTACTGGACATTTTTGAAGAAAGGTACAAATTTTTGTCGTCGCTTGATTTGCTACCATTTGTGAGAAATATTGTCGTAAATTTTTTTAATTGTCTAGAAATTCATATTTACACATACAGGCATTCTTTCTATTCATGTTTTTCAAGAAAGCAAATTGAGAGAATATGCTCTTTAATGAAAACCAGATGCAAAATAATACCAAGTAGCTGAAAGGTATATGTGAGCAATTGAGCATTATTAACTAATATTGGGCTCAATATGTATCAATACCTCTACAGAAAGGTGAAAAATATAGAATTTAAGTTTCTTAACATTCTTAGGAGGTAGCTAGGCGTTAAATCATAAACACAGCTAGCAGAGTTAAGTTCCACCAGATGTTTCTCTTCCAAGAACTTCAGAAAGTTACCCGCCTTCAAAACTGCCACATGATTTGTGCACTTATTAAAACAAGTTTACTCAGCCTGAAAAATTGCCATAACAAAGAGAAAATGTCAAGAAAAAGGTCTAAAGAAAAATAGTTCCCTTCAGGTCATAAAATAATCCAGATGTGATCTCTGACCATATTTTAAGTCCTTTAGTTCAATCAACTTAATTTTCAAAATTAAGAAGGTGATAAATCAGACTCAGACACCTGGTACTGATTGTTCCAAGCACTAGAAAACTAATTGTCCAAGCTAACAATAATTAGTCCAAGAAATGACCAGTTTTTAAACAATGAAAGGTCCTAGAAATAACTGACATTTTCCTGTTTGTTGTTTCTGATGCTTTTCTTCCCCAGCTGCAGAAACCTGGCTAATGTTTTTTTCTGGTAAACAATGACTTTTCAGTGCACTCCATTTACTAATTAAATTAACTAGTCCATCTTTAAAATCACTCTTTCATGTTACCAATGTCTGGCAACTTTCTTTCCATTCATTCGCCAATCACCAATTACATTAGATTAGTGAATTATTGTATGATAGATCCACATTAGGCACAAATGACCCTGACATATTTATGATTTTGGCAAACACCAAATCACCTCTGACCTCCATAATTGACACTTGGTGGCAGTGATTGTTCAATTGTTCTGGTCACATGACCAGAATTGACACTGACCACATCAGGTGCCAATTGGGTCATGTTATTGCTTCCATTAGTTCTAAGTGTGCCAATTGTTTAACTATTATTTTGAATTACATAGGTAAATTGTTTGACCAATGAACAGCATGCAAGTCATGAAACACACCCATTAAGCTCAAATGGCAGCATCACCTGTTTGAAGATTTGAAGGCCGCAGAATTCAGATGTCCTTGAAAAATTAATTGCTGATTTGTCGATTGGTGTTGTCATGCTTGCAGACTTGGTTTAGGCCGAAACCAAAGGGGGTTGTGGGCCTCTCAGGTTCTCCTCCTGGGAGTTGGGTGGTTCTTCCTCCTCTAGGCCTGATCCTCAAATGTTGGCAAAAATCTCCACAACACAACATTTCTTCCAGATATCTGACCCTACTTTATACACTTCAACCCATCCATATTGTCCCACTTCCCACATTTTCAAACAGGTATTGACATTGTAACACACACCTTGTACACAAAAATTATCAAAATCAAAAAGAAAGCAAAGAAAATGTAACTCACTTTTTCATGCGCTTGGGATTATATTTTACGTGGAATGCAGTAACCATGAGAGTATCAATATCAGTGTCATACTTGGCAGGAATGGTTTTCTGGAAAAACTGCAAAGGAAAAAAGGTCTCGTTTTATAAAAATCTTAACTTTTTAAAAGTTTGTAAAAATCTAGGCCTAACCATTTTGTAAAAAAAAACTTTAAGTTTCCTATTTTCTAAAGATAATTACTTATTTTTCTTTGTATTGTATTAGAAAGGACAATACATACCTTGAGCGTTCCTTCTAAGTCAAGGTTCAAAAGTTCATCATAATTCAGGTACAAAATAGCAAACCCCACTCGAAATACCATTTCTGTCCCCTGAAATAGAAAAAGAAAATTGAATATACATTATTACAGATACGATAGGCTGTAGCTTACAACACTGCATACAATCAATCAAGCTCCGACCACAAGGTGGCAGTGTTCTACTTGATATGACTAAACTGCCCTCTGGTGTGAAGAATGGTGTCAATGCTGTCACAGTGCTTCTAGTTAATGCTATAGAAACAAGCTTTTGATACTGAGATACAGAATAAATGTTAGTCAAGGGCATACTTTCATAGGATATAAGTTTCTACCAATTCTGAGCAATAAGACGACAAACCCATCAGTACTCCAGCATGAAACTGTCGGCCAGGTAAGCAAGATACTCCTCGCCTAACGTGCCATATCCATGACGTCATCCTCTCTTCATCAAAAATGTTACAGTCAATGAATGACAAGTACTAACATTCAGCTGCTAGCCAGTGGCCATAATGACCTGATTGACCTCACAACAGGCCCTATCCATCGCATTGAAATGAACTGTCAATTTGTCATTGAGAAACTTGTGACCTCTTGGATATTCAGTGACTGACTTGCCTTGACAGCACTAAAGTATTGGATATGACCTCACAAATTGCTTATGAGTCATAGAGAATAACATGGCATGGATAAGGATATGACCTCACAACGAACGTTTCTTTCCCATTCTGTAAGCATTTGACTTTCGTTGACTGTAACTTTCGAAGCACAACAGTTGCCACAACTGGAGCCACATTTCTTCATTTCTACCGCACTCACCTCGAATAAAAAGACATCAAATACGCGGCAGGCGGCATGGAGTGGCAGGACTGTTGTGAACAGAGTAAGAAACCATGGCGATGCAAACATGGAGATGTAGATATTCTGCGACTGAAAGTGGATGTACAAATCTGGCAATTGTTCCTGCAAAAAAAAGAAAAGTAAAGATATGAGGTTAGATAACGAAGAAAAAGAGCCAGTTACGCTAATATATCTTCAAATGCGAAAGTCAGAATTTCATTTTAAAGAAATCCTATTCTCTCATCTGTACTCATTTCTATTTTTGCAACATTCAGCAAAAGCTTACAAAGACAAACATTAACTCTTTTAAAGTCTGTAAATCTGTGCCAACCGAAATAGTAGTATGCCTATGGCTACACGAGTAAGTGGCCATTCATTGCAGCATGTCCCTGACCAGCTGACTGTCTCTTGCTATCACCCGCTATCTCTTGCTCTGATGTGTCAGTATATATATGGCACTGAATCCGACTGATGGCAATGATGCTGCAGCTTTAATTTTTGTTTTGGTGCCTTCAGCTGATGCGGAGCATTACACCATTATAAATGACGAAGGTGACACTTGCCAAAACTACATGTACAGCCTTCCAAACGAGTCACAACTGGGCTTACACAGCTGCACTTACCCCGCCGTTCTATCTATGATATGAGAAATATTTCACTGAAACCACCATGTTTCCAATAACTCACCTGAATCATGCATTCCAGCTGGAACATCATGAGCCCCAACTCAGCCATGCTCGGTTTGAAGAGCTCCCTCAAGCGATACTCAGCCATGAGTTGAACCAAAACAGCAAACGCTTCTTCTTCAGGCATTTGCATCAGAAGAAGACCCACAATAAACCCGCTGCCCTGGCAGTATCCCACTTCCCTGTCGTGCAATGAAAACGCCTGGAAAGAGAGTCAATAGATCAGTAATATGTCAAAAGGTCAATAGTCATTATTCAGACACATTTCCAATTCATTGAGCTAAATTACAATCGAGGTAAGACAAAAGCTGAAAATTTTAGATACCGCAATGTAACTTGTAAAACAGCACTGTACTAAAACTGATGGTAGTGTCTGGATGATTTTACAACCTCTGGAAACCAGCACGACAGACAATGCTATCTATGTATTTGTGAACAATTAATATTTCATGTCACATTTGAAAATCTAAAAGAATGGACTTATTATAGGACAATGTTCTGTCCAAAATCCATAACCCATCTACATTTTATTGAAAATGGATATTTCCGCAATTCTCCAAAAGCAGGCAAAAATTTTAAGTATGAGTAACAATATCAAAGGATTAATATCAAAAGAACATATCAGTCTTAATTGCGAAAGTTAATACCTGGACGTCTGACAATCTACACTTTCCTTCCGAAACCAAAGTCTTTCACATATATCGATTTTAGTACATACCTCATATTTCATCTATGAAAGGCACACATTGCCACACATGCAGAGTTAGCATATCTTACCTTCATCACATTGAACAAGCTCTCCTGACCCAGCCCGTTCTTCTCCTTAAAGAACTCGTGTTCCGGGTACGTTCGAGTGATGTCCCTCCGTATGACTTTCTCTTGGGGGGACGATTGCTTCAGATATTCTGCGTACATTTCCTTAGAATTTGTGTGGTGAGCATTGCACATCAGCTGCCATGCAATGCCCCTAAAATGGACCGGAATGCCCTTGCGTACTAAATCCTGCAACAAAGCAAAGATTAGAGAAATAAGTACAAGCAAGTGAAAAATTAATACTCACCGACTAGCAACAAAATTTCCCCCAAACAATGTATGTTTCTTGAAAATATCAATAATTCTCTGGGCTATTTTAAAGCCCATTCAAACTCAAATTTAAAATCAAAGCATTCTTGCTTGTAAACTCAAAACACTACTTCATGCAACTATAAATTCTTGGAGATTATTAAGAGATACATCACTGAGATATACCCAACTTTTTTTATTAAATCAGATATTGATGTACAGGTATTTGAACGGTGTGTATGATTTTCTTTACCCTATAATTATAGCCAAAGATGTGACGTACCCTGATGGCTATGACAAGGGGTCACAATCTGGGGCTACCATAATTATACTGTACTCTGGCCAAGCCTCTCGGCTTTGCAAAACTTTCCCATGATCAAATATTAGTCACAGTAAGAGATCTACCAAAAACGAAAATAAATTTTATTACATTCTTACCCTGATATGGTTTGGTCTCTTCTTCTTCTGATTGTCCCAGTCATTGACCAGTTTACCCCAAATGTTCCAGAGATCATCTGGACTTGCTGAAATGGAAAATACAACTGATGATAAAGAATTCGACAAACCAGATGATAAAGAATTCGAAAAACCAGACAAGCAGATTAAGAAATAGTGCAGTGTTCCTTTAAAGGGGAAGAAACAGACCTGTATTAACTACAGATACACGTATAAGCAGTGTGGTCCGAACTTGAAATGCACAAAAATTAACATGTTGATTAATATATATTTTTTAGTTAAATTTCACTATTCCAAATCTTTTTTCACGTAGTCAGGACTATCGGACCCCTATCATTTTGCACACCGTGTATAATACGAAAATGCAACTTACAATTGAAATATTATTTCAAGCATAACTGGTGATTTTAAATTAAATTTTACAAAATATTGTTAATCGTCTACTTGAAATTGCACAATAGACCATACAAATCATACAACCAAAGAATTTCACTAATTAAAGGTTTGATTCTTTAGGAATTCCCTAACAATAAAAGGTAAGACAGGGACTGGACAATTAAATGTAATATTTAATACACAGAAATAATCTGAAATATGAAATCTAAAATGTGCTCACCATCTTCATCAGCCTGGAAAGAGCTGGAGGCTGAGTTGGTGCTGATCATGCTTGTGTCTGACCCTTTCCGAGAATGACCTGCTGAGTTATTGGACGATTTGTTCATCTGGATCGTGGCCAGCGTCTGCATGCACTTCCGATTTTTCTCCAGTTCCCTGGAAAATAGAAATAACCAATTTGTGTTAATTACTGCATGATTGATGATAAATATACCTATTACAAAGAAAATTCTGCAGCAGAACAAACATCAAATCTTCAGAAGGCCATGAATCCGGAGATCACTAAACTAAATTTAAGACAATAAATTAACAAAAGGTCGTTTGAACTTTGATAGAAACAGTAATCCCTGCAATTTGACGGCAAAATAACATAGCACTTCATACAATTCATTCTAAAATGGATGAAATTCTAATAATTTTGCTAAGGATACCTTTCATGTAGATCGTCAATTCTATCTAAGTTTGTGTGCTGAGATTCGGTCTACCTTTCATGGATAAAAGATACAGAGATCATAATTATACACAAATCAGAAGTAGGCTTACTGAACATAAATAACGAGATAATATTCATGTCTTTGATGAATCTGAATCGCATGACGAAAGCAATAAGGTCCCTAATCTCCAGATAAGCACAATAGGGATTAAGCATGCAAAATCACAATTATAATTCTGCGCGAGGCTAAAAAAACCCGAAATTAAAATACAACGCAATAAATCTTGCTCAGGGTCTCTAAGCTGTCAAAATGGAACTCACTAAATCTCCTCAGTGTTGCCATAAGCCTATTTACCCCATTATGAATATTTTATAAGTGGCAAACGTGGCCTATAGCAACTTCTAGGAGGACATACTGCATTCTACTGCTCCTAGGACTCCTAGGCATCTAATATTTATGTATAATGAGGTAAATCGGGGAAATGGCCTTTTCCATGAGCGACATTCTTCCTTTAGGCATAAAACATATATTTAGACATACAATACATTGATAAATCATGCTGATATGCAGCTTATACAGACAACATATTACAGAAAAGGTTGGGAATTACAAAATTTCCTATTTCGCAAAATTAAAGTTTCTGGCAGTCAATTGAAACCGCTGGAATATAATATTATGAAGCATCACAGGGACAGTAACAGTATTACAGCTATATATATTATATACTAATTACTAACTATACGTAATAATAATCATCAGAACGGTCATTTCACCTCAGCGGCATGAGGGTATTAATATCACAATCGGACAGTATCAGACTGAAAGTATGTATGACATCGACAGCAAGATAGGTCCTGATCAGATACCAAATTATTTCTAAAAAGAAATTATCATAGGTAAAATGCCATATCCATATGTCCGCTGTATGTCACAGTTATAATGGATTGCCGACATATGTAGCAATCATATTGGACATACAAAATAGATTAATAAGATAACAATGTGAAATTGCATTTAGATTTAACTGACAAGGAAATTATCCATAGTATAAGGCTGGTTAGCGTTTATATTTAATTACAACATTTGATTAACCCCTCTTTTCACTCCCAATATATTCTTCTATCTTATAATATATGCTTACAATATATTGTGACACTGTTACTCAGATACTCATATCAACTAGAATTTGTGTCGCAAGCGGAACACATGCGAGTTCACCATGCTTATGTTGTTTTGCTTCCCGGGTTTTGCTTTGATGTGTTGATTCTTGGGAAAATGGTGTCGAATTTGGGGCCTAGATTTCCATACATGATCGGAGAAATATAACAGACGATAAACTTAGCAGTGGTATGACCAGGGGGGGCAGTGCCCGTTCCCCCCGAACTTCAGATACTGATGGTTGCAAAAAGTGGAAAAATGGAATAAACAACTTAATGAAGTAAAGAAGAAAGTACAAGCGGCTTACAACACAATTATGGCTATAGCAGGAAGCCCAGACCTTAAAGGTATTAAGATGAGAATGGTGTGGCAGGTGGTAAAGGCCTGCATAATACCAATTGCCACATATGCATGGGAAGCAGTAACCACTACGAAGAAGGAACGCGAAAACCTAAAAAGGACCATTGACAGCGTCATAAAAAGAGTAATCTGCACACCCTGATTCTTTTCGAGTTTCGGAGCGGCTACGCGATCGTGTGGAAACATTAGACTTTTTGGGGTCGGTGCTCATATTGACAACTAGTGATGATGAGGTGAGAAATGATGAAAGATATATGTTATGTGGAGAAGGTGATGGGGGTAAGTGGGGGTAAATGGGGGTAAGTGAGGTAATTTAGGTAAAGGAAGTGAGTAGGTAAGAAGAGAGAAGTTAAGAGTGAAAAAGGTGGTGGGGGTAAATGGGGTAATTGGGGGTAAGTGGGGTTAAGTGGGGTAATTGAGGTAATTTAGGTAAAGGAAGTGAGTAGGTAAGAAGAGAGAAGTTTAGAGTGAAAAAGGTGGTGGGGGTAAATGGGGGTAAGTGGGGGTAATTGAGGTAATTTAGGTAAGGGAAGTGTGTAGGTAAGAAAAAAGAAGTTTAGAGTGAAAAATGTGGTGGGGGTAAATGGGGGTAAGTGGGGGTAATTGAGGTAGTTTAAGTAGAGGAAGTGAGTAGAGAAGAAAAAAGGAGTTTTGGGTGGAAAAAGTGGTGGGGGTAAATGGGGGTAAGTGGGGCTAAGTGAGGGTAAGTGGAGCGATTTAAGTGTTGGAGGTGTAGAGGGAGAAAGAGTTGGATTTGGGTGGAAAAAGTGGTGGGGGTAAGTGGGGGTAAGTGAGGGTAAAATGAGGGTAAATGAGAAATTTAAGTATGGGATGTAAGGGGAGAAAGAGAGAGAGGTTGAGAGAGTAAAGGTGGTGGGGGTAAATGGGGGTAAGTGGGGGTAAGTGAGGGTGAATGAAGTAATTTAAGTACAGGGAGAAAAGTGAAAAAGTGAAGTTTTGGGTGAAAGTGAAGGTGGGGGTAAGTGGGGGTAGGAGGGGGTAAAGTAGAGATGGGTGGGGTAATGTATAGGAAGGGAGGGGTAAGTGAGGGGAAAGGGGTGATGAGAGAGAAGTGGAAGTGAGGGATTTATACGAAAAAGGGAGTTGTGATGTAGATGGTGAAAATGCTATACACTGTTTACAAAATAGAGTTTGGTTCTAGATGGTGAAAACCATATAAACAGTTCAACAAAAATAAGTCCCCCTTTACGAAAACTTGAATATCTCAAAGGCCTCTTTTCCGATTTCTATGAAAGTTAGGCAATTTGTAGGCTTGCATATCGACATTGGCCTGAGTATTTGTAGCTCTATTAATTTATTTTTGCCTGAGTCAGCAGACCTTTAGTGCACGTACCCCTCTTTTCAAAAATACAAAGTTTTGACTTTTCCAAAAAATAAATTTCCAAAAGGTGCTCTAACTCCACTAAAATGATTTCTAATGTCTCCGAAGGAACCTAGACAGTAAAATCATTACAAAAGAAGTCCTTAGTTATCTTTTAAATACGAATGAGAAACAAATTTTCTCCAGACACACAATGAAGTTTATCCATCTGGTGGCTCCCTCCCATGGTGGAATTGTTCATATCCTTTGGAAAAGCCATGGATTTTTGAAAACAGGGGTAGGCTCATTTGAAGGCTGCTGGCCCAGCCAGGAATAATGCCACTGAGCTTCAAATACACAAATGCATGGTCAATACGGCTATAATTCAGCAAACTGGATAAAAATCAGCAAAGGAATCTTTGAGATATTCAAGTTATCCAAAGGGGACTTATTTTTGTTGAACTGTTTACAATGTTTACGTTTGGGTCCTAGATGGTGAAAATGGCATACAATGTTTACAAATGAAGATGTGATGCTGGATGGTGAAAATGAGATACAATGTTTACAAAAAGCTAGATTATGAAAATGGGATACACTGTTTATATTGACAGCCAATGGGCTGACAGTATGAGAAGGAAGTGAAAAATTGAAGTATATAGTAATTCTAGGAAGAAAGGGAAGAACTGAGGAAGAGAGGAAGGATAGAGGGATGTTATGAGGGGATAGGTGAGGTCGTGAGAGGAATAGGTTGATGAGTAAGGGGGAATTAGAAATTGAGAGATCTGATTGGTTGTTGGAATGTAGGCCTATACTACACTAAGTGTAGCGGTGAAACAACGTTGTGAAACGGACGTTTTATAGAAGTTATTATGGATTGTTTTGAAAAATAAAAAACACCAGCTTGTAGAGAATTAAATTGCGAAGACAATGAGCCTACTTAGAGATTTCTACGATGATTACAAGTGGTTTAAAAGTTGAAGAGAAGTTGAGAGTGAAAAATCTGAAATTTTGATAAAAGAAGGAAGTGATTTGCGGTAAAAAGACGCTATCGTACGAGCGAAAATAAGGGGTTTTAATGAATAGTCGGACAGGAAATGATGGTTTTGTTTCTTCAGGGAGGTTCTAAACTGCGTTGTGTGAAAATTTGGTGAAAATCTGATGATTCTAAGCGGCTGAAATGAGCCTATAAAGATTCACACCTGCATCAACACTGTGCATATTTTTTAATTTTTTTTCAACGAATTCTCGGCAATGAATAAAGATATCTCCATAAAAAAACGAATTCATATGGTTCAAGGATTTTGGATTCTAAAGAGCCTAAAATTATAATTTTAGCCCTATTAGAAGTGTCCAAAAAACGATCGCAACTGTTTCGGCCAATCAGAGGGCAGTAAAACAATAACAACAGTATTTCTATTTCCTGTTTTGCCGTGATTTTGTTGAAACTAAAAACTTAAATTGTAATTAAACAAGACACCAAAGACACAAATGTGAGCAAGGCGCCTCAAGTTAGCCAATTCTTCATTAATTTCATGAAAAAGAAACTTTAAAAAGTGCTCCCTTGTCTCTCACAAACGATCCAAAATTTCTGACTACCCTTATTTAACCCTGTTTGCTCACAAATGCGAGTGAACTCGCAAATAATGACATGATTATAACAAGTTGCTGTCTGTTACTTTTTATGACTTACAGAGTCAGTGTCAGTAATTATGGGGAATACAGCCGTTGGCATTCTGTTCCAGATTGATAAATATGAATGTGAGTGAGCAAGAAGTCAGTGGAATCACATCAATGTTGGAAAATTGATAGTAATATTAATCTGTGATGACTTGTTATCAATTGTCCAGAATTGAAATACCAATTTGTTATTGTTTGTTGATATTATAGTGTATGTTAAATTTTGAGATTTAGGCTAAGGGCTATTCCATTTAAAACTCTGGGGGGGGGGTGGTCGGGTTGATTTTTTTTTCGTAAGATGGATGGGGGGGTCGGCAAAAATTCAGTTTAGATGTATGGAGGGATGCTAAAGAAATCGATTTAGATGGAGGAGGGGTACCCGAAAAATTCACTTTAGATGCATGTAGGGGGGGCTCTGACCCCCTCCTACACCTAATAAATAAATAATTGGTACATACATGCTGCAAGAAATAAAATAAACCATCATTTCAGACGAATTTTGCACCATCGTGTCCATGTTTTTGCTTGATCTGTTGATCGTAGTAGTAGTAGTTTATTGTTTTCCCTGGATTCCGGACGTCGCTTCTGCTGGTCTCAGTGGAGAGCTCTGCCCTCCTGCACAGTTAGTGCTGGACAGGTGCTGGATGATGGATGGATAATTGGGGCTTTATGTCCTGTATAGGATAGGTTAGCTTTGCTGATGGAGGATGATTGGGGCTTCATGTCCTGTATAGGATAGGTTAGCTGCTTCTTCTTCTTCTTCTTTTGAATTCCAGCCTCTTTTAGGCAAACCTCCTTTTGGGAGAAAGTGATAAAAGCTTTGCTGATGGATGGATGATTGCATGGGGCTTTATGGCCTGTTAGGATAGGTTAGCTTTGCTGATGGATGGATGATTGGGGCTTTATGTCCTGTATAGGATAGGTTAGTTAGGACTTCATGCTGCCCCAGCATGTTATGCACATTACTGCTACAAAATAATTCCTAAGCAGCTGAAGTCCTGATTAACCAGTCTCTGCCCCCCCCCCCCAGAATTCCTAGCAAGCGGAGACTGGTTAATCAGGACTGCAGCATGTTAGGAGTTATTTTGTAGCAGTAATGTGCACAAATCAATTAGATGGGAACCCCAGACCATGACTTTGCAATTTATTTAGACACATCACTCAAAAGTTCAAACTCAATTATTTCTAGATCGTGTTGTACATCTTCTGGGAAGAGATAAAATATATCACATTTTTGATAAATATCAAACTAGAAAATATTGGCCAAGAAAAATGGAATAACTAAGTCCCTTCTAAAAATAAATATTAATTTTGGAGGATTTGACTTCCTCCGCCATCATATCACGGAGAACTGCCTCCGCCTCGATCATATCACAGAGAGCCTGTTGGTAAATAAGGAATAAATTCAAGAATTTTGGAAAGTCTGGCTTCGTCTCCGTCATATCACGGAGAACAGTAAACCTTGCTTAAGTCAAGAGTAAAATAGAGTCCACTATTCTGTCTGAGTCAAGAGAATATTCAGGGTCGCAAGCTGGGCTGAATCCTTGGGGGGGGGGGGGGGGCATAAACTGATTGGGAGGCATGCCCACCCCTGAAACCCCGGAATATTTGAAATTTTTGCATGTAATGCACCTTTATTGGCCAAATTCCCGGGGGGAGGGGGCAGTCACCCCCTTGCCCCCTGCGGGCAACGGCCCTGATATCAGGCCAAGACAAAGAACTCTTAGTTATAATATGAAGCAAGTTTTCCAAAGAAAATTGTCTGAGATACTGAGATAGGCAAAGATCCAGCTTTTCGACTTTCGAGGTTTATTGTTTGCATTTATTTCATAGCCACAAAAGATTAAGACAATTTCTTACAGTTTATGAAGGCAATTCCGACTTAGAAGTTAAAACTTAAAAGGTTATATAGTGCAGCCAAAGACCAGGCTACAGTAGCCTGCTTCTGTTATGAGCGTGAGCGAGCAGGCTGCAACATTTCGCTGAAGGTGCTGCCAATCAGGTCCTCGCACACATTTTTTAAGCAGCCCAGCTCAGTTCTGCTGTGTTCTGCTGTGTTCTGCTGAGCGCGGACCTGACAGACAGCAGCGCGGACTTAAGGGGCAACAGTTCCACTGACCTAGAAGCCAATTCGATACCCAATTCGAATTGAATTTCATCAGTCTGCAGCCTTGCTCGCTTGCCTGCCTCTACAGCAGACTGTAGTCAGTCAGGCCTAAGACCACATTTATTGGATTGCGAAATGGAAAGTTTGGAGTCTGCAATCAAATCAGCAATTTTTTATTTTTGGTAAAAATTTAAAAAAAAATTATATGCATGTAGGGTTGAGATTTTTTTTTGGGGGGAGGGGGTGAAAAAATGTTTGACGTGGGGGGGGGGAGCGAAAAAAATTCGGATTTGATGCATGTAGGGTGGGTAAAAAATTCGCATTTAATGCATGTAGGGTCTCCAAAAATATCGAAGTTGACGCATGGAGGGGTCGAACTTAATTCACTTTAGATGCATGGGGGGGGTCAAAAATGTAACCTGACCACCCCCCCCCCCAGGTTTTTAAATGGAATAGCCCTAAGCGCATGGCTGGAAAATTTGGGAATTCGGGCATGTCATTGCCTGGAAATCTCTACATCTGACTGGAAATTTTTGAAAATAGGTCCAAATTTCTGACTTGGAAGTAGTCGCTTGATTCGCAATCATTCGAGGGAAATTTTGTTGTCCTTAATCAAATTGCCTGGAAATCGACATTTTTTCTAGCCCTGGCCAGCCTAAATGTCTGTTAGTGTCAGTAAAGATAGGAAAGATAGCCTTTGGCATAGTGTGTCCCAGATTGAAGAATATGAAGCAACAAGTCAATGGAACTAGATTACTGTCTGGAATTGTATTACAAGGTAATACGTGATGGTTGCTGTTATTAATTGGAATTGCAATACTAATTTGTTATTATTTGTTGATGTAAGCAGTATCAATAAATATACATAAATTGCAATAACAATTTGGAACAGGATAACTGCAGAATCTATTTAGCAATGCCAGACCACACATCTCGTGCTATTCATGGCCCGTTCAACACCACATGGATCAATACATTCGCTTGAGGCTGCAATGCAATGCATTTATCATACTCATGAATAAAATATCCTGAGTAGACGTTAAATCATATGCTGCTTGATGAGAATACTTACTTTTAATGGGGTGCCAAAGGGTTGTTATGATTCTATGAATGACAATATAATCTCTAAGAGGGTATGGGATTTTCCAATAGTAATCCGATGTCTCAAAAGTGTCCCGAAGTAGTATACAGAGTATACAGAGACAACAGCTGTTGAGTGTAAAGATATATTCCACAGACTGCTGTGATGTATATGGTCCGAGCACGACAGGCTGTAACCCAGTGATCAATGAAGTAGATAAGCGGTAAAGCCCTGTCGCTCTCTTGCAGCCTCCCGGAGTCTCCTGTCTAAAGATGCATAAGCTAGACAACAGTTCCTGCTTCGGCTTCAACCAGCAGCAGCAGCAACAGCAGCAACAGCCTGTGTCACAGCTCCAATGCTACAAACTCAGTGCTACAGCTTCAGAGCTCTTCAGAACTAGAGGCAGCAGTTGCAAGCACCAAAACAAACATTAAAGCAGCAGCCACAGCAATGAGCACTGAGCTATCATTGAGCGTTGGCATCAGTCGGATTCAGTCCCATGTACGGACACATCAGAGCAAGAGATAGCCAGCGATACTAGATGATAGCGACTGAAGAGCGACCGAAGAGCGAGAGACAGTCAGTGACGTGCCGCAATGAATGGCCACTTTGGGAGCTATTCTGTGGCTTTTCAATCCCATCTGGGAATGCCTATCTCATTATCTGAATATACAACCATATATCTAAAAGTCCAAGGCTTTACACATGTATCCTGTGCAAGTAACATGTGAATATCAACCACTCAAAGTGTCATTTCCAGGATGTGTTCTAATGATAGCTGTCCCATGTCATCTACACAAATGCATAGATATAATAACTGCGTCAAAGAGAGATGCAGTTCCCTTTTTTGGCTACTACATAATGGGGAAATGTATTTTCTGAGATATGACTGAAATTGAGATTATATGAAACAGAAATAGTCCAAAAACCTCATAATAATTCAACCTTAGTTAGTGGCATCATAGCGTAACCTGGGAGGTGCAAGCACATTGGTCATTTCATGCCAAACACCAATGCCAAGCAATAGCAAGTTTTCAATAGAAACTGGGTCTGTTTTCCAAATTCTGTACAGTTTCATGTATACATTTTGGCACTGAATCACTGAAATAAGATTACTTGGCAATTTCTTAAACTGAAAAGTATGAATCAGCTAAACTGCATTTTATTGTATAGTAGGCAGTGTTGCAGATCTCAAGGCCAGCCCAGAGGCCACATTTTGATGGCCTTGGTCTCCGGAGGCTCATGCCTCGGACTCGGTCTCTCGGACTCGGTCTCTCGGACTCGGTCTCTTGGACTCGGTCTCTCGGACTCGGTCTCGGAGGCTCATCCTCGGTCTCGGTCTCAGCCTCTGATGTCCCAGCCTCTACTACAACACTAATAGGGCCTACTGCTGGAATGCGCCAGGTGACAACAAGGCTGTTCAATTTTTCAAGTAAAAGAACATTTTATAAATAGACTTGTTTAGACTAAAAGCTGTTGTTTGCAGTTATGCAAACTCATTGCCTGTACCCTCACACATTTACTGGAGCGTTCAATATGCAGTGTCAGTCTGGTAACATTTGCTTTTGAAACTGCTTCCTATGCTGTGTTGGCTGAGCAAATATGACAAATAGAACTTGTTTCAAAGTTGTGTGTACTGTCATCTGTATCACTGGCATGCCTGTGAAAATCAGACAAGTCTTGAAATAACTGGATGCTGTACAAGAAATAGTTCTATAATCTGGTAATGAAAGCCCAGCAACAAGTCATTCAAGGTTCAAAATCAAAGGTAGCCCATGAATCAGCCACCCATAATTTTCAAATTTCTGAAATAGACTTCCTTGAGGAAATAGATCAGTCATGACATCCATTGAATGAAGGCAACTGTGCATAATGAGGCTAAAAATGCTAAAAATAATATTTTCCATCATTCCAAAATACATATCATTACAGTGGGGGGACTGGAGGCAAAGAGTCAGATACATAGGCCTAACAATATAGTTCTAACTCTGAGGTAACAAGTACCATCCCTACAAGACAAACATTATATACATTGTACATTGAGATTGAGAAAATATTTAGAGATGAGTTCAATGCACATTTGTACAGTGCATATATATATGGCAGTGACATTTTTTCTTTCTACCAAATATTTACAATGTGATGTACCAGAGCCAGTTACACTAGAGTAGTTCTGTGAATTAGGTCACAGGCCTATGGTTGTATCTTTTCTCCGATACATATGATCCATATAGGTGGAGTTGAACCCAGGAGTTCTCAAGTGCAATATGATGAATTGTCGTAAGTGAAAATTCTAAGGTTAAATGAGGACCCTGGACCTACGAATCAAAATTGGCCAATTTTTGTGAATATCTATTTATTGGTCGAAGTAGATTTTTAAAAGTTGAATTCAAATAAATACACATAGTAGTGTCATTCAGGCATACCTTTCGGTATTTCCATTCATTAATTTTACTTCAAAACGAATGTTTCTACATGTGTGCACTGAGTGAATACCCTTGACAAGTTGACAGCCAATCCCAGAACAAGAAATAATGATATCTCTTAGGACTGTCATGGTCTGGCCAATGGCAGCCAGTGCAGCAACTACACTGTGCTTCCTGGAACATTGCCACACACATCAGACGATGTTAAACACCAGGGGCACTTTAGTATTCCAGCTTTGCTAATAACTAAGTGCAGAACTACACAAAATTGTGATCAGCAACCTGTGCATTACATCAATCCCAACTGGAGCAACAAGAACTGGTCTCAGAGGGCTACACTACCTATTCGGACAGAACTTCCAATACAGCAAAGCAAAAAGAGACAAAAATTCTTTCTTGCCAAATATTTACCTACATGCCAAGTACTGATTTACAGCAATGTGAACATTGTTGTAGGTTATGTAGAACAGTCAAAACATGCTATAGAGCACCATGACCAATAGATACGATACAATATACTTTGTTCAATCACAGAGTGATGTCACTTGTTGTTCCTTATAAGTTGCGTGTCACTTGTTGTGTCACTTGTTGTGTCACTTGTTGTGTCACTTGCTGTGTCACTTGCTGTGTCACTTGCTGTGTCACTTGCTGTGTCATTCGTCACTTGTTGTGTCACTTATTGTGTCACTAGTCGTTTCCTATAGGTTGTGTGTCACTTGTGTGTCACTTGTTACAGGATTGAATGAGGAGTACTGGATCCATATTAGATCAATACAACAGAGCAACCCATCCAACCCATTGAAGCAACAGATGGATTAGTGGGGCTCAAACTAGAGCTTACAGGGCCCATAACTCATCCTTGTAACCCCTCCAATAGGACCTCCATAGCTATATTCCCTTTGGTTATTCCCTCGGGTTATTCCCCAGGGCACAAAGGAATTCCCAACCATTGTGTTACCAGTGTGGAGCAAATGAGAATGGGAAATTCAATTAGCGACAAGTAATTGCTAATTTTCCACTCGAGAGATGACAGCCCCGTAGACCTTGGGCAGGAAGCACTTCGCAGTCCCTCGCTGCTCGCTGATCACTTGGGAGCAAATTTCCAAATCATCAAAATTTAAAAGCAGCCGATAAGGACCTTGATTTAAGAGGCAGCGGAAGCTGTGCTCCTAAAATCCAGGATGGGAACTTGATAGAGACAGTGTTCCATCTCGTTGGCACCCTCGCGGGAGTCTTTAAATTTGTAGTCATGTGTTATCAGTCTCATGTATGGTATACGATCGCCTTGTTATGTCTGACAGAAGCAGCTTGTCATATAAGGCTATAGATGGATGGATGATTGAGGCTTTACGCCCTGTATTTATTCACGTGGTAGGCTAATTAGGATAGGAGGAGGATATGGCAATGAGGTGAAGAATGATTGAAACAGCCGTCCAACATAGGCCCAGGTAACCCGGAAAAGAGCTGGATTCAAACATTGGACCCAGCGATTGGCAGCCCGGCACGCCACCACTAGACCAATCCCCCCCCCCCTTCAAATACTCAGAATCGAAAAACTGATCTTAATGTAAAGACAACATAACAGCCCGAACTCAAAGAGTCAATGCACAGCTCAATGGACAAAGTTTGAAAACAAGATTATTTTCAAACACAAAGGACTCTTATTGAAGACCTTTAAAATAGCATCACAGCTTCACACCCCTCTGTGACTACAGCCTTAGCTCAATAGTAAGGTCCTTAATAGTCTCCACTTGAAAGAGCCTTTCTCCTATTTGCACAATTGACTAAATTCAGCTTGGATTAGATGTGACCTTTCAGTGAACAAACACCCTGCAATTTTCAACCCCCCTTTGGTTGAGTCACATCTTCCATGCATGACCACGAATATCATTTCCTTGCATTCGACTTCTATCATGTGGATGAAGGATTTTTGCCAAGAAATTAATATCCTCCACACCCAGTACGAATTAAGGGTTTGACCGAATATTTATTCAGTCTTTTTGGCTCCGAACCCTGATAAGAAATATGTTAAATAGTAAATTACATCTTTGAAACTTCTTCCATTCACATATGTAATTTCTTACAATGTCACACTTTCAGAAATTTCAAGTTACCCTGGACTTAAAAGTTGACCACATGAACTCCTCCAAATCAGATGATATGCAATCATATAATAGTAAATTAAACAATCATTATTCTCGATTAGGGAGACAGATATTGCCAAACCATGCAATCCAAAATTTATTTCAAGTGGACTTATTGAACAGATCTATATATATATAATATTTGTCATACATGACCAAGGGCCATCTCGTATAAATTGGTATTTAAGAAGCGAGATCCTAACTCAGGTATTCGGATGAGGAAGAGTGTAATATGTTAACCAACCCTGGAATTTTGACTTATTGCATATGCAGTGACTGGTACCATGAAAGAATGGTCGATCATACAAAACAGAAACTGAGAATAGGGTCTCTCCACCCATATGAGCCTGCCAAATTTTGATGACCACATCATGCATCTTTATAACTTCCTTTGTTGTTATCTCTTTTCCTTTCTGATCCATCAGGGCGACTTTCATCAGTCTCAACCTTACCGACCCATAATCTCACCTTTATATTCACACTATAAGCACTTAGACAAAACTGGCTGCCCCATAATATCTTTTTAATACTAAGAACTTTTGAAATTGTCCAAAGCATTGTCCTAATCCGAGACCAAAATTCAATAATTTAATTAACCTAATAATTTTAAATTCCAGCAAATTGGGAGTCAGCACAAAAATCTTATGATAATCTTGGACACTTACTCGCGTAGACTCCTGAAAATTTCTGACTATGAAAAATTACAACACACAATGTGACATAATGCAATATTTGTTTACACGCACACCACCATACAATAACATAAAGCTGAACAGAACAAACTCATCCCAATCATATAAGCTTACCTATTAGCCTGTTCGAGCTTTGCCAGCAAAGCCAGGTCGTCGGGGTTGTCGATGGGGGACACCAGAGTGGTTGTCACGGTAACTGCCTCCCCATTCCCAGTGCTCGGAGGAGGCTCCTGAAAGAAGACGATAAGATGGCATCTAAAGATCTGAAAGTTGCTCTGGCAGTCCTTCGTACAAGTAAATCTCCTTTCCACACACCAGATAGACCTGGCTAGACTGGGGGCAATAGTCAAGCAGATATCTTTATACATGACTTTCTTATCATTATTGCTGCTATAATAGCTACTATAACAAGGGAGGGACTGATTTTTGGATATTACTTCAAGAGGCAAAATTAGAAGGAGGACGATATAAACTTCAGACGCAAATTTTGTATAAATCTTATCTATGATTCTCATCCTTGTTGTCTCTTCATAGATATTTGCCATTGTCATAAATATTGTATAAAATTGATCTGCAAAATTACTCCATGCATTATCATATATGGTACAGTTAAACCAAAAGATTTCCTTTGGTACAGGTTGATTATCGTGGTTAGTTATTAAACGAAAATATCTAATACCAGTAATGCTAAAGCAAAATCACAGAATGAGGTACAGGCCATCACTTGGCACTTGGTATCCTCAAAATAGTTTTGAAAAGTTTATAATTACGAAACATTTTGATGTAGAACTGCAAATTGCAGGAATTTCTTTTCGCAACATCCGGGCAGCACGACTTTCTTTCTAAGCGCCTCAGTAGGCAAAAATGTGCCTATAATTTATTATCTGCCACATAAACCTACCTGGACCTGATGGGCCTTCTCCATGGTGTTGGGGGACGGGGGCGCAGAGGACGGGGGGCTGGATGAGCAGGGGGAAGACCCCACGTCAGGACACGCCCCTGTCACCTCTTCCTCCTCATGCTGGTTGTCCGTTCTGAAGAAGAAAAAAACAGGAAATGTTAATCAATATTGAGATAATCATTTATAAGGAATCACTGACGATATAGTCGAGGAAGTATTGCTCTTCCGGTGACTGGTGTTGCAGTGATTTGTCTTTGCAATCCATCTTAGCTCCAATGGCAGGAAACCTTGGCACCAGGTTTCTTTACAAATCAATGAAACCTTTTTGGATTGAAACATTAGAAACCTGACAAAGACACATTTGACCGAAGGGGAATAAATTTGTAGCCTGGAAAAGAGCGGAGACATTTTCCCGTCATCTAGTGCCTGCAGTCTGTTGGATCTACGTTTTACTCACTACAGCACTTAAATACCCATGTCTCGTTTTCATTCTGAAGTTCTCTGCCAAGTGACTAAATATTAATATTATCTTGACGACTACTTAGTCTCATGAAACTGAGGACTAAATAGGGGGCAGGATGATTGGAATAACAATCCCCCCCAAAAAAGTTTTGATTCCAACATAATCCTTGGAGACCCTCGCGAATCGAATCACTCTCACCAAAACACCAGATCCTTCCATGTCATAAACACAGATAAATGACCATAAAATCCTTTTTTCAGTGCATCGTAAATAGATGATTGATATTTGAACAAAATATTACATGTTGATGCTTTTGACATTGATAAGCTGCCTCATAAAAAGCAACATGTAAGTACTAAAAACACCATTTACAGCATTTGATGAGAAATAATCCATAACATTTTATAAATAGACTGGTTTCCGTTCCAAATCCTATATTTATGAATGAAATGTAATCTGTGCTGTAGGTAAATGTAATAGATAAATCTAGATTTAGTCTGGCTATAGGTACACACTCATATAGTTGATTCATCTTACTGTTGATTCATGTTAGGCCAGACATAATTGATCTTTAGCTTCTCAGACCTTCTCGAGGCACTTTTTCTCGAGTGGGTTAGCAAAAAAAGTTATAATCAAATTTTTTAATAATGTCAATTTGATAAAATTGTGGGCGAGCTCAATTAATTTTTCCGTAGGCAGAAAATCTGTTGGGTCAGTCAATCGGAGAGGCTAAAAATTGAATATGTCTGGCCTAAGGTAAATGATAGACCTTCTGGAAATCTGGAAAACAACATTGCTATTTACTATGTACCTAAGCAGTGAGCACTACCTATAACTACATTTACAATCACCACAAGAAAATCACATTCCTGTCACAACAAATCTAATTCAGTCATAGTGATTGGTGACATTGCCTGACCCTGCTGCCAAAATATACTAAGCTATCCAAAGGGTGGAGTCTTACTGAATCAGCAATACGTACAATTCACATCAATACAATAATTCTAGCTATGTGAGACTTAGCTGGCTACACCCATATAGATACATATACCAAAATCATGTTGAAAGAATCTTTAAGAATATGCCTAATGGTGCATAGTATCAAATTTCACGTACAATGATATAACTGCAAAATGCCAACGGCAGGCTGATAGAGCTTTACGTCTTATACTTTCGCACCGAGGATAAAAATGACAGATGAGAATTGATAAAATCTGTTATAAGTTTACTGATTAATTTACTTTGGTAGACAGATTTTTTTAATATTGAAAATGTTCTATGTTCATATATATGGCATTTGTTGATGGTGAGACACAATAAAAAAAGATTGACTGACGATGGCAGATAGAAAATAATTTTCATCCACGTTTATTTTTCATTTCTTAATCATAAATCTCGTAACTGCCAATAAATACTTAGTCAAACAGCCTCAGCTAGTGATGTCAGTCAGCTTAGCTGCAAGCTCAGTCCATTCATGATCATTCAATAGTGTATTGTGATGGAGTATCAAATATTTTTAGAGTAAAAAAATAGAAAAAATAGAAAAATCAGTTCAGTGACGTCAAAGTTTGACGGAATAGCAACGCAAATAGTATTGTAGCAAAGATGGTCAGTAATGATTCAGAAGTATTTCTTGAAACATTATTTGGACATAATATCACAGACATATTATCCATCCATTCAGCAAAACTATAGTGCAGAAACTGCAGATATTGATATATCAAGTGTCATAAGAGCTGACTGCAGGTCTACAGGGATGGTGAAGCCGTCTGTTATACAACCATGTATACAACTTGAAAGTTTTGAACTTGGGACAAAGCCTGACTGCTTCAGGCAAAGACAGACTTGTGAAGAACACCAATGGGTCAATCAGAGGCTAGGCTTACAAATTTTATTTTAGTGTCACAGCTTACAGCAGAGAGTCTGGTTGTAGAGTCAGAATACTTTCTTTGAGCAAAGGGTACTCTCAGAGACCTCAGACTGAGGACAATCTGCAAGACCTCAAACTTTGAAAATTTTAGACTAAAGGTCAATCAGACAATGTTTGGAAGGTTAGAAATGGCAGAAAAGGTCTTGAAGTTCCATGGCTGGATAAAGTAGGGAATTGGGCATGTCATTGCCTGGAAATATCTAAATTACAGTGGAAATTTTGAAATTGGCAGTAGTCGCAAGACTCGGGACCGGTGGTGGGAAATTTTGCTGTACTTCATTTAATTGACTGGATATTCACATGATTTTTTCTCGCCCTGTTATCAACAAAAACTAATTTGACAACTAACTACTTGCACCTAAGTATATTGCCTTGCACTCTCCTCGAACCATACACTTTAGGTATACAAACGTAGGCCTACATTAATGAGTACAACACCGAATCATGCTCAAATCAAAAGGCAATTTCAGCAAGGTTTGACATACAATGTCAGAGGTCACTAAAGAACTGAAAAGGGCCTTAGGGCCTGTGGTCTATGCTGGGACATAGCTGTGTTCATGTGACATCAAGAACAGGTTCGATAAAAACCAAGGTCATTTCGTCCTTTGTTGTCTGTTATGGTTCTTGTATGTGGCTATGTTTACTATGTAAGGGCAAAAAAGGAGCAAGACATATACGTAGAGACTTTGGCGCAGAGAATATGAGCACACCCTTTCACATTAAATCCAGCTGGATGTCGTTCGGATTAGGATGTTAAATTGGCAGTCCCTTGTATCAGTGTTTATGCTGGGCAAGTATAAGGTCCCTCACATGAGAAAAATGTGTAACATGTTGCTCCTGCTCTCTCTCCCATCTCATCAAGCAACCCTCATGAGTGCTCAGAACTGGGTTTAGAGGGCTGCACTAACATATCTATCTTAAATCAGGTTACTGGCTTATAACATATAAGTGGTGAAAGCGAGTGACACTCACATTGTGAGTAACTGGAATGGGACCAAACTAATGGATCATGTCCATATTCTCTAGAATTGATTCAACACAAGCAGAGTTCTCGGAATGTCAGGTTATTATGCCTTTACAAGTTCATACCAAGTAGTTCTGCCACACAATCATGAGCAAGTGATAATCATAATGCAGCTTTACTGAAAAACTTTTAGAGCAGCAACAATAACATTTCAAATACAACAAGAACTTTCCTCAGCGGGTTCCACGTACTATCCAAGATAGATAGATAGATGGACAGATATGGTAAGTGCAGCCCTCTAAGCCCAGTTCTTGGCGTTCAGACACGAGGGTTGATTGATGAGATGGGAGAGAGAGCGGGAGTCCTCCACATGTTACACAATTACCTCATGTGAGGGATCTTTTACTTGACCAGCACAGACACTCATACAAGGGGCCTCCAATTTAACGTCTCATCCGAACGACATCCATCTGGGATTTTGCTCATGAAGGTCCAATACATGTATAACACCCCAGAATGTCCCTACATAGTACATACAAAATCTGGCAGTCTCAGTGGGCATCAGAAAAATATTGTTCAGAATACCATATAACAGTTATTACACAAGATCATATAATGCCATATATCATAAGTAGCTATTTGTAGCAACAGTAACAATACATATATAAGTATGGTAGATATGTCAGTCTAGCTCTATTGCCATTAGAGAATGGAGAAACTACAGCCTCCAGCCAAGCCATAAAGAAATGCCAAGTTTTTATCCACACAAGTGAACAGCACGTCTAACGCGATAAGATCATGGTTTTCGGTTGTTGCCTTTGGACAATCTCAAGTTATATGCACATAGAGCCCTACACCAATAAACATACCAGTCTATGTTGTCTATGCATCACCAGAAGCAATTTTAAGCCAAGCAAGGCCTTCTGAGGAGCTCTGAGAAGTTCTGAAATGCCATAAATATAAGAAATAGCAAAGCAGAAAGCTATGCCAGAATAGAAACAATCCATGTACATGTGAAAAATATTGCAAAAGATAGATGAAGATGATCCAAAGCAGTGGAATGACTTTCAACAATGAGATAAAAACTTGTTAGTGACAAGAACAGACAGTATCCGGAATATGGGGTATCATTTCCGTAATAAATTTTTTATTCGCTGATTGAAAAGAAAACTCACCATGACCACTGATTGGCACCAAAACTAAGAGACATAAACAGGACAGTAAAAAAATGTATAAGCCATATGAAAAGAAAGTGATGATGATGAGGTCCACCCAACAAACTATCAATAGGTCCCTACCATAAGTGCCATTCTCCTATTCTTATGATGTAGGCCTGCATATAATATATATTGTAAAGTGTAAATAGTTGATGACACCTCCACTGGCATGTTGCCACAAGCATCCATGGTGCTTGGCATATTTGTGTTGGTATAGGCCTGCGGATGATACCACCAACCAATTCGTATCTAACATGGGGTAAGGTGGGGAAATCTGACCACAGGCATTATAATTTCTTACAACAAGAATCCGCGGATTCAAAACCGACCTAACGCAATGAAATTGAAGGTGCCATTGCTTAAACCACTGAGCAACTGATATTGGAAGATAGCAGAAATGGTTGATTGCAAGATGCTAGAGTATTAGTATAGATTCAATGCAGAACAGATTTCCAAAAAAAAGGATATATGGCTGCCAAAATGGCCGCCATCTTGGATTTCTCGACATGTTCCTCATCCATACCCACAGCCCAATACCTGTAGGTACCAAATTTCATAACTGTAAGTGAAATATTAAGGTCACAACGGGCAGTTCAAGAATGACGAAAGATGGCAGCCAATATGGCTGCCACAAAGTGGCTGCCATCTTGGATTTCTCAACATGTTCCCGTCTGATACCCACAGCCCCATACCTGTACCAAATTTCATAACTCTTAAGTGAAATATTGAGGTCACAATGGGCAGTTCAAGAATGAAGAAAGATGGCTGCCAAAATGGCCGCCATCTTGGATTTCTAAACATGTCCCTGATCCATACCCAGAGTCCCATACCTGTACCAAATTTCAAACTGTAGGTGAAATATTAAGGTCACAATGGGCAGTTCAAGAATGAAGAAAGATGGCTGCCAAAATGGCTACCACAAAATGGCCGCCATCTTGGATTTATCGACATGTTCCCAATCCATACCCAGAGGCCTATACCTGTACCAACTTGCATAACTGCAAGTGAAACATTAAGGTCACAATGGGTAGTTCATGAATGAAAAAAGATGGCTGCCAAAATGGCAACCACAAAATGGCCGCCATCTTTGATTTCTCGACATGTTCCCAATCCATACCCAGAGGCCCATACCTGTACCAAATTTTATTACTGCAAGTGAAATATTATGGTCACAATGGGCAGTTCATGAATGAAGCAAGATGGCTGCCAAAATGGCCACCACAAAATGGCCGCCATCTTTGATTTCTCCACATTTTCCCAATCCATACCCACAGGCCCATACCTGTACCAAACTTCATAACTGTAAGTGAAATATCAAGGTCACAATGGGCAGTTCAAGAATGAAGAAAGATGGCTGCCAAAATGGCTACCACAAAATGGCCACCATCTTGGATTTCTCAAGATGTTCCAGATCCATACCCAGAGGCCTATACCTGTACCAAATTTCATAACTGTAAGTGAAATATTAAGGTCACAATGGGCAGTTCAAGAATGAAGAAAGATGGCTGCCAAAATGGCCGCCACAAAACGGCAGCCATCTTGGATTTCTCGACATTTTCCCAATCCATACCCAGAGTCCCATACCTGTACCAAATTTCATAACTGTAAGTGAAATATTAAGGTCACAATGGGGAAAAACCAAACGTGGTTTACATCTTGTTTGTGGTTGCAGTTTATGCCTACTGTTTATGGTTTCACCTGATCCATTTACAGCTCCTGTATTAACCGGCCTCCGCTGTTAGGCCGGTTAAAAAGCACACATTGCTGAACAAACATATCCTGTTTACAATACATACAAGGTTGGCAACTCCCTCAAGATTCCTGGTTTGAGAATTCCTGCTGTAATGCTGTCTCAAGCAAGAGCATGGATTCTCAAACCAGGAGTTGCCAACCTATATAAATTCAATAAGTGCAGTGACAAGCTTTTTTCTCAAAATGATTGTAATGCCTGTGAATCTGACCTATTAATGGTTAAAGTAATTGTGCCTTCTGTGACAAACATTATTAAAGTATTGAGGATTAAACTGTATCTGACTGAAGAAAATTCAACATTGTTGAAGTAACATCATTTTTTGTACGTCAAAACAATCTCAGTATTATTTTGCCCTGTCACCTTAATCATTTGTTTTGCCTGTTCCCTAGTGTTTATAATCAATTGAGCCAGATCCCCCCCCCACCTTACCCTAGTCACTAGTGAAAGTATTATTATTTTTATAAATTATCACCAAGGTCTTCATGAAATGTTGTGATGTCTAATCTTCAGCGAAATAATAATAAGGAACTCCCGAAACAACTTCAGATATTCCACATAAGTTTCTGGGATGTATAGTTAATGGGAGTCTCCCGCAGAGTCCAAAGGACCAAGGCCATCTTCCTCTTCTTCCCAACAACAAACCAGTCTGGTGAAACTGAGAACTGCATGCTGCTGCCACCTGGCACAAAAGTTGATTTCCTATGCTACAGCATTGCTGTCCCAAGAAATAGTTCCAATTTCATTGCACATTCACAAAATTTCTATTCAACATTGATGTTTACCAGAGTCAGACTCGGCAATCACATTCTTTAAGGAAGTAGACAAGGCCTTCAGCACACTCAGAAACAGCCCCGGTGTCTTCCAGACAAAATTGTGTGTGTTCTTCTGGTCGAAAGTATGTGGACGCTCGCAGGAGCTCGCTGAATAGCACACTAGTCACTAGGTGGCAACACAAGACAGCATATGTTCTGATGTGTGGCAATGCAAGAGCAGTCCACTTGTAGACAGACAACTAATGGTTTTTCATGAGGATGAAGATGCACAATGATTATAGGGATTATGCTAATCCAGGGATACCACGCTATCAAGGCCCTTATGCCAAGTATCTATTCCACTGTGCATAATAAAGCACTTTAGTGAAAGGAGATACAAGAGGCAAAACATCATCCATTAAAAGCACACCAATCAAGACAAGGTCTTCATACAAATACTGTTATGTTGTACACCAAGAAAATCACTTATGCAAGGAAGGACTTAAGATGTACTATTTATCAGCAATTTAGCAAGTTATGTTTTCTGGTAACAGCAGTGTCAATGATGTCCTCCTCACCATTTCTGTCCATTAGCAACCAAGGTCGTTTGATTTCCTGTTCAAATTCTCTGCAGTTTGTTAATTGTTATAACACAATCCGTAATGACATGAATGTTCAATGCTAATCATTCAAGAGACTCGAAATAACAACTGGTGCAGAAGTCCATGTTGGCAATTAGCAGCTGCTACTTAGCAATTGCCACCAAGGTCCCTATGCAAAACCTATCCTTCGTCTGCAGCAGTTCCTGGAGCTCAGTAGCAGGATCATGGCTGGGACATATACAACTTAAGATGCACAACAGATCAGCAATTTCCCAATGTCAACACATGTGATACCACCAGATCATCAACATCATTACGAAACTACCAAGGACCTAACTTGGTGTGCCATTTTGAAGTCCTCGTGCAATCAAAAAATAAGCCAGATATGTTCAATAAATCTTACAACAGCATCTGTAAAATCATCAAGAGACAAAAGCCACAAATCGCAGAGAAATCTGTGATGCTTGGTAAATCCAAACTACATCCTCCAATTAAATCTCCTATCAAGAATTTAACAGACAAACTGCATCCTCCAATCTCCTATCGAGAATTTAACAGACAAACTGCATCCTCCAATCTCCTATCGAGAATTTAACAGACAAACTGCATCCTCCAATCTCCTATCGAGAATTTAACAGACAAACTGCATCCTCCAATCTCCTATCGAGAATTTAACAGACAAACTGCATCCTCCAATCTCCTATCGAGAATTAACAGACAAACTGCATCCTCCAATCTCCTATCGAGAATTTAACAGACAAACTGCATCCTCCAATCTCCTATCGAGAATTTAACAGACAAACTGCATCCTCCAAACAATTATATCAACTTGTAATCCTACATTCATGCATTCCTTTAATGCCCTTGTCCAATGTGATTGCTTGCAAGCAGCCAAGGTCCTTATGCAGATCTACCATGGTCTGTGATTCATGATGTCCAATTACAGACACCAAAAGGTCATTATCTGTTATGAAGCAGGCCCTCGTCCTTATGACTTCCATCTTAGCCAGGCCCTCCAAGGTCATCTGCATCCGGGACCATCCCTCATCCAGTTACAAGGGCACTAGTAAGGGCAATAGCAAGGGCAATAGTCCAATATTGATCAGTCCGCCCTTCCATCACTCAGGGTTTTGGGATCAGCTATAGGATGTTCAGATGAGTGTGGAATTTTGACTGCCACATCCCTTGCTCAATGGCTATCAATGCTATTTATAGGAAGGAGGGAAATCCTACCTCAGCTGTGGGACTCATACCAAAAAGCTTTTCCAATATAATCATATCATACTTTGCTCTTGCTCAGATTTATTTATGGGATCACTTTAGTGACTTCACATTTATGGAATTGTGGTTATGATATGAGACAACATGCGTGCTGGTTTCAGCAAATTATGATTCTGGCCTGGGCGTTTTGTTTCAATTAACAGAGTAGCAGTGTTCGGTGTTACCCAGTGATGGAAATTGGGGGGGGGAGCTTGGGGGAGCTGAGCTCCCTTGACCAAAACCTGGTGGAGCTCTTCTCTGCCATAGCTCCCCCATGATCAGTGGTGAAAATACAATTTCGTATACCTACAACTTTTTCGGTCCACCAAGTACTATTGGCCGAAATTATACTCTGGTGGCAGGACTTTTTACCTTTTAAAAATTTGTAATGGTGCAACGGCGCTAGACCAGCCAAGAGCTCCTCCGACAAACATTTTCTATTATTTGTTTTAACATTTTGAAATTGTGATGTTTCGAACACTTAAAGGAATGTTATTGAACAACAACATTCACCTTTCAGCAAGTACCAACTGCCACCGACCATTTCTAAACACAACATTGCATGATGCCATAAGTAGGCATCACTTGCAGAAAAGTTGCTTGCATGCAATGCCATGCATTCAAAACCAATCCATTGAAGTGAAGTTGCCTTTCCTAACACATGCATCATCAAAAATAACACTTTTCAAAATTATTTCAAAATATTGGCAATATTTCAAACTTTTCCCTAACTTTCTCCCTGAAATTCCTACAAAAAATCATAACAGTAAGAATCGAAGTGTTTCGCATTACTGCAATCCACCCCATGGTGTGTGGAAAATGGGAAAAATTGAACTTAATAGCCCGGAACACATTTCGATGCACAAAACATGCAACGCCAGGTGTTGCGATTAAAGCTCACAATATTCAGCAAAGTGCATGAAGTTGATGGAGCTTCGTGCATTTCTTGCTTTGGTCATGGAGCAATGCTTTTCTGTGTCAGGTAAAACAATTTAGAGCAAATGGTTCAATCAATTCACCTTGTTAGACCTCAGGAAATTGCAAAATAGAGTACATGTGTGGGAATGTTTTCAGATGTTCTCAAATTATTCAGATTATTCTGGAGTTCCTGAAGCTTTTTTCAAAAAACCTTCTGAAATATTGGTTCACTAATCAAGCTAAAATAGAAGAGGACATAGTAAAACATGTAAAATAGTGAATGAAGCCTGAGGCAGAATTTGTGGAAGCACTCATTAAATATCTTTTTTTTGAAAGTTTTTTTTGTGACATTCCTCAGATTTTCTTAAATTCACAAGCATCCTCTCCTCTTGTGAGAATGAGTGGCCAAGTGACCCTCTTTGTAAATTTTCTTTTCTTTTCTTTATTAACAAAACACTGAAATGAAAACATTAGTCAGACATGAAATACCTATCATTATGTCATCCTCTAAAAAAGTATAATTATTTAAATCATCGAAATGATTCACCAGTAAACATACCAAATTGCTTAAGGATGCATATATTGCTGTTGAATCACTGTTGATGAAATTTTATTTATTTACAAATATATGAAATACATGTTAAATGATTGTGAGTACACAGAGAGTACTTTAAAGTTGATCCATCACCTTATCATGGCGATTTTACAACAATACTACAACAGTAAAGTTTAAAGCTGCTTTGTTTTGAGGCAGAAGCCACTCATGTCTTCATAATTTACAAATACAGATTCTTCAATCAGCAATTAAAAGAACAAACATTATAGAAACCTAACCCTTATTCCTTGTACCCCATCACCTAGTATTTATACTTAGCACATAATGCACAAATACCTCGGGGAGGAGTGTGCCAATCTTAAAGAGTAAATCTTCAGGAGCAGATTCACAGCAGGTTAAACGATGTTAAACCTGCAAAATTTGCATAAATTTTCATAATATTTGCATAATCACACAAACAAGTCACAAGGGGTAGTATTTTGGCACTGCAGTGAATATACATGCAATGTATAAGAATGTACAATGGATATTCACTGTGGCATTCCTTGCAAAATTGGATTGCCTGATTAATGGATCAAGGCTAAATCCATGCAAATCCATCAAGTTACCCAGTGACGTCACTTGAGAGGCTTTGAATTCCAAGTGGCCACTACACCACAATTTAGCTTCTTGGGAGGTAAAGCAGGCATTTTGGAACCAATAAATTATGTATAGTTTATATTCCCCTTTTCGGATTCCATTATTTTCTGATAAGATATTCATGATGTTCTTGAGGTATTTTAGGTGGTTTTGGTGTCAGTGGGTAGGTGACAGGATAATATCATTAATATGTGCTATATTTTTTTAAGTGACAAGTTTTCAAAGGACTATACAGAAGGGAGGCTCTACGGTAGGATGAACTATGATTAGGAGAGATGCACTTTTGGTACAGGATGAACCATCCATCTAACATGGGTTGCCATGGCTGGGAATCACACGCGAGTCCAACGTAAGCCCGTCATTCTAGTTTTGGCGAGGTTTTTAGTCGGGTTGTAGTGTCTATTAGCGATATGACCAATTTTCATTGCAAAGTGCAGGTCTTAACCAATGATCTACCGGGCAGTATCTCTCTGAGGACAGAGCCATTTTGCAAGTCATAGTTTTTCCCAAATAGTAAATCCACTGGCCAATTTATGAAGCCAATTTGGCATACAAGCAACCGAAAGGGCCAGATTAGTTGGAATCTAACATGTTCAGACATGCATAACATGATTGTCATGTTGATGAATCAATTCATTAGCCTCTCACGAAACCATGTAAAGCTTCTACATGTTCTACAGACTCTTGCATGTATTTCCATGAGCTAACTACCTCACAAGAGGGCTAATTGTGAAACATTGTTAACATACAACATGCCATTACTTGACATAGAACTTGATATTGAAGTAATATAACTGCTGTGAGAGAAATATGTGAAAACAATATTACATTTTACATTCTGACATGCAACTGGCTTACTAAAGTAACTGTCCATTTTGGCTGAAATGGTCTGTAGTAGATACTCTCTACTCCTCTTGAGTCTCTGGAATTTCATGTCTAACCATATTGCATGTTAGTGTAATGCCACATCCAATGCTATAATGACAACTCAATTAACCAAGGATCATGAGGCGTTCCGCTGTCCATCAAATTCAGATTACAATTTGCTAAATTTAGAAATGCCGGTTCTGTGACATGCAATATCTAATGATTATAATCCACAGGCGAATTTGTATTAGATGGGAATATTGCAAGTTACAAATCTGGAAAATGGACAATGGTATGGATCCATATCATCTGAATTTAGCAAGTGCAGACATCAACATTTCAATTCCTAGAAATGTATTGAAGATCATTGAATGAAGTTCTAAATTTAGATAGTAAGGAATACTATGGATATACTCCACATCTTTCAATTAGCAGACACAGTTAATCAGATAAGGCAATACTTGAATGCTCTATACAAATATACAAATGTGTCTGGCAAGGAGAATTGCCATATTATTCCAAAAGCACTGAGAAGAGACAACTTTTATATTGGTCCACATTAAGAAAATATTTGAGCATTCCATGTTATCTAGGTGGGATAGTAGTGTCCAAATAAGATGTAATGAGATCTTCAATTGATCAATTATTGACTATTAGTAATTTGCAATTCAAGTGTTGACCATCAATGGTAGTATTGTCCCTATTCATGATTTGCCATTGCAGTTGAGTTAAAGACACGGGATTGGCAACATTTTGGACCTTAGAGCTCAGACATCAAATTAACGTGGCCAATCACCTGACCAATTGCATTGTAAAGACTATTCCAGTTCAAACTGGGTCACCCTGGTCTGAAATAGTTTGGACTGACTGTGTGACCCTGTCATTCAGTTATTCTATTATTGATCTTTGGCAATTTGCAAGTCTGTCTGTTAGTGGCCAATTTTCCCATTTACACACCAAAAAGTACTTCAGACAAACAATGATTCAAAAAGGTCTGCTAATACAATAGTAACAATACTGTTTTCTCTGTTTTTGCAAACATGTACAACACAATATGGCATGCAAAGTGTTGAGTAACTGCTTTTAGAAACAAGAGAATATTGGAGGAAATTGGCAAACCCCAGAAAGCAGCTATAATTTCAAAGTACAACATGATTTTGGTATCCATTACATTTACCTGGCAAGGGTAAGTGTCAGGTTAACAACTGAAGACTCTGAAGTGGAATATAATATCCAGACTCAAATTGTCGACCTCAAAATGACTGACAATATTGCTTCTCAGTTTCCAATGACTCTCAAGAGCAGTGTTAGCCCCCACTGATGTAGCAAAATGGTCTTGAGTATCGAATGGCAGGTTAGTGAGTGAGGTTACTGATATAATATTGGCCAGCAACATGAACCTTTACTTTGTAAGCAGAGGTAACAGAGTCATACATAACACCTCAGAAATTGGAATAATCTTCAGGGCTTCTTCAATTATCTCATTAAGTTCCAAATTGAAAGGCTATATACTGCTAACAAGCACTGCATAAACTAAAATATGCTTTCAAAACTCGATTACTCTAAAAGTTTTCTTATTCATTCATTTAATTAGTACTATTAAGTTAGTCCTTTCATCCTAATCTGATTCTATTATGGAATCTAATCACGACAAAACTATTGAATGACGGGTCCTGGAGATTTAAGCGAGTTATATTTCAGTTGTTTCTAGACACTGGTAGTACTGAAATATGTTCAAATAGCAGTTACTTCATTCCCATGATGGGCCATGATGTAGGCTGAGCTATCACAGTACAAAATGATTGGCAGTTTGCGTTACAGCTGACCACACAGTTCTCATTCAGTGCTTGTGTTGGCCCCATTGCAGTACTGTAGCACTGTTTGGGTTGATCAGGAAACTGACTATTTTGTTGTGGCAACCAGTGATGTTACAGCCAAGTCCCATTTACCCATTGCAAACCAAATAACACAGTAATTCACACAATATAAACAGGACACAGAAACAGACTCCCAATGAATGCATTACTTACACCAGATCTATCTATATAATACAAAGTATAAGATGCATCAAAATCATTAAAATGCATTGAAAATACACTGAAAAATAAAAGTGGTTACCTGCCATCCTCAGCAGTACACTGCTCCTCAGGTGCTAACATCATCCACAGTAATCAATAACACATCAAAGCTAGGCAAATATTGCAGAAGCAGAGCTACAGGTAACAACTACATTGCAATTATATTATATCCAAATATAATGCAAATTTACTGTAGCATGCTGAGTAATCCTTAATGTAACATCCACAGTTCCAACTGCATCTTGTGTTGTTTCCCTGATGAAGGAAATCCTACTGCACTCCACTAAAATTCTAGGGGGAGACCATTTAATATTCAGGGGGGGGGGGGTTGCTTGGAGTTTTTTTTTAAATAAATAATTTCTTGCTAATTTTCGTTGAAATAAATAAATTCTTTCTGGGCTTCAAATAAATCATTTTTTGTGGAGGTATTTCTTGAGAAGGTGTTGCCTTATCATGTTGATTTAGGAGTAAATATTAAATTTCGCACAACCAAAATAAATAATTACGACCGCCTTTACCGTGAAATAATTTCCAGTCGGGGAAAACTCCCAAGCCCCCCCCCCCGATTATTAAATGGTCGCCCACTAACCCAATAACACACATGCCCTTGGCATTGAACTCAAAAGCATTAATCATTCATCAGTTCAATTATCAATACAAGACACGAGAAAAAAAAGAGTAGGGCTCAATTTGATATGTAACAAGTCATCATGTAGTTGCTGTAGTACCTTTTCCTACTGTCACAACTTCGAGTGTTAGTTGGGTTTTGACTCCCACATTTTCACACCAGTTGATCAGGCCAGAATAATAAAGCTAACCAAATATCCTAGAGGTCTGGTGACAGCAAAGTGTTTATAAATTTCTTGATCCAAGGTGTCTGATATTGTTATGGACAATGTCAAACATAAAATTTCATGACCTGTTCTGTTTTTTTGTTGTTTTTTTTTTGTTTTTGTTTTTTGCAAATGTGCTAATTATGACATCCAGGGACCATGTTGATTTAAATACCACTAAATTTGCAGCTCTGAGCTGGAAATAAATCCAGGAATGATGCAACTCAGAATCAAGTCTCATTTATGTGTAAGATAGGTACAACGAGATTCAATCTGACACAAGATTTCCATCAGGAAATATCTGATGGTTTAAATATTTTGGAAAATCATGAGAATTAAAAACTTAACGCAGGATTTCTAATAGCTTGAAATTAATCTTTTTATCAATTAAGCAATTATAGCTAATTGGTGTTGTTCATTTGGCAGAAGGGTCCATCTAGGTAATTAGCAGAAAGAAGACTGAAGCACCCATTAAGTAAATTAATTAATGGCAAAAGCCCACCAGTTAAACATTCTGGCCAATTTCTGGGAAAGAGACTCAGGAAGAAATGTAAAGCATAACATGTACTCATACTCTTAATTGGGATGGTTTGGATTTACAGATTTTTTTTTTTGAAAAGCCTGCTTTTGCTTCTTACTTTTTGTGATTTTCCTACAGGAATAGTGAAATGACCACATTGTACATTCTGCATGATTGAAATGCTACTGATAGCCAAACCCACAGGGATGGCTCTTTTCCGTATACATAAGGTGCAGTTAAGTTGAAATCTCCATTAAATTGGATAATTTGCATAAATTACGACACAGGACTTAACCATTTTCTGAAACAAATACTCAATTTGAAGCTTCCAAACTCAACAACCAAAATCCTGGAAAGTGCAATTCATCATTTGCCCCAAATTTACAAAGGTAAGTTCAAAGTGAAGTATTGCCAGGGAGAAGGCCTATATTACAGCTTGGCATTACAATAAGACCACCTTCCCTGAACAGCTGAAGTTCAAAGGCATACATCACAGTAGCATCAGGGTTGCTTACCATTACTGTCATGCACTTGAGGACTGGTGTGTAATTTGCATTCCACGACCAGAGTGAACTATTGCATAAAGAGAGCACAAAACAGAGCACACAACAGAGTACACAACAAATAGAAAAGAAATAGTCTTCTGACCTAAGTTTAACTTGAGAATACAAAGGGAAGCACTGAGCTTAAACTCGCTGGCAAACACTCCAGTATACCAATGCCAACTCACACTGAAATAGTCAAGTACACTGGGTCTTAGAATTGTGGTAGCCAACTCAAGTACGTAAACCCTTGAAGACTCTTCAGCAGCATCAACAGAGCTGTGGTACTTTAAATGTTTACCACAAAAAGTATCTTATGCTTGTATTTTTGTCCATTTTCTGGAGTCAAATGCAAAAAATGAAGGCAATTTACAGCACAAGCCAGAACGAAGTTAATTTATTGCGAAAGGAAGGTTGCATGGCTTCCACGGATACTGAAAGAGCAAAAAGTGGAATAAGTGTAAAATTGCAGCAAGTACAGCATGTATGTATACTCAGTTTGACCTGGCATCCGCAGATGTAACAAATGAAAATTGAAAAGAGTTGTATGACAGTGTCTTCGAACCTTAAGTCCTGTATTTTTACACCGATAAAGCCTTGGGACAGGCAGACCATGGTAATGACACAAAGCGCAATGCAATAAGTTCATTATATCGTCAGTGCAGTTTTGTATAGCGATTCACTGTTCGACCAAGAAAATATTGAAGCGAGAGGACATGGGACTAAAAATCGCATGGAAATCATACTTTGCCAATTTCGCTTAAAACAAACTGCGAAAAGAACCAGTAGTAGGGTCATTTTCGCGAAAACGCGCAATTTGATGTCCTGCATTCGTGTGTGTCTGCCTTTGTAGGACTGAAATTGATTTTTGGCCAAATATTTCGAATAACATTTTTCCTAGAAGAAAACAAAAATTTCAGTTGGTGCGGCCATGTTGAACATGCTATATCACCCATTAAGTAGTCCAAATGTCCTTACCGTGGCATGTCCGCAACTCAACATTTTAATTTCAAACTTGTGCAAATTGAAAATTACTGCATAAAATGTGACATACAAAGTGTAGATTTCTAGATATATGTTACATTAACTACCTAGAAGTGTTTTTTCTGAAATATAACTAATTTATCCACATCTCTGGGCTTGTTGAAGCTGTGTTCCAATTTTGAGATTAACTCTTTGGCCACGGTAAAGACAGAGGTAAAGTTGCCACCAGAGTAAGTTAATACAGCATGATGTCTCCAGATGCCACTAGAGTGTAAAGAACCAGGATATAACTACTTTTTTACCATATCATTGGGAAAGCCAGAGCTGCCATCTGTTAGTCAGATGATGAAATAGGTTTTATCTTGACGTTGTCGCAACTAAACTTTGTCTTTACCGAACCCTCAACAGCAGAGGGAGTTGAAAAGGTATGATGATGTAAATGACACCATTGGTTTAGGAGGCTGTTCCAGAAGTAGTTGTGGTACTCTGAATGATGTAGTCCACTTTTTCTGGATGAAATGCTGCATAACATGTCTTTACCGTGGCCAAAATCTGTCTTTACCGTGGTCAAATCAATGCAAATATACTGTGACACGGTAAAGACAAGGCTGGCCACGGTAAAGACATCCGAGTAAATTTGCTTTGATTTTATTGTGTACGGTAAAGACAATTTTTCAAAATAATTGAAAATGTCACATATTCACCCAAATTAGTTATCCTTTTACATGCAGCATTGTAGTACCACATATTGCATTATATGAATAGAAAAAAATATTAGTTGAGTATTATTGGCTCAGCTTCCTGACATAAAGAATCGGTTATGTCTTTACCGTTACTGCGCGTTTTCGTGAAAATGAACCAGTAGCTTATGTATATCATGAACAATCTCTATAAAATATCAAATCCAAGCTATGGTTGTGGAAAGAGGTACCTACTTCTAGTCAAATAGTGAATCACTATAAAACTGGACTGAGGTCATAGACTTCACTGGATCCAGGTACACCCATTAAGCATTGTGCCATAACATCACATATTTCACACAATGCAGTGTAAGTCACACAATGTCAAACTCACAACATGCCATCCCCTGTCCATCTCCTGCCTTTGAAGTTGTTTTGACCTTGTCACTGAAGCTGACACTGAATTAAAATTTTGAGAAGAAAAAGTGGAATCTGCAGAATTTGCTGAAATCTATAAAGTTAAAAAATGTAATGTGATGGAGGCTATTGGGGAACAATTGTTTGAAACATTGTTATGAGACAGTCCATACTTGTAGACCTTCTGACTTTCCTCACCAAAAAGTCTACAACTCAAACTTAACAAATTCTCTACTTTGGTCACATGCCCTACTCCAAAATTCTGAAATCCCATATAGAGAATCCCTTTTAATTTACTGCACAAAAAGGAAATACATTTCCAGGGGCGTATCTAGAAATGGCCTAAGGGGGGGGGCCATAACATGGGGTCAATACGGGACGTTTAGCGGCTTTTCCTATCTTTCCCATGTTAATTTTGGGCCTGGGGGGGGGGCAATACGCCACTGTACATTTCTGATCATAAAGAGAGGGGGGTGTACAAACTTTTGCAAGATTTGGACCCCTATCTGGCCCTATCTAGCTTAAAGTCTCCTGACTCAAATTCAATGATCATGATTGTAGAAGTAGGTGACATCAAAATGATTACATATTTCTTTATATCATATTAAAAGGATTTTACAATCACTACGTATACTATTTTAAAATAGACATAACAAAATACCAATCTTAAACTTGCCTCAAAGTTAGACCAGAAGTTTTAGTGGTACAAGGGACAAAGTTCCTCCAGCTGGGCATCTGATGTCACAGTCATAGAGATACAGCAATGTGATAAACTTCTTGGAGTACTATTATCCTGTTTATCTCAGATAAACACTTGTAAGATGCACACTTCTTCTATAAATCTTATATCTAGACAACATTGCGTAGAGCTATATCTAAATAAGTCTCATGTGATGATAGTAAGGCGTGAAATAAATAACATAGATACTCCAGCGGGACACATTCAATCAAATAGATGTTGCAATAGAATAGATCCAATCAAATAGATGCTCCCATAGATCAGTCAAATCCAATATATCCTACAACAGGACACGTCCAATGAAATAGACGCCTTCAGGGATAGAATGAATCCAATCAAATAGATGTTGTAATAGAATATATCCAATCAAAGAGATGTTCCAATAGAATACATCCAGTCAAATAGATGTTCTAAGAGTACTCATCCAATCATATTGATGCTGCAATAGAATTGATCAAATCATATAGATGCTCCAATAGAACACATCCAATAACATAGATGTTCCACTACAACACATCTAACAAACCAATGTTCCAATAAGACACATCCAATCAAAAAGATATTCCAATAGAATAGATCCGCTAAAATAGATACAATGGATGAATTTTGTTCGAATTTTATTTCGATATTCTCTTTCCGCGTGTCTCCTTGAAATGTCCTCATTAGCGAGAGAGCCTCAAGCAAAATGGTCTATCGTGCGAAATACAATAAAGATGTTGTATGTGGCACACAGGGAGGGTTTTCGCATTCAATGCATCATCGGATAGCATGTTTAAATCGAATTAGTTCTGGTCACTCCAATACTGAATACAATGGATTGTACATGTTGAGTACCATTGGTGTCGTATTCCATGCTAATAATCTCCTAACTTGCCTTAAGAGACTTCGAATGAGATAATGAGGACTACAGTACAATGTAATGCACACAGGACATTAACTGTAGTTAGTGTAATTAGTTAATAGAACATTGCGGAAAGAGATAGTGAATTATTTGGGAAGTTGCATTAGAGGTTGGTCATTATTTAGGTCCCACTGGGGTCTACAGGCTGCATTACATGTTAATTTGCATGAACTGGTGCTATGAGAACTTCATATCACAATTACAGATCCTCTGAGGTGTTTTTAATGGCCAATATGGCCAACCTTCATACCCCTCTTGCATTTCCCAGTGAGGCCAGAATGCAACTGAAACCTGAATTTTGCAATTGGTCGAGTTCAGCAGAGGAAATTGCAGACAGGCCAACAATGTGGCACTGATGCTTAACCTGACAGCTATGCCCAAGATAAGGCGAAACTGTCATTGAGAGAGACTTTACGTCATTTAAGGCGGTTGGTTGGCTGAGTGGTTAAGGTTACACCTGCTCCGCAGAAGGTCTTAGGATGCATGGGTTCGAAACCTCCGGTGGGAAACCTGAAATTTTTAGTGGACGTTTATGAGCAAAATCCCACGACAATATAAGGAATTCCATCACACAGGCTTCAAATGCCCTCTTTCGTGCTCTTCAACATTTTCATCTCATCAGATGAGAATCCAAGCTTTCTCAAGCAGTTTTGTCGAGAATCCAACACCAACGGTTAACCATAGCATGTTTCACTGCACTCTAGTGGCACATAGAATAACATAGCTGAGCTTTACCACTTTGGGGCAACTGCTTCGGACTCTTATTTAGCTATCTTATCTTCTGCTCTGGAGCACCAGATTCGCATTAGACGACTCACTGATCGCCACCCTTGATGCATCCCAATTGTCTGAATTGAGTCGTTTAGATGAATGAATCCTACAGTTTCTTTTCAATATATCTTGTTTATCTGCGAGTGTAACACATTGTTCTCAAGTTCATCAAAATCTGTAATATTTTGATTTCATTCAATGTTTCCCTTGGCCAATAAGACCCTGTATAATGTCTATGATGAGCTAACATGGGGTAAAAGCAGAACACATGCATTGAGGATTCCTGCTCTCACATCTCATCAACAAATGCTTGTAAGCAGGAATAACTTGACTTAGACAGCTGAACCGGGTTAACCCTCGACAAAGTTTTGGTTACCCTAGTACTACCCCCATTTTGAAAGACAGGTTTCATCCGTAATGGTATACAACATGTAGCCTTTATGGCCATTTATATGCTAATAACACTAGGTTTCACCTGCAAATTTAAACTTCCACAGAGAACAATGACTATGAAACAATGTTAACCATTGTGTGGCAATAACAATAGCATCAGAAACAGATTTGACCAGAATGTGCAACACATTAACAACCCATTAAAAACTCTCAGTACAAATTTGCCTATCAATTGGCAGTTTCGAATCCAATTTACAATCATTTACAACCCATCACATCCTACCATGTACGAAGATCTTCGGATTCTTGTTTTGCTAAAGAAAAGTGGACATCGAATATGAATGAAATCACTTCTAACTTGTCACATTGAACAAAATCACATGCTTAATAGTATAATACAGCAGACTGTCAAAATGTGCTCCTGAGTGTGTGTACATACATCAGCTGATTTGCCCTGTGGCAATTAAACAACAACAACAGTTAGGCTAACAGATTTTTATGGCCCATGGTAACAGATGGAACATGATACAATTCACTCACTCTACTTGACACTGTTTAGATATTTAACACTGTTTAGATATTTAGAATAGAGCCTGGTCATTTGACTTCCTCATAAACATCATTAAAACATGATCTCTTCTCCTCTCTCTATTGTATGATTTGTATCTTTTATTATAGTGGCAATCTAGCAGGTACGTCTGTACGTAATGGTTGTAATCAAGCAGTTTATGACACTGTTTTATTGCTCTTAGGATGGTACCTGTTTAGCTCTGTTTGTAGCCATTAGGAGTTCACCTGTTAAGATATACACCTGTGAGTCTCTGAGGCAGATGAGCTGCAGAGTTGTTTGTCACTGACAAAATATTAAAATAGCTTAAAATGGACACACCCAAATAGATGCTACTTCTCTTCTTCATTTCTCAACATTAGATTCTAAATCTGAGTTATAATAGAAGTTTTATAACTCAGTTGTAAGTGGTTCTTCAAGGAGCCAAGCTTTTAAAGATCACAGGATCACTCCTACGCTTTTCTAGATAAATTCAGATGTAAGAGATGATGTTATAGAGCCATTTTTGTCATACTGAGACTTAGTTTCTCACATGAAAAACACAGATGGATGGATGATAGGGGCTTTACATCTTGTATTTATGCACTGGGTAGGCTAATTAGGACAGGAGGAGAACAAGGCAAATGATGATTGAAACAGCCGTCCAACATAGGTCCAGGTGACCCGGCAAGAGCTGGATTCGAACCCTGGACCCAGTGATTGGTAGCCCAGCACACTACCACTAGACCAACCCTCCCCCAGGAAAAACACAGAGGAGGATAGGATAGGATAGCATAGCATAGCATACTTCTGTCCTGTTCTCTCCTTTAAAACTACATGACTATACTTGTAATATTGACAAGTGGCAACCATGGAGCTCTCCTTGAGAAATTTTCACAAAGCTTTTCCCAGCAAATTCATCCTTCAAAGAATTAATGAGGATAAAGGCTGAGCTTATCAAATTCCTTTGGACAAGAACTTAATTACGGAAACCTTATTGATATTCTGCACCTGGGCAATGTCCTCATTAATTCCTAATTATTCCTAATTCATCTTCTGTGGGCTTAGCTATGAAATTAGACAACAAGAACCCAGGGGTTCAAAATGGAGGTGGTGCAGTGTCCTAAGTTGAAGTTCATATGCCCCGAAATTGACTATTTCCCTGATATGAGTGCCAGTACCAGGTGTTGTTAATATATTGTGTGCTAAATTTCAGAATTTTACAAATAATCCATTTTCAAGCCACAAAATGACCATGTGGCAGATGCGATATGGAAAAAGAATACATTCCATAAAAGAACTTGAAAAGAGCTTTAATATGATGCATGGAAATGTGTGTGATCTGCCTGGTAAAACCTCCTTTTTGTGGAAGGAGCTGGACATTCATTTATTATTATAAAGCATTTTGGTGAATATGATATGATAAACAATGAGAAGACTGGGAATATTAGAGTAAGACATACTGTATCCACTAATAGAATTCACTGTCTCAGTATGGAACACTGGATAGTGGATATAGGTATAACAGTTACCTACATCCATTAAAAACCAATGGGCTCTGACACTGGCTCTGCAAAACTGAGTTCCAACACAAAATTTACACTAAAGTATACATGGCTGTAAAAGTTACTAATATGTTTTTAAAACTAAAATAATTTTTGAAGTTACCAATTTATTCATTACCTTTAATTTGTGAGAAATCAAAATTTAAGAAAAATATCAGAAATCCCTATATTTTTCGAGTTTTTTGGTTTTTATGAAAACCTCAAAGAATTTGACCTCCAAATGAGTTTAGTCATTTAAAGAGGTATAACTTAGACACCTAAATGCAAAATTTCAGAGGTCTAACTCCAAAATCGACGGAATCATGGAGCATTGAAAAAATAACATTTTTTTCAAATTTTTGCTGAATTCGCTCTTACTAATTTTTCTAAGAGCAGTAAGACCTCCAAAAGGCATATTTAGAGTATTTAACGCATAATATGGCAGATTTTCATGTTCATAGGTACAATTGTTTCGGAGTTCTGTTCCGGAAAGGAAAAAAAATAATTATTTTTAATTTCCAATATTTTACAAAAACTGTACCAATTGCTTAAATATGAACACCAAAAGACACATACATTCTACAAGACCCATTCATGTGCCAAATATCATATATACAAGTGCAATAGTTTAGGCACAGTGGCCAATACACAATGTGTGATGCTGCCCGTAGTGGATTCAAGCAAGATAAAAACGAAGTCACGGCCAAATAACAATATACCGGCTATTCATTCCCATGTCAGATGCTTGCTCTATAATCAAGCTAAGGTGCATTCTTGATTCCAAACTTCTCCAAACAAAATTGCCAAGTCAGGGCTCAAAAGACATTCGAAAATGCTCAAATTTCAAATTTCCCGCCAAAACTTTCCATTTGGTCAAAGTGACTGCATAAATGGAGATGTGTACACACACCTCCATTAAAAACAAGATGTAGGTAGGAGTCTAGACATAGGATGAAAAACAACAACATATATATATGTATTTAATGTATATATTCTCAGGCTTATTCAAGACTTATGAGTTTGTGATTGAGAAAACACCTTTTTGATAGATGGATGTTTGGGGCTTTACGTCCTGTATTTATGCACTTGGTAGGCTAATTAGGACAGGAGGAGGACACGGCAATGAGGCAAAGGATGATTGAAACAGCCGTCCAACATAGGCCCAGGTGACCCGGCAAGAGCTGGATTCGAACCCTGGATCCAGCGATTAGCAGTCCAGCACGCTACCACTAGACCAACCCTCCCCCAGAAAACACCTTTTAAAGGCTTCCATGGGAAGTCATGTTCTGATAATCAATTATATTTCCTTCTGTGGCTACATTATTGCACTATATCATTTCATTACCACCTAGAGATAGTAGAGGAAAGCAAAGCAACATCTTCTCAAGATCAACATTTTCTACCTGGTTCAAGAAATATTACACATTTTCAAATATTCTAACACACACTTTAAATACCCAATGAATGAAAAGGTATTTCAAATGGCTTACAGTTCAATGTTGCTGTTTGTGATAACTGTATTTAATGTCATGTCTATGGCTATTTATCACAATATGATATGAGCAATAACTCTTCCTTCAATATTTATAAATATTTAAAATCTTCACTTTGAAAACATTATGAATGAAAGGGTATTTCAAATAGCTTCAAATGTTGCAGTTTCTGATAACTGTATTTAATGTCATGTCTGTGGCTATTTATCACAATATGATATGAGCAATAACTCTTCCTTATAGATCATACAGAAGTCCTCAAAGTCAAACCATGTCAACCAATGTCTAACCAATCAGTGACCATTTTACTCTTGACTGTCTCTTCAGTCTTCACACATGGGTTGGTTTAGCTTCCTGTTTGTATTGGGTTACTACTCTTCATTAATTCATTGAGGACAACCATAGAGACCAAAGGAGTTTGAAAGGACATTATAATTCCTACCAATTCAATGGACTTTCAAGTTTCTTCCTTATTGATCAAAGTACACATAGAAACATGACGTCTTACTCAGTGCACTAAGTAATCAGAGCATGAAGAAAGCGTTCCCATGATAAAATACACTAGAAAATCAGACTAGATATTTATACACAAAACATACATGTATGCATTTTAGCAACAACTACGTCATTCATAGCCCAAGATTTATATAACCAACAAGACAACTACTGTTTTACTTACTTTTAAACAGTCTGAATGATTTATAGCATAATAAGGTATAATAGCCCAGGCAGGAAGAGCTTATACATGTAATAAAATTGGTCATGGGACACCTGTGTTACATACTTAAAGACTTATATAAAGATACATTATATTATTATCCCACCTGAACATTGTCAGATCCTATCAGGACAATGTCAGGTGCAGAGCCTTGAACAGGTTCTGCAGATTTCATCTCTACCCAATGATAGTCAAGATAGCTGAAACTAATAATTTGCCAATGAAACAGTGTCAGATATAGGCCAACTAAAGTAACGATGAGATGACATGATCTACAAGTAATAACTTTACATTGAATGATTATGTTAACCCATGAAACTGGTGTCCAATAATTATGTAAACTCATGAAATTGTTGCCTCTGATAGACATACATTGTATTAAAGATCAAATTGTCAAAAAAGAAGTCTGCAGCTTGAAAACTTTATGTGTTTAAGACAATATTACGGAGATGGCATAGATTCTCTTGGCATAGATTTTCTTTTGGGAGACAGGGGCAGACCAGAAATTTCCTCGAATGTCATGACATAACCTTACAACATCCAAGAGATTCCTCTTATCTTGTACCTTTTAAGCATAAGTAGATTTAACAGATATCTGTAGCCAGGGAGGCTTTAAGTAAAGGTTTGTTGAAGGCCTACATATCTCTCAGTAAATGGTACAAAATAAATGGTACCAAGTAAATTGTACCTTTGTCCAGTTAATAGCACCCTTTGTAGAGCTGCACCATGCCACAATGGTATTACTTTAAACATAAGACATAGTCACCAAAGATAGTCATCAAAGGTAGTACTAAAGACAGTCAAAAAATATAGTCACCAAAGGTAGGCAGTTGAATAATGATCAGGGAGCCTAAAGACTCTAAACAATCACCAGCCTTAAGTAAATAAGTGATCCAAATATTTACAATTGTCGCTCTTATCATCTTCACAGTTCACCAACAGATATAGTGGCAATTCATAACCTGATAATAATCACCATAGTACCAATGCATTACAACTGAATGGCTGCATTGTATTCAAAGAATGACAGACTGTTATGGGCACTGTTAAAGGCAAGATAATAAAACAGAGACCTATTCATATTGTGTAAATTACCCTCCTAAGGCAGTGTCATCCACAGTGGAATAACAATGTCATGCAAGATTTGCTAATATTTACTGTCTTTTGATCTGATAGCTGGTTAAGGGGCATCTGTTTCAATCAAAACATACTTAAAATGATAGGATTGCATTGCTTTAAAGCTCACATTCTAGCTTACAGACTATAATCAGAGACATATGATTAGAGAAATCAGACCAAATCTGAACTTGAAGTAATAAGAAATGTGCACTACATTGAGGATGGCAGTGATCATCTGAATTTATAAACCATTACATTTTAATAAATATATTATAATTCACTTTATTTGGTAATTGTCAGACTGATAAAGCATTAATTATGTGATATTCTAATTAATCAGTGTAATTAAAACCTATATCAGTTTGCATTCGGCTAATTATAGGGGTACACTGTTTAGGCAAAATACAACCAGTGCATTTATATGAAAACAGATTGAAAGCCAATTAAAGTAATTGGATCAAATTCATGGAATTAATCACTTTAATCACTTGGGTTATTGCCAAAAGTAGCTCTTATTAAATAGTCTGTCACAACAATAATATTGGTCAATGCATTCAATGACTGACCATCCCAATATTCTAGATATCACAGGTAAATGTGCCTGACCACACTGAAATGACTACACTAAAGTTATACATCCATGTAAGCCACTTCTGCCATCACAGTGCATCACAGTGCAATAACTATTTAGCAGGTGTTTGGTTTAATGTCTCTGCCAGCCGGCTGATTGCATGTAAGAGAGAGTGACAGTGATTGTAAACAGTTATTTATTATGACAATTCTGATTTTTTGTTCTCCATACCAATATTTGACAAGTAAATTACAATAACATCAAGTTGTTTTTAAAGCTGGTTTTAGTTTTTGTCTGCAGACAATCACCAAATACAATACATAAATAACCCCCCCCCCAACCCTTCATTTATAAGGTGACACAATTTAGATAGTACATTTTTATTAAGAAAAATATAGACCCTATCCATGTGACTTGTATATGAACTATTAAACCTGACACTCAGATGTGATTCTTACAAATACCATAGAGAATATACCACCTCAGATTTTATAAACATAAAACCTCAACCCTCCCCCCCCTTCCCTCAAAATAACTTCCTCAATTAAATAGATAGGCCTATCAAATATTGTTAACAAGTACACTAACCTCTCTTCAATGGTAGACAACTCTCTCATGTTTAGTTCTTGTGTTTTAGGTATCCATACAATCCCATACAGTCCATAAAAGTTTGGCTAAAAGTTATAGCACTCTACCTGTGTACTAGCACAGTGTAACTGGCACTGATCTTACCAGTTGTTGTTATGTGTATACACATTGAGTGTCAGTACCCTCGCGCAGGTCCACCATGCACCATTTAACACTGGGGCTTCCCCATGATTAGTTGCACATACTCTCACAAAATTCCTTCTGGATCAATAAAATACTGAATGCATTTTTCACCTTTTTTGCAAAACTTATGTTTAGTAAAGAGTATGACGCACTGAATTAATTGCATGACTAACATATCATGATCAATATTTACAAGCAGGCTATATATTATGATTAAATTATACATAGATTTATTTAACAGATCACCATAAATATATTATTTGATAACTACATCCTTAGTCCATCCCCTTAATTGGATGGATGATTGCCAATCATCCATCCAATTAAGGAGATGGAGTAATCAAATAATAATTAATTTGGGGCTTTACATTATTTATTTATGCACTAATTAAAATAGGAAGAGGACACGGGAATGAGGCAAAGGATGATTGAAACAGCTGTCCAACATCAAAGACCCAGGTGACCCAGCAAGCAAGCATGTTTTTGACACCTTATGTTACACTGCTTAGACCATAACTGTCATTAACTGACAAAAACAAATGATTCAATCTTGGGTGATATCAACATTTTGAGCAAACTAATTCCTAATGTAAAGGATGATTGGGGCTTTTGTATCTTGTATTTATGCACTTGGTAGGATTATACAACAGTAGGCTAATTAGAACAGGAGGAGGATATATGGCAATGAGGCAAAGGATGATTGAACAATGTTGAAACTGCCGTCCTACATAGGGCCAGGTGACCAGGCAAGAGCTGGATTCTAACCCAAGACCCAGCGATTGGTAGCCCACACCGCTGAGCTAACCCTAGCCCCCCCCCCCCCCCCCCCCGAACTTATATCATCATAATTGTTCATGAAAGGCCGCAGTGTCATATAACTGGGGCTTCTCAAGCAGAGGCAGGGGGGGGCACATAATTTTTCTGGTGGGGGGAGGGGGCCGGGGGGCACTTCATATACACATTGCATGGTTAACCTGAGGTTTACCTGAGGTGACTCTGGGGGACACATGCCCAATATGTGGGGGGCATGTACCCTCCTCGCCCCCCTCCCCCAGTTTCCCCTCAATGTAGACGTCACTAGGCCCCCCCCAGAGGAAGGGTAGGTTACCAGACACCAGATAACAGCCCCCCTTTTCACACCTATTCAAAGCTATGCAATAGTCCAATTACCAAACTAAGCACAACACACACACCCATTAGCCTAATCCCTAAAAAGCCAAAATCCCTTGTATAGCCAATAGCCCACGGATTGCAGGGGCAGACCAATAAACCACATTCCTATACTAATATAGACTGTAGTCCCAGAATAGCATGGACTTATCCTATTAGCTGAGTAACCACATTATAGAGAAGGCTTAAATCATATTGGCCAAAACAAGCTGAGGCTCTATTTGCATGCAAATGGATTTATACAGGCAAACAGAAAATCAGCCCGAGAAATTTTGGTGAAACTTTTAACTGTCTTTAGGCACTTTTTGTTAATTAGGCTAATGTGTCACTGACATGTTCAAGTTTTAGAAAATTGCTGTAGTCAGTGTAACTCATTGCCTCTAATATGTGTTGTGGAATTACACAATTGCTCATGACGGATAATAATTATGTGGTAAATCATGGAAAATTATTATCATCATGAATTCTGAAAGCCCTACAGAAGATTACGGATCTAAGAAACCCATTGACTGTGCATACAGTATCTATCTATCTATCTATCTATCTATCTATCTATCTATCTATCTATCTATCTATCTATCTATCTATCTATCTATCTATCCATTTACAGTGTATATGTGTCTTTCTATATATGAGCATTGAGCAATATGTCAATATTCTATCTATTTATCTATCATCTATCTATCTTATCTATCAATCTATCACTACTATCACTATCTGTTTATCTATCCATCCACTATTAAAATGTGTCTGCCAACCCACCAGCTTCTGAGTAGCAACTAGTTATGAATTAGGAACAATGCTCAACCTTAAAACAGGTACCGCTCAATTAAATTCCCTTTGATAGACATGCTTAATTAATGAGTAATGGCCAACCAATTAAGCATATTTAACAGAAAATAGCTCCTATTATTAGGCCTCTCTGTGCAAAAATAAAACACCGGATGTCCAAAGCACACGCGCATATATATATATATGATAGATCCAGTCCCTTTATCTTGATATCCTCTTAATGACAACCAATGAAAGGAAAAGTAGAGGACAAAAAGATAGGAAAAAGATAAGGAGGTGAACCTGCTCGAGGGTATGGAGCTATTAGATCCTTCTAAGATCCCTGGGGCATAACAGAACATAACCAGTCAAGGAAATCACGAATGTGCAGCCATGCGTGTCCATCCACTCTTCCTCAACATCCTATGCATATTTTACAATGTTTGGCATATTTTAGCAAACGAAAAAGAATGTTGAAAAAAAGCTAAAAAATTAAATGAAAAAAACCAAGGGCAAGGAAATTTCACTGAAGTCATGCAGGGAATTTGAAAGGAATTTCTGAATTTATTTCTGAATCTGTCTCAGAAATTCAGTAATGCTGTCATGTCAAGACAGGGATGGATTGATGATTGGGGCTTTACGTCCTGTATTTAAGCACTTGGTAGGCTAATTAGGACTGGAGGAGGAGGGTAAAGCAATAAGGCAAAGGATGATTGAAACTGCCATCCAACATAGGCCTAGGTGACCCGTCAAGAGCTGGATTCAAACCCGACACCCAGCAATAGGCAGCCCGTAAAACAATTTCCCAAATAATATTTTTTGTTATACCAAGTATATCAAAGGGTTACAGAAGATTTATGTAAAATTCCAAACACCATAAAATGAATAGCTACAAATGAAAATATATGATAATCTATAAGATATATAATGCATGCCACGCAAATACAACAAAACAAAGTGTAATGGACCACCAGCTTTTAACTATACATAGGTTTCCAGTTACAGATTATTGAACACATGTGGAATAAACATTGTAACTTATATGACTACTGTGACATTGTAAGTGGGAGTATAGCATTTCAGGAAAAGAAAAATAGCTGTCACACATCAGTCGTTCGTTGAAAAATACAGAGTAAAAACCTGTAACAATGTGTCACGGGGAGGATTCTGACAAATTTCTACAAAAAGAATTCTGTCCCACACACTTAACATTAATCATATGACTGTTGTCACAATAGAATGTTGATAGACAGAGACATACAGCAAAAATTTGAGGACTTATAAATATAGTGGCTACAAAAAATATATTCATAATTTCTGAGGCTTTGATATACATGTATCCAGTTCAGTGACTATACTAATATCACAATTCAAAAGAAAGTGATACTTGGCAAAACATACTATCAACTTACAGACCCCTGCGACTAATACAAACGGGTTCAAGGGTCAATGTGACTATTAACTTCAAATGACACCTTACAGCAGTGGCACCCCAAGGTCCTGGATAGTTAAGTTGCATAAATGAGGTTATTACAAGGTGAAACACATTTCTCCCTTTAAAGTGAGAACTTTGTTAGTTTCAATCTATGAATGTGATCAATTAATTATGGTCATCAAATATTGCGAAAAATTAAGTACTGTTCATCATTATCAAAATGATTGATTGCCGATCAATGTTTAAACAACAAATACAAGGAAACCTAGATTTTATAACCATAACAATTAATGGATGGATGAATTATTGGGGTTTAACAATGTTAAATTAATATTTTGTATTTTTGCACTCGGTAGATGGTAGGCTAAATTAATTAGGACTGGAGGACACGGAATGAGGTTAAGGATTTAACCATAACAAAACTGCATTTATCATGACCATTGATTTCAATCAATGTGTAAAAGACTACAAAGATATACATTGTAGTCTTAGCATGCACAGAGATAGTGAGAACATTTTGTTGTGGTATGTGACTATGCATGATGTGACGTCTGATATCATCACTGGCATCAGCATGATCAATTGATGGCAAACAGATAAAAAATTGTGATAACAGATTGTTATTAAGTACAGACAGAGCTAATAATAGTGACACAATTGTCAATTCCCAGACCTTCAATTCAAAGCAAAACATCAAAATAAAGATTTGGCATTTTGAGTTTGACAGTTCAAGCACATGTCAGCTGTCAAATTTGACAGGTGACTTTACAAGCCAGTGTGCCATGTTTTGCAGTGGTCAGCACTTAAATTCCATTGTGTCAGAGCAATTTGATATACCAAGAGGAAAATTAGAGACTGTCCTGAGATAATTTGATATTAATCACGATTTTGTCACGGCGTGATGAGAGAAACTCAAGGCCCACGCCCACAGTGCTGCTGTCAAGATCAAAATGACATCTCCACACCCATCTCAAAAACACTGCCGTTTGTGGCATGGTTAAGCAAAACTAACCAAATAAAAAGAGATAATTTAGGAGGTTTGCTTACCTCGTTTGTATTTAGCTCCTAATTTCACAGCTTCAACGTTTTATTTGACAGAATTAGCCGCAAATTCTTTCACACACTGGCAGGTGGTTGCCTGTGTTTTGGCTGAAACAACCTGGTAGACCCGCAGCAAAAGAAATCGTCTGCTGCAATTGGTCAGATTAGGATTTAAATCCCCACAAATATTGCATTGTTTTGCTTGCTTTAAAAAATGTGCAAGACACCCAGGTCTTAAGTATAGTGTATTCGCATACTTAATTATATCAGACAAGTTATGTACTATTTTTAAATGATTTTTTCCTTAAAGATATTCTGCGGGCTTGCCCTGGATCTCCTGGACAAACTTTATCACATTTCCAGAGTTTGTCACAATTCTGCAATTTTAACAGAATTTAGACATGTCTGATTATAAGAGGTGGGCAATTCCGTAAAGTCCGATTCACGGATTTGACACTTTAGCAGCTTGTGTAGCCCTACCATTACACCTCAGCTATTTCATTGTTATCTAGGCATGAGGCCAGGTAATAGGGGTATCAGACAAGCCACCAACCAAAGCTCCAAGTGTAACAGGAGTTGAGCTATTCTAAAATATCATGGTGTCGGACGTACACCGTGTGATGTACGTCCGACACCATGATATTTGGCTTGTAGGTCAGCTCCTGTTACACTTGGAGCTTTGGTTGGTGGCTTGTCTGATACCCCTATTACCTGGCCTCATGCCTAGATAACAATGAAATAGCTGAGGTGTAATGGTAGGGCTACACAAGCTGCTAAAGTGTCAAATCCGTGAATCGGACTTTACGGAATTGCCCAGGTGACAATGAGAAGATGGAGTTTAGTTTCAGCATCAACAACCTTTTTGAAAATGAAGTCACACTGGTGGATAAGTCTATGAAACCATTCAAGAATAGTGCAAATGTGAGGTAAACAAACTCAATATTTGTGTGAACAAACTGACATCATGTGCTGTCATGCTGTGTATAGTGAGCAAAGACATTTGATCAGAGGGTCAGAAAGTTACCAAATGGCAATCTGATTGCACAGAGGCGCAGAGAAATTTTCTGTTCATCGCCATATAGCAAAGGGTGCACATGCTCTTTCCTTGTGAATTATGTGATATTTTACGCTGTTATTTATTTCAGGAACCTGCATTCGGGCCAGTTGCAAGATGTCATTGACAACATGGGAGTGGCATCATTTCGGGTATAACCATTATTTTCTTTCTTTTAAATTTACTATGTGCAAAAAATAAATTATCTAAATAATTAGAAAACTGGACATAACTTCTCATAGTTCTGCTAGTCGTCATTAACTCATTGAGCAATCAATTTGTATAGCTTGGATAAATTATATTATCGGTACATGTATGTTATTTTCATGTGCAATTGTGCATAACCATGTACTTCACTAAAAAAATGCGAAATATCATTGGCTTAGCTCTATATGAATTTTTCAAATTTTGTGTTTCTTTGTGGTGTTTATTGTAGGCAAATATTCTTTCGAATTTTTTTTTACCTGTTATTGATATTTCTTCATCTTAGGCCCAGGGTCTGCATGCACCCATCACCAGTGCCAGCAAGTTGTCCTACTCCGACCACCATCTGTATGTGATGAAGGATGCTGATGCCAATGAGTATGGGTTCTTTCTATAACTTATTGACTAGCTTTTTTGTGATAGTCTAGTTGTTACCTTATTGTGAAGTTCGGTTCCAAAATTACACAGACTTCCTTGGATTTTTAATTAAGTGCTGAATGACATTTGTAAATCTATAATAACATATTTTTGTTCTATGGAATATATATATGCAACTTTTGTTTGTTGAAAAAAAAAGAGTTTTCATTACGTTATATCAGTTTATTGAATCATCCTGAAGCAGGATATTACTATACTAGGTGAATATCTGGAAAAAGAAGAATTGAATATTTGGATTTTCAGGGGCTGTGATTAGTGTTTTCAATCTTCAGTGCTGATTAGAAATGTGAAAAATCCTGATAGCCTATTTAATTATTGGCAATTTGGAAAAAAAAAAAAAAAAGTTTTTCATTGTTTTCAGTGGACTAGGAGCAGTAGTAGGAATTCTGAAAGTAGGTCACAAGAAGTTATTTGTGTTCGATGAGCATGGCCAACAGAGGGAGATGGACCCGCTTTGCATCCTGGATTTCTACGTCCATGAGTCCAGACAGAGACATGGCTGTGGAAAGAGGTTGTTTGCGGAAATGTTGAATGTGAGTGATTAAGATTTATTTAAAATTATGAGGGGGGGGGGTGTTGGCTCTGTTGGTAGCGCACTAGACCGCTAATTGCTGCATGGGTACACAATTTGATTCGCGCTCTGGCCAGATCACTTGGACAAAATATATGTTGGACAGCAGTTTCAATCACCCTTAACCTCATTGCTGTGTCCCCCTCCTGTCTTAATATAGGCCTGCTCAGTGCATGAATACAGGATGTAGAACCTCAGTCGTCCATTAGGGTGCATCTAACCCCCTTACATTGTCGGATCACCTCTGACTTTTTTTTGGGGCTGAGGTTTGGTGTTCTGATTAAAACCCTCAAATTTCATTGAAATCCATTAAGGCCTAGGGGTGGCTGATTGCAATTGAAAATTACGCAATATTTATGTTTTTCGATCATTAAAATAATCCGCGGTTCTCCGTAACTCTGTCAATATTAGAGATACATCAATGATAATGACTTCTTTAGAAAGCCCTGATCAAGAGCTTCAAAATGAATACCAACAACCTATGTTTTACTGCATTTTAAGCAGTGGTAGTCATCATTTTCAATCAAGAAATGGGGCTTTTTCTCATGACTCTATACTGACAGGCATGTTAGAGCAGAAATGGGCTACAAACTAGTATAAACTAATTGAGGCAAACTTATTTCACATTTAAATGTTACTACTTCCCATCTCTGTTGTTTTATTGTGAAAACTGATTCAAGGAACTATGGATTTCTTTTATAAAATCCCACTCTGGGAAGTGGTGAATCCTGATGCTGCAACTAGAAACACTAAGAACTAAAATTCCATTGCATCTCTCACTTTGCATGCAGGCTTGATGAGTCCATTGACAATATAATATTATTTGAAATTCAAAAAGTCGTTGAAGTCATCCAAGTGACAAAAGATGACAGAGCATTATTTGATAATAGACTGAGATTGTGCATCCTTCTGCTAGAAAGGATTAACAGGTTTGGCATGACCTACCACTGTTTTAGCGCTTAGGAGGTCTAGTAATAATTCCATAGCTATTGAAAACTTTCAAAGAGAAAATGTTCATGTGACAGCTGTAATGAGCTGAGTCTTTTCTCCAATTAAATATCATCAAACCAATGTTGCCTCTAAATAGCCCACACCGGTGCTGATGGGGCGTAAAACACAAACTCACTCACTCACTCACTCTGATTAAATATCCACATACAGCATAACAAAATAATAAATGTATTCTCCATGCCTATTTTATCCTCAATAGCATTTCAATATATTTGCCATACCCAAATCAAAATCAAGTCTTGTGTTGCTGACACAAAAGGGATCCTAACAGCATCTTCTCTGTCAACTTCATCAGCCAATAGGCCTACAGTTGTCATTCTCTTTTTGTGAGCAGCAGGGTCACTCATATGAGCCTCAACAGCTTTGTATTCTTCTAAAACATCCAGCAATTTAAAGTCAAACGCTATTGTGACTGAACCTTTTCCTGTGATTTATGGTGACCCAGCTGAGGGGAGAAATTCATCCTTGTCAATATGCAGTCCCAACATATTTTCTGGTTGTGGTTGCAGAATCAGTAGCATGTGTAATGGTGGTTCCAGCAGCTTTTGTTTCCATGAATGTGTCATTATGAATCAAGAAAAACATCATTATCATTATAATCAGTATCTTGCACATGTACATATGCCCCATGGCATTGCCCACTAGTGGCTGGACATGGCTTTACCACAGCATTTCAGCAATATCATGTTTAGGTTAGCATGCTTTTGTTGAGGAAAGATGGCCATTGGTGCACCTTCAGGCAGAATAGTCCTGAGAGTTAGAAGGATCATCATCTTCACAATGGCATAATTAGTTTGATGGATTCCCAATGTGGAATATTACCATTTCAATCAACTCTTTCTCAGTTGATAGCTTTTCTTCATTAAACATTTTCGAATTTGGATACAGTTCCAGAAATCAATCTCTCGACATTTTCTTTACCTCCCGCTGACCATGCTCCTTGTGGAATGGTCCATGATTACATTACAAGATTTAACTGCAATTGACTCACAGCCTTCACCAAAGATTTCAATTTCTGCTTCTAACAGCAAAACAAAAAGTGGTAGAGACAATGACAGTCTTATCTATATATGCAAGCTCCAGTTCAGAAGAGCACTATCTTCTTCTCTCTGATCGACAATGTCTTCACCCTTTTATTTGCTCCAACTTGCCAAGTCCAAGCCCTCAGTCCTTGCAGTATTTAAATATATCAGTAGCTGAATGAAGTGGCACTGACTTACAAATCAAATGAACATCTTTCCACTTCTTTAAAATGATGCCTATGTATTTCCAAGACTGTCCCAGATTATTGTCTCGTATAATATAAAATTCTTTTAAATCCCAGTCTCAAGCGATGAGTTTATTTCATAATTTTTCAATGAATATTCACCAAAAAGGCCATATCTCAATAACCATTGAACCTACAAAGACAGAATAAATGCTAAAATGTTCAGAATACCCATTTTTGTATTCAATATCAATACATTTACATGACCTAAAGTCACTAGTTTTCATATTTTGATGGAAAATGCGATTTTTGACATTTTAATAGACGCGGTTTGACATTTAAGCCAATAGAAGCTGGAATAAGCCTTGAAATTTGGTTTGGTAATATTTTCCTTGTTCCTGGAGACAATGAGCATGATTTATGAGGGTACCAACAAATTTCCATGATGATAATCTGTCTACTTGTTCACAAAATATAAAGATTTTCAACGTTTTCTTAGCTTTTTGGAGTTTGCAATCTTCAATTGAAAACAGCCACCCCTAGGCAACCTTCAAAATTGATGAAATTTGGCAGAATTACTCTTTTCTATGAACCTCACCACCAAAAAAAAGTCAGAAGGGATGTGACAAAATTTTGCATTTTGAGGGGGATCAGACACACCCTATCGTCCATCCAATAAAAAAAATTTATGAAGCCTGCTGCCGCCATTTAATTGGTACATTCTATATTCATGAAGTGATCCTGTGGAAATTTCGATTTTTTTTGCAACATTACACTTCTATTATTATTTAAAACAACTAAACTTTTGGTTGATGTCTGTTTATAAGAATCACTCTTGGAGGTTGTCTTGGTAACAGAATTTTGCTTTTAACAGACATTTAATTTTTATGTCAATTCTTGTAATTTAATTGGATACAGAATAAATCCAAGAAATTTACTTAGAACTTTATCTACCACATTATTTTCTAAATGATTTTCAGAATCAGATTATGATTTTATGTTATTTATATATATTTTTCTTTTCATGCAGATGGAGAATATCAAACCAGCCCACCTGGCGATAGACCGCCCTTCGCATAAGTTCACATCTTTCCTTCAGAAACATTATAAGTTGAGGGCTACTATTCCCCAAGTCAATAACTTTGTTGTCTTCGATGGTTTCTTCAGAGATCGTCCTGGTATGAATTGTTTTCCTCTTACGTTACGAAGTTTAAAGATGTTTCCTTTATGAGTGTTTGTTGCAATATAATGACACAGATGAACATTTAGCTTTTACACAAGTTCAGTCATTTGGACTTATTTCAATATGCCTTTTATAAATCAAATGTATGGTAAATTAATGTTGAGGACTCCTGCTCTCTTTCCCATTTCATCAATCAACCCTCGTGAGCACCCAGAACTGGGCTTACAGGGATGCACTTACCATATCTATCTATTTATCTAACTATATTCAGCTACTTTTTAAAATGGAGGCTTTTCCAAAATTGCCCTGGATATTTTTACAATGTGGAGTAATGCTACACTTCTTGGAAATTATTAAATTGTTAACATTCTAAATTTCAGATCAAGGAAAACGGAGCAACAAACCACATACCCATGCATACAGAAATCCAAGTAAGGCCTCTGGTTGCTCTATCAGATCTTTGGTTTTTGCTAAAATAGTAACTTCCCGGTGTGGTCAATATTAAAACTATCTGAGCAAATGCCTGTGAGAGTCTTAGTCTTGTGTTCCTACATATTCTCAAAATCCTTCAGAATTTGTCTAAAGTTGCCTTTTTATTTTTTTGCAGACTAGCTTTTGTGTGTCTGATTTGAGTGCGAAATTGAAATTGACTATAGTTTTCAGTGATTTAGACTTACCTGTATATTGAAGAAAAATTAGGAGTCCTACAATATTTTCCATGGGCTTTTAAAATTGTGATTTGAATTTTAAGCATGACAACAATGGAATGTTAATTGAACGTTTATTGTTTTTCAGATGTTGATCGCTTTGCAGCTGGCCTGCAATCAAGACCATCATCGGGACGAATGTCAAATCTGGGAGTGGACAATGGGAGACCGCTACGAGAAGTAAATATCCAATACTTTCTTTAAATTCATCACAATTAACAAATTCTTGATATTAATGTGCAATTTATTGAATATTCTAGGTCAGGAGTGCCAGTGACATGGACCGGTTAAGAGGAGCAAGTGCTAACTTACTTGCCTGGCAAGACGAAGACCCGGTTTGTGATTTGAATCATTGGCATGTTGATGTCAAAGATAGTCTCCAGTGTGCATCCCTTCACTTACTATTTTTATTTTTAGCCTATTACAGTGGTACCTGCGTTTTAAGACCTCCCTGTTGTTAGGCTGACTTGCGTTATGTGACTGCTGTTCTCCAGCACTAAGCAGTATTTTAGTGCTTTTTGCACCCCGAGGAGATACCGCACCCTCACAAGAGACCGCTTTATGACCACAAAAGGGGCGGTCTTATAACGCAGGGAACACTGTATGTAATATACCTTCACCCTTCACCAAAAGCTTGTTGCAGTATCACTGCAGAATCTGCAGACCTTTTGTTACCTATTATTTTCCTAGAGCTCTCTTGTTTTTAAAGTGCGATTCTCTTTGTTTTCTAGATGTTGTATTGTACTTTAGTGTACATGGCTTGGATTTACTCCAAACTTTCAAACTTCGGAGTCCAAAGATAGAAATGCTTTACTTTGTTGTGAAATTTGTTTGCCTATTGTATTATTAGTGTGCCCTGCAGCCCTTTCATTCAGTTTCTCCTCTCCTTTAAAATATTTGTCTGATGGTGCATGGACCAATTTATTTAGATGTGTTCTTGAAGATTTATTTTCTTGTCACCCTGTGTGTTGTTTGCTATCAGCTCCTATGTTATTTGTCAGCATTTTATTCCAGGTATTGATATATATCATCATCTTTTATTAGTAGTAACATGTATAGTTTTTCCAAAAAAAAGTGCAGGCCTAGCATTTTCAAAAGTCAATATTAAGACCCTATATTAAGACCCTCTAGTCAGATTTAATGAATCAGTGTTGATGTTGAATTCTTGGTGTAGAGTTATTACTGCAATTCAAAATTGAAATATTAGGCTATGTTCAATTAAAATCGTTCCTCCCTTTGTTCCAGATCGAGGCCTTTAGTAATGTTAAACCCACTGGTGCAATAAATAGGTAAGGAGCTTTTGCTGTGTCCTGTAGATTTCAGAAGAGATTAGTTGATGATTGATTCGTGTGCGAGTTGATACTCATAAATATATTTGGAAAGGGTATGTAGAATTACCTTCAGCACCCTTAAACGATTGTGAAAACTCCATTTTGCCGCTGTGTAAAAAATTTGGACTGTATATTTGGCAATAACTATGGTATTGGCAGATACCACTCTCAGCCTCTTCAGATTAAATAGGGAATTATAATATAAATATATTTTTTATGGCCATTTGTGTTGAGGTTCTTTCTTTTACAATCAGTATCTATATCAGTAAGATGTATCTTGCTTTTGTTAGATGCATAATAATTAATATAATATTCACCCGTGATGTTCTTACTTTACAGCAGAGGAACGACAGAAGCTGCTACGCTGCCCTCTGGTGCTTTACTAGCACAACAGAACATGTACAGCCGCCATTCTCCTGCTTCTACCGATTCCGGTGACCATGGCAAATTAGGAAATCTTAACCGAGCTCCCACCAATCTGGACCTGCCGCCCGAAACTATGAGGCCTTCAGGATTAAGCAGAGGTGTGTAAAAAATTTACCGTGATTTCAAAACTATTCACACCAATTTTACATCTAAAAATGTAAAAAAAAAAAATTATTTATTAGTGAAATGTAATTCTAATCATTAGTTGACAACACATAATCCAATAGAGGACATTACATTTTCATTAACTTGTGTTCAACAATTTACAATTTGGACATATTTGAGCATTCCTAAATGCGACCATTAGCAGTATACAATAGACAATAAAAAGAAGCATATATTGCCGATTCCTGGACAAGTCCCTATACAACACATATCTGAATATTAATCTTGTTTGACATTTCAGGATACACATTCTCATATTTTTGTATGTATTTAACCAAATAAAACTACGACACTTGTTTCATTAATCAAGTTCTGCACTAATTTTATGTACATTTAAGAGTTTACTTTCGAAGACATTCTCTTTTTAAATACAGGTTTCTTTTTCAGTTTTATCCTGAAGTTGATTTTTCTCCTCCTCAAAATACTTTGTTTTATTGTTATCAATTTGAATATTTTATTCTATTCGACTCTGGTATTAGATTCTCATTCACATTTGACACATTTTACATGTAAGACTGAGAGGTACACTTCAGCTCACTTCTTTGCTTGTACTGTACAAGTTTTAATTTAAAGAATAGCATGATTATTGAAAAATAATTAGTGTATTTTGAACATGGAGCTTTCTGATGATGCGCTGTAACATGTATTTATATAAATTTCACAATGACACAATGTTGTTTTGCAGGACATACTGAAATTTACACAGATTTAAGAAAAATTATTTATTTCAAATAATAGATAATATAGCTGAACTTTTTATAATTTATTTAAATGTTAGTGTAGAAAAATAGGGCTTATAAATGGAAGCAATGACTTTGTTGGTAGTTCTCTTGATACATACTCAGACATTTAGAATAAACAATTATTATTTTCATTAAATAATTTTTTTTTTGCTCCAGATAAGAGTCCTCCCCTGCGACCAAGGAACGGACCATCTGATGACTTTCTTCGCATTAACGGTTCCTATTTAGACACCAGAGGGAGACTAAAAACGGAGAGTCCCACTAGGTAAGAACAAAAGCTAATTACTGAATAAGACATGATATTGTGATGAAAATAAAGTTAAGAAGTGTTTCTTAACAGAACAAAATGGTGTATATTGATTCTTTTTTATCACTGGATGAACTATTTATTTAAAACAGTGTCCTGTAAATGTTTGTGAGCAGTGCATATTTGACAGGCTACTTCAGAAAAAGTTGATCTTGCAGACATTTAATATTGTAATGTGTACCCCATTTCTGAGCTCAAGATAATTTTATTTTTAAATTTAATTGAATAGTGATGCAACTAATGTCTGAACAATTTCTGATTTCCAGGAGTGACCATACACTACCAAAGGTCCCTACCACAACTAACAATAGAAGTTCTCCACCGAAGCAGTTCTCACCTTCTGCGAACCCAGCACCACCTACCATGTATTCAAGGAAATACAGCCATACTAGATTGTGGTGACCTCTTGTGGGAGTGGTGACATGCTGAGTTGATCAACTGGTCCGTATGGAGCAGATTTAGTCTTTTTTGGACCTTTTGAACTAAATGGTTATGAATTGTTGTCTATGGTAATTTAAAAATTTTTCAGTAGGACAAAATTGTTGTTCCTTTCTCCAGCAAGAGTAAAAAAATTGGGAAGTCAATTTCTATTAATGGAATGGTTAGGCCTACTAATAATATTTTTAAGTAAGAGTAGTGTTGAAACTTATATTTTGCAAACTGAGCAGGAATTAAAATAGCAAACATAAAGTAAACTAATGAGTGATAAGAAGTTCTTAGAGATGACACAAAGCTACTGAGAAAATAATTCTAAATCTGCTTCATTCGTGAGTCCCTCATTTATAGATCAACTTGTGGGTTTTACTCTGATATTATTGTGATATCTTGGTTGAGGAGTTACTTCAACTTACTTGAACAAATTGTGATCGAAAATGATTATGCTTAAATTGAATTAACCAGCTATGAAGATGCAGAAGAATACGTTGTATAGAATATTATGGGAGATTGATATTTATTCCAGACTAGAGAAAATAAATTTTAGCTTCTCGGATCTTCTCGCACTTTTTCTGGGTTTGATTAGTTGGACGAAGAAAAAAGGCTCTTATCGAAGGCAGAAAATTTGTTGGGTCGGCCTATCCGAGAAGCTAGAAATTAAATATGCCTGTCCTAAGCTCACTTTAGAAGAGTTTAAGTCTTAAAACTTTTACAGTCGTATCTATAACAGATAATTTTAAGTATGTAGATGAATTCTGCCAATATCTCATTGATTAATTAGATATATCTTATTATTCCTGTACCCTGAATCTCCACTGTTTATTTATTGTGTCTGTATCTTTTTGTGTGTTCTGGTCTTAATTGTACTGTATCCATTCTTTACACTGAATACTGTACAATTACAAACTATTTATCTTATGATTATCTGGTCTGTCAGTGTTGATCTTACATTTAACTAGTCTCTTGAGGTTCTGCCTTCAATGGTTTATGATCTTTTTGTTATACATTGTAGGCATCTGTAGGTCTATCGTTCACTGTAAAATGATTCTCTGAATGTCCTTTTAAAAATATTAAAAGATTGTTTGTAATCTGAGTTAGATTGTGAAAATTTTAATGTGTTTTATGGAGTTACATATTATTTACTTGCAATCAATTCTTGTGAACCAAATACTGTGCAAAAAAAGCTGCACATGGCAATTGTCCTAAAGGCTGGCCAAGGTAATTGATTGTCAATTTGAAAATTAATAGTTGGCTGTGTTAGCAGACTTTGTTTTGAGAGGCTGGCTGGCAAAGTAGCTGTTTATTCATTTGCAACAGCAATTGAGACATTGGAAATAAAATGGCTACATTGTTCTGAAACAAACCATTTGACATAGTAACTTTAAGTCAACAGGTTTGCCCAAATAATTTCTTCATTCACTTGCTTGTTTGGTACTTAAAAAATTTTTTGAAATTATTTTTGAAAAATGCACGCACTTCTGAATCAGTTTCAGCAAAAATAATCTGTCATTCAGAAAATTAAGTTGACGTGGTCTATGCCCACAATGTTCTCAAAATAAGGTAAACAAAGAGTATATAAATTGGACACCAACCCCGATTGACCTCTCATGTTATAGTTGTGCTGATTGGATTACATTTTGCCATTATATCTTAATATTGTGAAGATAGACGGAAAGAAAAATCTGAAGTTTCTTTAAAAATTCAAATTTATTTTATTTATGACTGTAGGAATTGTTTGCAAATAAGTATACTTTGGATCTTCTAAAATTGTCTTAATGTCATTCTAGTAACTGAGCGGTGGGCTTGATCTGTTCTATGTTTATTTGTCAAATTTGTCACATGACTTGGGGATTGAATTACGTTTTGCTACTTTATCAGATGAAATGTGTGAAATATGGGAGAGAAAACAAGAAATATCAAATGTCAATTGATGTAGTTTGATCTGCCATGTTGAAACTTGTTACCTCCCAAATGACTTAATGACATAGTTGTGATCTGATTGCAGTTCAATATACAGTGTACACAGTAATTTATTTTTGCCTCAAAACTGCAATATAATGTGCCATTTCATAAAAATCACATGTACTACCTCTGGAGGGTAAATTTGATCTATACATGATGATAACTGCCTCTTTGTGATATCTTATGAAGTATTATTGTACTTTTGTATATTTTACTTTGTGTGTTTTCCTGTTTTAATTAATATGAATATAGTATGCTGACAACCTAATATTATAATATCACAATATCTCGGTGTATATATATATATGAAGTAGCATTAATTCATGACACTGATAAGTAATGCTTTTGTTACATGGTTACCAGCTCTTGCAATGTTTATTGAAATGAAGTCTTTATTAATCGAAGTTGCAAATTATAAAATATCTTAATTATTTTACTCGGCCAACATAGGGCTACATAATATTACCAATTTGCACAAGCTAGACTGTGAGCAAAGGAACAATGCCTGTCGAACACATAACTTTATGAAACAAACATATCCCAATAATGTGGACAGTCTTACACAGCAAAAGAATCCGAGATATGTAAAAAGTAAAATATAGCATCTGTTATATTCTATACATGTATGCTGCACAAAGAAATATATTGTGATAAATCGCATGGTAGGCCTTTTTCATTTGTGCAAAACGTTTTTTGTCATCATTATGTGAATTTGAACATACAACTCTGGATTCTGTGTGATAGTACTTGTAAATTCTAATGTTTCGATCACTATTAACTCACAAGGCAAATTTTTTTTCCTATGTTTATCGTGCAATGCTGCTTTAATTGTAATTTAATTGGTTAATTGTATCAATTTGTATTTGAATTACATGTATGTGAAAAAATTGTTATTTGTACGATATAAGGTCTATATCAGCAAATACACATTTGTTTAATCACATGTACAGGTGAATTACATATTAGTCATATGTGGCTGAACATATTGAGTTAAAATATAAACAAAGCACATGTTAATTCTTTGAGGCACTTTTGTTGCGCAATCTGATTTTAATTCATGTATTTGAAATACATTTGTATCAGAGTGAGCCTAAAAAAGTTTTTTGCTTTATACAGATCCTTTTAGCTCCTTTTAGAGATGGCAAATGTTATAAGATTAATTTATAATACATTACAGGTCTAATGGAATACTTTTATTACCCTTTTTTTTGTTGATTTGGTTAATAAAAGACAACCATCATTTAAAAAGTGCTTTGTTTTATTTTGTGAACCAAATTATTAAACTTTGAGCGGACGTACAAGTGCTGGGACTTTAATTTGTAGAATATTAAGGCAGGGGTGGATCCAGAAAATGTCGGACAGCAGGGTTTACAAATGAAAATGTTCTAAAAATATCCAGATTTTTTTTTTTTACATTAGAAAGTACCTGCCAAGGGGGGAGGGTTGAACCCCCTAAAGCCCCCCCCCCCTGGATCCGCTACTGGAAGGTTACAGATTTTGGACAATGGCTGTTCAAATGACAAGCAAGAAGGTATTAGGAGGAAATTTTATTTTACGAATTCTTTGTATTCGGCTTTCAGATTTTGTAGTCAATCATCAACCAGGCCTATATCATATAGCTAGTTCACATTTTCCATGGTGGATAAGTTTCTAGACATTGTTCCCAGAATCCATTCAATTCAATTAATTTTTTTATTGTATAAATTGGATTTAAGTTTTTCTGCATGTAGCCCCACAGCAGTTGCATTGGGTCTGTGGTTGCTCCAGCAGGCCTGTCAGCTGTTTTGGATAAACAAAGAAGCCATGTGCGCAGCTATTTTTAGAAAGCTGAGTTAGTTGACCTCGTGATCAAGACTAATCATCCAATGGGAAGACAGAGTGCGCGTGATAGGAAATCCTCCATGGGTCACGTGACCAATCCTGGAAATCTCCTCTGGGAATTGTTGTGGTCACAGTCCAACTTTAAGCAGATTTCACCAAGAATCAAGTTTTGGTCAAGGTAAGCCACTTATTCGTTACTGTTTAGTATCGTTATGAGCAAAGCTACATTGTAAAGTGACCATGCATGGCATGTATGATCATGTATCATCATGCATCATCATTCATTCATTGGCAAATGCATTGAAAAGCCATTATACAAGTACTGCAGGCCTAATGAGTAAGTCATGTCATTGTTCAATATTCATGGTGGGCCTACATAATGACAATGTAATTTAGTACCTAGTACCAGGGGCGGATCTAGGATTCTTTGGGTGGGGGGGCGGACCTCATGAGGCCCGAAGGGCCGAAATGACAGCGGCAGGGGGTCTGGGGGCCGCTCAAGGCCCCCAGAAGCTCAGGGTTTTTAGATTTTCTGAGACGCATTGTGAGCTCTCAAAGGGGGATATCTTTAAAGACATTTGTTACACATTTTTACCTTTTTCAGGTACTACTTGGAGACAAATTAAATCAAGCTTGACAAGTTGATCGATATTCGATAATTTCACATGGAAACAGTGTCCCAATCAAAGTTTATGAATATCTAAAATTGGTTCAAATGATTTAAAATACATGGTTTCATCCATTTTTCACCTTGTAATATACCAAGCCATCAGTTTTGCCTCACAGATTGCTTCATGCTGCAGTAACTCTGATTTTTAAAAAGTTTGACGGACAGCCGCTTTTACGTAGGATCAATGAATGGTAAAAGAGAGGCCCTGCAGTGACGTCAATGATGTCCTTGGACAAATTCATGTTATCACTCATTTTCTTTGACTGCAACCTCTATTCATGAGACTCTTGATGGGGGTTATGGGGGATAGGGATGCACGGATATCCGGCACAGTATCCGGTATCCGGCCGGATAGTGGAATTTGCAGGATATCCGGTATCCGGCAAAATGAGGGTATGAGAACCGGATATCAGAACCGGATATCTGGCATGTTCAAAACTTAATGAAAGGCTAAAATTTTGATAATAACCAAAGGAACGTTACCATTTTTTCACCATTTTCAAAATAAGAATTCAGTTACAGAACAAAACGAAAAACATTCCATCAGAGGTACAGTCCTCCTGCCGGACCGATATGTCTCAGCTCTCATAAAAAATATTCATAATCAACCACAAATGCCCAAAAACTTCCTTTTCCGCATGTTTACTATTAGTCCGGCAGAACTGTGGGGTAACCCAAAAGTCCCCGATATAGTTTTTTTTACTTTGGATTATTGTTCTATAGGGTCCAGGCTAACATTTCTTGGGTGATGTGAAACTCTCACCTTCGGGCAATTAGCATAATCCAAGATGGCGTCTCAAGATGGCCGCCGATACCAAAATGCCCATATCTCAGCCCCTAATTACAGTAGAAAGATAAACAAAACATCATTTTTAGGGTTTTCTGGGCCAAGGAATTGAACTACAGGCATTATAAAGTGATTGGATCAATTTTAAGACACATAAAACACGAAATATTGATAAATTAGCCCAAATTGCAACTTTTTAGCATTAAACTGAGTTGGCTCAGGGAAAATACAATCACAGAGTGAATAAAAGCATGAAACTAAATACAGAGTGGCATAGGATTCTACTGATTTAACTAAAAGGGACAGAAGGGGGTCAAATGAAAATATTCATGCAGGTAAAAATTCCAATATGGTGTCCAGAATGGCCGTCTAACGGGATATATTTGCCCAAGAAAAATTATTTTTTGTCTAGAAAGGAGTTAACATTTGTAAAACATTCAATTTGCAGATTTTGATTCATGTCCAGAGATTATCACCATAATGATTAGCATGATTGCCATTCAGTATGGGGGGGTGTAGGTGGGTAGATTTATATCAAATGGGAGTCATACATAAATCATTGTCTATGATTTTGTATTATGTTATTATAAACAGTTGCATTTGTGAAAATCTTGTGACATCATGTTACATGTACGTGCAAGGTACAGATGAGCATGAGTGTCAACTTTTTCTTGCGGGCATTAAGAAATGTTGATGTATAATATCGATACGATAAAGGTGCACGCAATTGAGGAGGCATTGAAAATGAACCTTGGTGGATGACTAGACTGATGAAGGAGACAGGGAGGATAGGCCCTGGGAAGGAAATTTTTGTTGTGACAAACCACAAGGAAGTTTGAAAGGAAGAGGTGTGCTGGAGTTAGGAGGCATACAGTGTGGAAAAAAGAATTGAAGAAAGTGGTAGAGACCTTAGAGTGAAAATAAGACTAGGAAATCGGAGAATGGCAGAGATGGGGAAGGAGGAGGCGTGGAGGGAAGATGTAATGAAGGAAGTGGCACAGAAGGTGAATGGCTAGCAGAGGCATGAAGAGGTGACAGGGAAGGAGGAAGGGAAAAGATGAAACCAGTAAAGCTAAGGAAAAATTACTGGGGTATAACCAGGAAGAAGATCATGATATGAAGAAGGGAGGAGACATGTGGAAGTACAATGAATACAGGGAGGAGGATGCATGATGGGAGAGGCCAGAAAGAAGGAGATGATGCAGTGAGCCAGGAGACATGGAGACAAGGACGTACAAAACTGGTGAGAGGATAGGAGGCAGCAAGAAGTAATTCAATGTGCAGGGGAATATACATGTATGGAGGATCGAGCGAGGGAGAATGAATGGTATCGAAGGAGCATGTACGATGGAAAGAAGCAGGATGTGCTGAAACAAGAGATTTGTAATATTAAGAAGACAGAGAGGGATGAATAGATTAAAAGTGTTTGCAGATGATGATGGATGGGAATTTAGGACAAGTAGAGAGAAAACCATGCAGGAGAATGTATTGAGGGAAGAAGATAAAGGGGGAGGAGGTTCGGATATATGGAGAGGGCAGGTCAAGGAGATTTTAAACAATGAAAATGTTCCATTCCCACCTGTCCTTCTGCTCCTTGTACTCCACCCCATCCCAGTAGTCTAGCATGATTTCTTTTTGCCTCCTCAAGTCCTCTTTCCTGGCCTTCACCCAGATGCATCCTGTAATACCAACCCCCACTGTCACATCTGTCGATTCATTTGCCCTCTATGCCTCCTTCTGCCATATCTCCTCCATATATACTAACCTGCATATTCCTTCCTTTACAGTTTCCTTGTCTGCCAATCACCAATGCCTAATTCTCTCTTGCTCCACTACCTTTTTCTTTCGCAGTTTCTGCCCTACGTGCCATCGAAACTACAACATTGTGGCATCCTCCTGTCTATCTCCCTTTTCCCACACGCCTCTTTCCTCTGCCCTCATCCTGTTTATCCTCTGGATGTCTCGCCCTTCCTTGCTATGGATCCCATGCTGAATCCCCTCCCATGCTTGGTCATGCACTTCAAGAATGTTTGGATAAAACCAGCATTAACTGTTGTCTGTGCTTCTGCATTTGTGAAAAATTGGACAAAAGCTACGCTCATTTAAACATTTCTTTTAAGAAAGTGCTGAATAAACAATTCCCATGGCTGTTTTGCACATTCAGAGTTACAAACTCTTCCTGCTCTCATCTTACCCTGTTCGCCACTGTCAATCACACCTCCCTGCCTTGTGCCCATTCTTATCTATCCTAGAACTGTCACCAACATTTCTCCCTTTGAATTAAAACTTCATTTGAGGAAAGTTGGGGTCACAAACTTATACAAATAAAATACCTCCAATAAAAGAGTAAATGATTTTACTTGAGTTTATATGACAAAAAGTTACAAATGTAGAAAGCAGTCTCTTCCAACCAAACACATACCAAAGATAGTTGTGATTACCCTTGATATAGATCGGAAAATTACTGTCTTTTCTATAAATGCATTCTTTGCCTCAGAAAACATCAAAAATCATGTTCCAAACCTGCATCCAATGCAAAGAGGGTAGTCTTATTTCCATGAGGTTTTTATCTAACATGTACCAAAGTCTGTTAATTTGATGTGTCACAAAGTACGTCCTTTTTTGACACAAAAATTCTTTACTTGAGCAAATATATCATGTTAGACGGCCATTCTGGACACCATCTTGGATTTTTCACCTGCATGAATATTTTCATTTGGCCCTTCTCCCCCATTAGTTAAATCAGTAGATAAATAATTATGCCACTCTGCATTTAGTTTCATGCTTTTATTCACTCTGTGAAGGCATTTTCCCTGAGCCAACTCAATATAATGCCGAAAAGTTGCGATTTGCGCTAATATGTCAATACTTCATGTTTTTTGTATCTTAAAATCAATCCAATCACTTTATAATGCCTCTAGTTGAATTCCTTGGCCAAGAAAACCCTAAAAATGATGTTTTGTTTATCTTTCTACTGTAATTAGGGGCTGAGATATGGGCATTTTGGTATCGGCGGCCATCTTGGGACGCCATCTTGGATTATGCTAATTGCCCGAAGGTGAGAGTTTCACATCACCCAAGAAATGTTAGCCTGGACCCTATAGAACAATAATCCAAAGTAAAAAAAACTATATCGGGGACTTTTGGGTCAGGTCAAAAATCTTCATTTTTCTGCCGGACTATATCCGGTTCCAACTATCCGGTTGCTATCCGGTATCCGGCAGTTGGTGTTGCCGGATTATCCGGCTATTTTCACTATCCGTGCATCACTAATGGGGGATAACAGGGAATTAAAAAGTAAATTGACCAAGAGACAGGGACACAAAACCCAATCCAGAGCTGAGGGACAGGGAATTCAAAATTCAATTAAAAAACTGCAAAGGGACAAGGAATTCAAAAAGGCCAAAGGACAGGGGGACGCAAAAACCAATCCAGAGCCTAATTCATAAGGAGAAAAGTGGGGGACATTAGTTCGGTAATGGGGCTTTCAGCTAGAAATTTTCTTTTCTTCTCTTTGTTTCAATTTAATATTTATAAATTTATAAATGTAATAGAAATAAATGTTTGGAGATTTCTAGGAAGCAGCTGCCCTCCCACAGCCAAACCCCAAAGTCTGTCAGAGTTAAAACTCTGAGCTTGGCAAGAACTTCAACTGACTAGTCAGCTAAGTTGTTCAACTCTGACTTCACTTGAACTAAGTAAACCTCAGCTGAATTAATGTAATCTCATAGGACTATTCTGTTAAATATTCTCCAACAGTACATTATAACTTCGGAAATTTCTGAATTTTTGTACACAGAATATTAGGTAGTATTCGAATGTGTCAATTTTTAGTGGGTTTTTACTTTGAATATATAATTTACAAAAGTCCTATTAGAGTGTGAAATGCATTTTGTCATTTCTGTGAGGTAAAACATGGCTAAGTTAAATGCAACAATGACTTGACTTTAGCTGACTCAAGTCTGACTTGACTGGACTGAACATTGACTTTTGGGTATAGCTCCTCCCGCTGCAGTCCCCTGCATTCTATATCTATGCTGTACAGCAAAAATAGAAACAGAATGAAGAATAAACATTAATTTGTAAGATAATTGAAAAAAAAAGCCAGGGTAATGATCTAAAGTTTGAACTACCAAAACAAAAGCTTCATCAACACTGTTTGGTAATACAGTAGGCCTACACCTTCGAATATCTGTTCTGTCAAACCGAACAAATCTAACGGAAATCAGAATTAAACAATAATGATTTACAGGCCTAATGTAGAAAGTGCTGTTACAGTCTGTCTCATTTCTAGAATGGACGATCGTCGTCAAAAATCTGGAAAAAACGGCACCAAAACGTCACAAAATTGGATGAAAAAATCACAAAATAGCTTGTCTATCTACGAGTATGTGTCTTTCTACTGTGTGACCTTTAGATGCTGAGCAGTCAGGCCAACCACCGGTTCGCATGTTGTGAAACAAACTGTAGTATAGACCAACATAATTTTTTTTTTTTTAAATTTTTTTTTTTTTTTTTTTGAGGGGGTGGGGGGGCGGTCGCCCCTTTCGCCCCCCCCCCTGGATCCGCCCCTGGCCTACCACCCCCCCCCCCCTTGGTCCTCTAGATTATATATTTTTTCGTACATATTCGTTTGTAAACCCCCCAACCCCCCCCCCCCCCTTCCTGTCCAGTGGCGTCACCAGAGGGAGGGGGCAGGGGCGGTACGTGCCCCCCTGAAATCTTTTTGGTCCTTGGCTCTGGCCCCCCTTCTTTTGAGCTTAATAAACCAAGTCCCCCCCCGCATTGAAAGGCCCCCCCCCTTAAAATAAATCCTGGTGATGCTACTGCCCCTGTCTGACATATTCTGGATCTGCCCTTGCGGGGGCAGTGGCGTATTTCGACCATCAAAATCCCATGGCTTCACCAAAACGGGATTCGGCCTTTGGGCTTCGCTGTTCCTAGAGTCCCCCCCCCCCCCCCAACTTCAAAATGTGTGTTACAGTGTAATAGCTGACTGTAATAGCGAGCCAGTCTGCTGTATATCAGGTAAGCGAGCTATAGGCTGCAGACTGATGAAATTCAAGTCGAACCAGGTATCGAAATGGCTTCTAGGGCAGTAGGTCTGCTTCCTTCCAGGTCCGCACTGGTGCCTATCAGGTCCGCGCTCAGCAGAACACAGCAGAACTTTGCTGGAGACTTTCAGAAATGCATGTAAGTGAGGACGTGAAATAGAACACCTCCAGTGAAATGTTGTAGCCTGCTCGCTAACGCTCGCAACTGAAGCAGGCTACTGTAGCCTGTGTTAACTGTTAATAGACGAAGCCTCTACTGAACGAAATAAGTCATGCCAATCGGCAATCGCTGAGTTGCAGGTTTGATCCCAATTCTGGCGGGGTCACCTGGACTTATATGTTGGGAATAAACCATCATCCTTCATCTGAATATAAAAATTCCTTTAAAAAAAAGCATCATCGTTTCATCCTTCATTGCATTGCTCGGTCCTCTTCCTGTCCTAATTACCAACCAAGTATATAGGCCTAAATACAGGACTTATAGCCTTAATCATCCATCCATCCATCCTGCCAAGTGAATAGATACAGGACTTAAAGCCCTAATCTAGGCTAATCATCCATCCATCCATCATTGCTGAGCAACGGAATACTGAGAATGTGTTGAGCTGTGTTGCTGCCCAGTTTTCCAAGTGGTAGGGGACCATTCAGAATTTATGACTGGGGGGGGGGGGTGGGAGTTTTGGCCGAGGGGGTACTAACTTTTCACACATGTTTCAAGGGGGGTATTACTTTTTGACAACACTTCCAAGGGGGGTAAGAAATTTTAACAAGGAAAAAATGTTAAAAAACACGCATAAATTCATTTTATTTGGACTTTTTTATGGGCAAAAGTCCTTGAAATGACGCGAATCTGTATGCATGGCCGTGTATAACGGTATATGTATTGATTTGTATGTCGAGGGGGGTACTAAAAATACGCATGAAACCTAAGGGTGGGGTACTAAAAATCCGCTTGAAACTCAAGGGGGGTATCAATTTTTTGACGGGAAGTTCCAGCAAGTTCCCACCCCCCCCCCAGTCATAAATTCTGAACGGTCCCTAGCCAGTAGCTGGGACACATGTGCATTGAACCCAATTATCCCACGTGTCCCAAATCTTCATTGGTCGACCTTGACTCTGGAGTCCAGACTGTTGGCTTCAATTCAAAGGCAGAGGTAAACATGGTAAATAATATGGCCTTGGCTTACTGAGCTAGCTTAATGAGCTTTATCACCGGCTTAGCTGATTTTCATGCAATAGCTGTTCAGTGGTTTTAAACTCATGGGATAAACACACAGCCACTAACTAAAGTGACAGATTAAAGAGATTCATAATAGGGCATTGCATCAACTTGCAATTTTGTGTCTGAACTTCTCTGAAATATTCACAATCGACAGAACAGGGCCACTTCAGTGACTTTACTTTGCCATGACAATGGCTAATTCCAGTGACTGCATGGGACACCAATCTGTAAATTGTAATGACTTTACTTAGACAAAACAATGGCCATTTTAGTGGGTTTATTTGAACAGAATCGTGGGATTTTCTGCAACTTCAATTTGACAGGAAACTGCTCAAAGGACAGTGGCATTTTAGTTACTTTACTGAGACAGGATAATGACTTCTTTAGTGACTTTACATGGACAGGACAGTGACCTATTTAGTGACTTAAACAGAACCCATGGATATAGATAGATAGATATCATGGATTATGGTAAGTCCAGCTCTCTAAGCCCTGTTCTGGGCGCCCACAAGGGTTGATTGATGTGACTTTAGTTAGTTGACAGGTCAGTGGCAATTTTAATGGCTTTACTTAGATGGGGCAGTGGCCATTTTAGCAAATTTACAATGACATAACAGTGGACTTAACTGTGACTTTACTAAGGCAGGACAGTGGCTATTTCAGTAACTTTACTTCGAAAGGACAGTGACCTCTGTAGTGACTTTAGTTGACAGGTCAGTGGCAATTTTAATGGCTTTACTTAGATGGGGCAGTGGCCATTTTAGCAAATTTACAATGACATAACAGCTAGTGGCCATTTACCTGTGACTTTGCTTAGGCAGGACAGTGGCTATTTCAGTAACTTTACTTGGACAGGACAGTGACCTCTTTAGTGACTTTAGTGAGACAGGACAGTGAGTCAGTGACCTCTTTAGTGACCTTATATTACTTGAACAGGACAGTTACCATTTAATTACTTAACTCCAACAGGTAAGTTCACCTGTGGTTGTTTATCGGTCCAAGTTCTATCTTCACTTATCATGTTTATTGTTTCGTTAGTCTGAATATAAATCTCCTAGAACTGTTCAACAGTATTGTTTGGTGAACCCTTCAACTCACGTGGTTGAGGTACACGTGAATAGCACACATGAACCCATATGTTTTCTTTTTGTTTTTTTCACCAACCAAGTTCAAGGGTAGCAGAAAAAGAGACAGGCTGGCTCTCTTCTCTATTTGTTGTACACTCAGAAAATGTTGAATTTATATCTTTATTTCAAGTTAGTCTTCAAAGGGTATTTTTTTCTTGAGATGGTCTAAATGATATGATTGTTTCTCTGGTGTAATCATTTAATAATAATCAAATAAAAAGTTAATCATGTTAATTGTTACTGCGTACTGCATACATTTGCCTGTACTTATAACGTGCATTGATTAAGAACTTTTTTGGTCGAACAACGCATTGTCTTAAAGAAACTTTTTGTGTCTGAATTAATTGACTCAACTTTACGGACTTACTGTGTTTGACCTACGGTCTGATTTTGCCACTACTTTTTTGGCAGCCCAACCCGCAACATTTATTTACCTTCTACTCCTAATTACTGTCCCATTCCCAGGCTTTTCGTGTCCATAACTTAGTCCCTATCCTAATGGGTAACTTCTGGTGTTTGATAATGATTTACGGATGTAGGCCGACAATAGTCAATGAAATCTGTCGATATATCCAATGACTAATTTTTGACCAGTATATACAAAGAATTGAATTGGTATTAGCTTATTAGGCCTACATGGGAAAAATAGATGGATAGACATAAATCTAAAGACGGACAGACACAGAGAATCAAACCAAGACAAAATAATTTGCTGAAAGACTGCCTTTATGAAAAATTTTGCATCATATCGTCTTGACCAATCGTTGATGTACAGAAAGACCTAAATGTAAGTACCGTGGTACATACGTTATAGGACCCCCTGTGTGAGACCGACTTGCCTAGTGTGACCCCCTTCCTTTAGCATTGCATAGAGTAACTTTTACAGCATTTTGCACCCTAACGAGAGACGGTACCCCCAGAAGACACTGTTTCATGACCGGTCCCCCCTAATGAGAGACCATACCCCCACACGACACAGTTTCATGACCGGTCCCCCCCAATGAGAGACCGTACCCCCACAAGACACCGTTTCATGACCGGTCCCCTCTAATGAGAGACCGTACCCCCACCAGACACTGTTTCATGACATGTCCCCCCCTAATGAGAGACCGTACCCCCACAAGACACCATTTCATGACCTGTCCTCCCCTAATGAGAGACTGTACCCCCACAAGACAGTTTCATGACTGGTCCCCCCTAATGAGAGACCGTACCCCCAGAAGACACTGTTTCATGACCGGTCCCCCCTAATGAGAGACCATACCCCCACACGACACCGTTTCATGACCGGTCCCCCCCAATGAGAGACCGTACCCCCACAAGACACCGTTTCATGACCGGTCCCCCCTAATGAGAGACCGTACCCCCACAAGACACCATTTCATGACCGGTCCCCCCCTAATGAGAGACCGTACCCCAACAAGACACCATTTCATGACCTGTCCTCCCCTAATGAGAGACTGTACCCCCACAAGACAGTTTCATGACCGGTTCCCCCTAATGAGAGACCGTACCCCCACCAGACACTGTTTCATGACCGGTCCCCCCTAATGAGAGACCGTACCCCCACAAGACACCGTTTCATGACCGGTCCCCCCCTAATGAGAGACCGTACCCCAACAAGACACCATTTCATGACCGGTCCCCTCATCATTCTCACCCAGGAAACTTACTGAAGTGGTCATTCTTTGACTGTAACTGAAAAAAAATTCATGGATGGTACATATCTATCTGTACATTAGGGTGCATCTAACCCCCTTACATTGTCGGATCACCTCTGACTTTTTTTTGGGGCTGAGGTTTGGTGTTCTGATTAAAACCCTCAAATTTCATTGAAATCCATTAAGGCCTAGGGGTGGCTGATTGCAATTGAAAATTACGCAATATTTATGTTTTTCGATCATTAAAATAATCCGCGGTTCTCCGTAACTCTGTCAATATTAGAGATACATCAATGATAATGACTTCTTTAGAAAGCCCTGATCAAGAGCTTCAAAATGAATACCAACAACCTATGTTTTACTGCATTTTAAGCAGTGGTAGTCATCATTTTCAATCAAGAAATGGGGCTTTTTCTCATGACTCTATACTGACAGGCATGTTAGAGCAGAAATGGGCTACAAACTAGTATAAACTAATTGAGGCAAAGTTATTTCACATTTAAATGTTACTACTTCCCATCTCTGTTGTTTTATTGTAAAAACTGATTCAAGGAACTATGGATTTCTTTTATAAAATCCCACTCTGGGAAGTGATGTAAAGTCCTAATCCTGATGCTGCAACTAGAAACACTAAGAACTAAAATTCCATTGCATCTCTCACTTTGCATGCAGGCTTGATGAGTCCATTGACAATATAATATTATTTGAAATTCAAAAAGTCGTTGAAGTCATCCAAGTGACAAAGGATGACAGAGCATTATTTGATAATAGACTGAGATTGTGCATCCTTCTGCTAGAAAGGATTAACAGGTTTGGCATGACCTACCACTGTTTTAGCGCTTAGGAGGTCTAGTAATAATTCCATAGCTATTGAAAACTTTCAAAGAGAAAATGTTCATGTGACAGCTGTAATGAGCTGAGTCTTTTCTCCAATTAAATATCATCAAACCAATGTTGCCTCTAAATAGCCCACACCGGTGCTGATGGGGCGTAAAACACAAACTCACTCACTCACTCACTCTGATTAAATATCCACATACAGCATAACAAAATAATAAATGTATTCTCCATGCCTATTTTATCCTCAATAGCATTTCAATATATTTGCCATACCCAAATCAAAATCAAGTCTTGTGTTGCTGACACAAAAGGGATCCTAACAGCATCTTCTCTGTCAACTTCATCAGCCAATAGGCCTACAGTTGTCATTCTCTTTTTGTGAGCAGCAGGGTCACTCATATGAGCCTCAACAGCTTTGTATTCTTCTAAAACATCCAGCAATTTAAAGTCAAACGCTATTGTGACTGAACCTTTTCCTGTGATTTATGGTGACCCAGCTGAGGGGAGAAATTCATCCTTGTCAATATGCAGTCCCAACATATTTTCTGGTTGTGGTTGCAGAATCAGTAGCATGTGTAATGGTGGTTCCAGCAGCTTTTGTTTCCATGAATGTGTCATTATGAATCAAGAAAAACATCATTATCATTATAATCAGTATCTTGCACATGTACATATGCCCCATGGCATTGCCCACTAGTGGCTGGACATGGCTTTACCACAGCATTTCAGCAATATCATGTTTAGGTTAGCATGCTTTTGTTGAGGAAAGATGGCCATTGGTGCACCTTCAGGCAGAATAGTCCTGAGAGTTAGAAGGATCATCATCTTCACAATGGCATAATTAGTTTGATGGATTCCCAATGTGGAATATTACCATTTCAATCAACTCTTTCTCAGTTGATAGCTTTTCTTCATTAAACATTTTCGAATTTGGATACAGTTCCAGAAATCAATCTCTCGACATTTTCTTTACCTCCCGCTGACCATGCTCCTTGTGGAATGGTCCATGATTACATTACAAGATTTAACTGCAATTGACTCACAGCCTTCACCAAAGATTTCAATTTCTGCTTCTAACAGCAAAACAAAAAGTGGTAGAGACAATGACAGTCTTATCTATATATGCAAGCTCCAGTTCAGAAGAGCACTATCTTCTTCTCTCTGATCGACAATGTCTTCACCCTTTTATTTGCTCCAACTTGCCAAGTCCAAGCCCTCAGTCCTTGCAGTATTTAAATATATCAGTAGCTGAATGAAGTGGCACTGACTTACAAATCAAATGAACATCTTTCCACTTCTTTAAAATGATGCCTATGTATTTCCAAGACTGTCCCAGATTATTGTCTCGTATAATATAAAATTCTTTTAAATCCCAGTCTCAAGCGATGAGTTTATTTCATAATTTTTCAATGAATATTCACCAAAAAGGCCATATCTCAATAACCATTGAACCTACAAAGACAGAATAAATGCTAAAATGTTCAGAATACCCATTTTTGTATTCAATATCAATACATTTACATGACCTAAAGTCACTAGTTTTCATATTTTGATGGAAAATGCGATTTTTGACATTTTAATAGACGCGGTTTGACATTTAAGCCAATAGAAGCTGGAATAAGCCTTGAAATTTGGTTTGGTAATATTTTCCTTGTTCCTGGAGACAATGAGCATGATTTATGAGGGTACCAACAAATTTCCATGATGATAATCTGTCTACTTGTTCACAAAATATAAAGATTTTCAGCGTTTTCTTAGCTTTTTGGAGTTTGCAATCTTCAATTGAAAACAGCCACCCCTAGGCAACCTTCAAAATTGATGAAATTTGGCAGAATTACTCTTTTCTATGAACCTCACCACCAAAAAAAAGTCAGAAGGGATGTGACAAAATTTTGCATTTTGAGGGGGATCAGACACACCCTACTGTACACACATGTGTGTTTAAAAAAATATTTATATCTTGACGTACATACAATATACACTGTGAAACAGGTCACAGACTCTATGAAGTTGATCGCACTATAAATCAACTTTGATTTTTTTAAAACCCAGTAATTTCAGAGATTATGAGTTACTTAAAAATGTGGAGGACAATGCTTATTGGCTACCAGTGAAGAAAAATTCAAGTCATCAGCATCAATCATCGTAGATGCTGATTCTTTAACATTACAAAAACTTCGCTCATAAAATTTTTGATAAAGAATTCAAAAAATTAATCAGTGCAAGTTTATTAAAGTCAATAACCACTTAACATACTCATGCTAAAAAATGTAACTTCTGAAAAAATAAGGAACTGTTCAGAATTTGTGACAAGGGGCCAAGAGAAGGGGGGGGGGTTGTTGGCTTCCTTTTTTTGGTCGAAAGTTGCCTTTGAAAATGAACTACGCGAATTGGCTGCTTCACTAGTGTATGTAACAATGCGATTGAGATTATTAAGCTGTTGTAAAAAATGTATCTTATCTTCTACTTCATAGTATCGGGTGCGAAGTAGATTTGAAGCATATTGATTAGATATCTGATAACTATTGATTGTCATTTAGTCATTTATCAGATTTAGATATTGTTATATTATTGATTTCAAGTTTTGTTTTATGAGCCAAAGGTGTTTATCAGATTTTAGGGTCACTGGTACTATAGTCTGACCATGAAATTTTTCAGCGTGATGATGCATGTAGGCTACAATGCAGTGACGGAGAATATTTTGACTTATTAAAGTGCGTCATATGATACCCTAGTTATTGTGATTTAATGCACTGTTTCTCTCCCTGAACTATTTGACGTATTTTCTGATTTATAGTAAATTATTTTAAACTTCTTGATGCTTGACCTGATCACCTGCAGTATAGGTGTGGTGTGACAGGCGCGTGTAGCTTGTTGGTAATGGTTTATAGTTAGAAATTGGAGGTCAGTTTTTTGTGCAGTAACTTAATGCTTTTTGGTCATTCATTTAATTCCAGTCAAGTCCATCATTTCTCCCATAGATCTTTTATTTCTTATGTTATATTTTTGTAGTCCTAAAAAGGGCTGCTTTCTAAACGAGAATTCCGAGACATTAGAACAATAGACCACAAAGATGGAAATAAAATTTTGAAGAAAATATGGAGCAACGCAGGCCCGCGAATGCCGAAACGATGTCCGCGCGAGCCCACCAATGCCAAAATGACGCTCGGGGCCCCCCCTAGACTACCCTGTCTGGATCCGCCACTGCAACTTCCAAAATTTTGAGCGAGATCTAGAAATTTCCAGGCAGAATCATGCCAAAATTACCCGTTAGGGGTACTCAAAAAAGTTATATCACAAATTTCATCATTAAAATTAGGGGCCAACTATTCTGACTGATTTTTTCAACCAACTCCAGGAATTTTTGAACTGATAAAGCTATGTAAAGAGGCCACTCATAGCCCTTTAGATAGAAAATTATCACACAGATTTTTGTTTGCTTCCAAGATTCAATAAAAAATACACTTCTCTGAAAGGTGCTGATTGTTTTGCAGGCTGTTGTGTAGTGTTGTAGTGATTGACGAAACTATCGCAGATAATCATTTGCTCCACACAGAGTTATCAGTTATCACCCATCATCTTAAAGTTCTTGGAGAGATCTTTCTACGAGTAGGCCACAAAAGGAAGAATTATCTGTATGTCTGATATTACAGTGCAATAATAGCAAAGATTGAGGAATTTCTCAGTGAGAAAAATAATCGATTTGAGATCGATTATCGAATCGGCCGGGTAAGCCGATAATCGATATGGGAAATCAAACCGATTCCCATCACTACTGTTGTCCATATATTAGGCTAATATTAGGCAACAACATCTTTGTAAAGTTTTCATCAAAAGTATTAGAGTAATGTGATATATGACGAATTTTAGGAGTAGCTAAACTTCGCACCTACTACATCAATGGAGATCCAAGATGATAACAAAGTGTAACCGATATCATGTGCGTTTATTGTGATACAAGTTATGTAAAATTTGATTCCTTTGTAATGTCATATATATAAAACTTATAAAAATTAGTCTACTTTTAAACCAGTAGACACTAGTTCTGTCCAAAGTTAAAGCAAATTGAATGTTGAGATGACCAAAGAGTGCTCTTGTAATCTTATACGCGTACAATTGTATGTACACTCAGTCATACAGTCAAAGTTTAAATTTGTAAATCATAATTTTTGTATACACCCAGATTGGACTTATGTAAGAGGCGAGTGATATAATTTTGAACGGTGATGCAGAGAATTGATGATAACGTTTCTGTCCTAATTTTTGGAAGAGTTTTTTAACCTTGACCGATCGAGCATCAGACCAAGGTTATGGTTAGTGATGATGATGGAAGTTTCTCAAGATAAGGGCCAGGTGTCTTCGGCAGAAGCTGTGTCACAATCGGCTGTGTTCATTAACCTGGTTATTTCGTCTTGGCTACTTGAGAGCATTGCAACAAATACAATTTATTTAGCTTCCATTGTTAGAGGTTAATTTTTTGCTGCATTATCTTTGTAATATTTGTATAGGTTATTCACCTGGGGAGAGGAAATATGTGATTTATCCAGGGAGGACTTAAGCCCGAGCTGTGATAAACACATAGGGTGAATAACCGGCTTATGCCATGAGACAAAAACCCAAACATATATCACTAGCAATTGTACAGGGTACGAATTACGTACGTAAATTCTACTTATGAAACTCACAAAAAAGAGCCGATCTGTAGAACGTATGTACATTTTCGTACGAATTTCGTATGAATTCATAAAAATTTCACACAGGCACTTTTCAGTTAGTTTGGCCATTTTAGTGCAATATGGTTGTCATAAACGGTTTAAGATTGGACCTTGTATTGGCGTATGTGAAAAAAAATCAGTAAAAAAATCAAGTTAATGCCCCAAAAACCAACTTTATACGTATGAAATCCATACGAAAATTTACGTATGTTTTACGTACGTAAATTTTCGTACGTAATTCATACGTGAAAACAACAGATTTACGTACGAAATACGCAAGAAAGAGCAACGTACGTTTTACGTACGCTGCACAATTGGCCATGTACATTGCGGAATAAGTGGAAAACAAAGAGTGAAATTTATTTCAAAGGTGTCAAATGGTATTATCGTATTACTTAAATATTAAGTTCACACCTAGTTATATAAGTGGAAATTCAAGATAATAAAACTACATAATAAAGTACACTTAAGATAATTATAATCTACTTAATACCAAATGTAAAATATTATGATAGAGATTAAGGAAATTATTTATATTTAAACCAAGATTCCACATCTATATGACTTAACACCCTTCTTATGACTGTTATTATTAGTTGTGTTCTTCAGAGCAAAATCAAATTCTTACATAATCTTCTGCTTTTCTCATGGTCCATATTTAGTCGCCAAATCATTTGTTTGACAGGTTAAATGTGGAATAAGTGGCTAACCAGTTGTCATAATATCTTGTAATAGATAAAAACACTGATAAATGTTTTATCTTTAGGGATATTAGCTATTATCTTTTTCGGGTTAGTGTGACAATTGTCAATTCTCAAGGTTTATTTTGTTGGTCAGTTACACAAGAAAATGTAAACAAAGCCTGAAGGTCAATGTTTTAGTATTACCTGGATTTTTCCGTAAAGTGCTACCTCCACGGTTTTATAAACTACAAAGAAATTTTTCCAAAAATTATAAACCTTTTCAAAGAATTTTTTTAAGGAAAGTCCAGAAAGAACGCTAATCAGATAGATGCATACCGGTATTTTGATATAGTGAAGTTCCAGATACAGTGTAGCGAAGTGAAGAGCCTGTTGCAAGCTGCAGGAATTCATACAAATGTCCCACTAGAGATGCTCCGATACCACTTTTTCAGTTCCGATCGGAAGCCATTCTAATACCGAAAACTTAAATATGTAGCAGCGCCTTCGCTCCGATACCGATACTTGGTCCAGCTGTTCTTGATGAGAAATACAACGGGTTTCTAGCATCATTCTCAATTTTAAAATCTGAGGGTGAGAGTGAGGCAGTGTTGAGAAACCTGTTTTTTCCCAACTACAAAAACTGGCAAAAAGACTGGCAGGAATTCTGTTAGACTTTTTTATTGCCAAGAAAAGGTATAAGCCTAAGGATAAACAGATTACGACAGTAAGTCTGTATGTGTCCCTTTCAAATGTATTCCAAAATATCCGATATAACTTGACCTACTACAATTGCCAACTTGAATAGGAATTTTCTGATCTATTTCAAGTGTAGGGGAGACCGGGGTAAGTTGTGCCATTTTTTTTGTCAGACTGATTTTCCAAAAAACCAAAGCTTAATCAGCTAATCTGAAAATCAGACATCAAAATATAATACGTTGGCCAGAATCAACCAAAGTTTCAGGGCAGTCCGACCATTGAGGAGGTCATGACAGGCATTTGAAAAAAGTAGGTCAAGTGGCACAACTTGCCCAAGTGCTGGGGTAAGTTATGCCGCCTGACGGGGTAAGTTGTTCCGCCTAATTTATTCCAAAAAAATCTTCCCGTTTCTTCAGATAGATCATTTGTATAATGTTTTTAACGTATGACTGACATGTTACATGAAACTAATCAGACATTTATGAGCCATTTTATACACAAATTAAAAATGCTGAAAAAAACAGAATTATTTATTGTTTAGAGGGTGTTAATACTCTTTTAACATGTGTTCCTTTCAGTGTAAGTTATTTCACAACATTTTTAGGCCTTGCGTAAAATTTGGACAAAAAAAGATGAATAAAATATTAATTCCTATGTCATACCATTGGCACAACTCACCCCAATAAAAACGGCACAACTTACCCCAAATTGATTTTCTGGATTAAACTGGTTGTCAAAAATAAACAAAGAATGCAAAATGCAAAATGAAATCTAACAACAGAAATGTATAGATATACCTCTTAACTCCATCCTACCAAAGGGACATCATCTAATTACAAATACCAAATGACTGAGAAACCCGAATGTCAGTCCTCGGCACTTCAAGTTTTCAGCAACAAAATTGAATTTATTAGTGTAGCTTTTCATACCATTATATTTGGTAGTTTTTTTCTTGGTGCCTGATGATGTTTACCAAGTGGGTATATATGGGTGGCATTGCCTTCTTTGCCCAGTTCTTCATTTAACCCCAAGGTGGGCGGCACAACTTACCCCGCGGCACAACTTACCCCGGTCTCCCCTAATCTGGTTGATTCAAAGCTAGGTATTATGACTTAACTTATCTCCTGATTATTTGGTCATAAATGAGTTTTATTCTTGCATTCTTATTTAATATTAATTTAACTTATAGCAGGTATGGGAAATCACCAACCAGTACCGTCAATCACAACATATGCAGTGTAATATATCATCACAAATGACAGGATAAAAATGAAAATTGGCTGATTTAGTTATGAAAAACAGAAATTGATTGCTGTAAATTAAGTTATCATGTGATTCATTCCTAATTTACCACAAAATATGTGTTATAAATATCAGCTGTATACCAATAGTATTCCAAGGTTGCATGGTGATACTAGAAGGTCAAAATTATATGCGTTTGGCCCTCTTGGCCGGTGATTTCTAAGTTGAAATTCTCCTATCTTCACATACCAACAAAGGTATATGAACCTAAGATATAATGCGAATACATCGGGCATTACATTGTTAATACGCTAGGCTGTACGTTGTGAATTAATAGACCAGGCGTGGAATTGCGAAGCAAATGTTACCATGCATTGCATTGTTAACAAACCAGTCATTGCACTGCGAATAAACCAGGCGTCTATATTGTCACTTATAAACCAAACATTGCATTGTGAATAAACTGTGCATTGCATTGCAAACAAACCAGGTATTGCATTGTGAATAAACCAAGCATTGCATTGCAAATAACCAGGCATTGCATTGCGAATAAACCATGCATTGCATTGCGAATAAACCATGCATTGCATTATGAATAAACCATGTATTGCATTGCGAATAAACCATGCATTGCATTGTGAATAAACCATGCATTGCATTGCGAATAATCCATGCATTGCATTGCGAATAAACCATGCATTGCATTGCGAATAAACCATGCATTGCATTGTGAACATACCGTGCATTGCATTGCGAATAAACCATGCATGGAATTGCGAAGCAAATGTTACCATGCATTGCATTGTTAACAAACCAGTCATTGCACTGCGAATAAACCAGGCGTCTATATTGTCACTTATAAACCAAACATTGCATTGTGAATAAACTGTGCATTGCATTGCAAACAAACTAGGCATTACATTGTGAATAAACCAAGCATTGCATTGCAAAAAAACCATGCATTGCATTGCAAACAAACCAGGTATTGCATTGTGAATAAACCAGACATGGCATTGCCAACAAACCAGGCATTGCATTGCAAATAACCCAGGCATTGCATTGTGAATAAACCATGCATTAAATTGCGAACTAACCAGGCATTGTATTGTGAATAAAACAGGCATTGCAATGTGAATAAACCAGGTATTGCATTGTGAATAAACCAGACATGGCATTGCCAATAAACCAGGCATTGCATTGTGAATTAACCAGGCATTGCATTGTGAATAAACCATGCATTACATTGCGAACAAACCAGGCATTGCATTGTGAATAAACCAGACATTACATTGTGAATAAACCCGGCATTGCATTGTGAATAAACCAGGCATTGCATTGTGAATAAATCAGGCATTGCATTGTGAATAAACAATCCATTGTACTGCAACAAACCAGGCATTGCATTGTGAATAAACAATCTATTGCATTGCAACGTACCAGGAATTGCATTCATTGCATTGTGAATAAACCAAACAGGCATTGAAAATGAAATGCGAATAAATCCGACATTGCATTGGGAATAAACCATGCATTGCATTGTGAATAAACTATGCATTGCATTTTGAATAAACTAGACATTGTATTGTGAATTAACCATGAATTGCATTGCAAACAAACCAGATATTGCATTGTGAATCAACCAGGCATTGCATTGTAAACTACCCAGGAGTTGCACTGTGAATAAACCTGGCGTCTGTATTGTCGTGTATAAACCTAACATTGCATTGTCAGCGTTCTGAATAAACCATACATTGCATTGTGAATAAACCAGGCATTGCATTCTGACAATGACTGCAAGCATGCCTTTTCCCTGGATCTGAGAACGTGCTACAAACCTTTTAAACATTGGAAGATGTCACAATATAATAAAGTCAAGTGTAGTATGATCATCGTGATAGTGAAATTGTGACATAGGAATTCTGTGTAATGATAAGAAGTGATATAAATTGTGTAGTGCGAAATAGTTTCTTTCCTTTTGACGCCGAGTCCTCGACTGTTGGTTGGTTATCTTCTGCTTGACGCAGATTCGCCTGTAAGTAAAAATTTGGTTTATTACATAAAATCATGACATAATGTAAGTGCTATTTCATAATATTTGTATCTTTGATAATTTAAAGCCTTATCCATTTTTATGGCTTGGAGATTAGATTTTTTAAAAAATTTTTAATTTGGCTGAAAAATTTAATTTGATTAGCTTCGACACTTCACACCATTATAAATTTGAAGTGGAAAATTCACTTAAAGATGGCAACGAAAAGTTGCGAGTAAAAGTATTTATCACCATGTTATCTTTGTTACGTAACTATTTTGGGATAAAACTAAATTTGCGGTATTTAGTACTATTTACACAATATGAAAGCTCAGTGACCGGTTGAATTGAAATTGCTTTTTGGCTGGAAATTGATTTAAATGGATGATGGATCCATAGTTTTGGGTGTTCTATATGTAAACTTTGGAATTATTGGAACATATAACTTATTATTTCTAGAAGTTCTCCTTTGGAACTTAGAAGTAAATTGGAAAATGTTTTTGGGGAGAATGATCTGTTGATGGCAAAAGTGAGTGGGGCAGGGGTTGCAAGAGGTCTAATCCGATTTCAGATTTATATTTAGCTAATATTTGGCTGAGTTGTGGCTTGTTGTATGATCTCAGCCACTCTGAACTTTGCAATATATACAAAGGTCTTAGATCCCAACTCTTGGCTGCAATGTTGATTGTTGAAGAATTCTTCAGATTTCTCTCTTTGCTAGGAGCCATAAGCATAAACTCAGAGTTGTTAAGGACCTCACCATGCTATAGTCTACAGTGTGTCACACTGAACATGTCATGCTTTAGCCTACCTGTATCACACTCAGACTGACTCAGTGTTCAGGTATTTCTGAGTATGCTTATGGCTCTTATAGTAAAAGGAAATTGTTCCTTCAGTATATAACAGACTTTATATTGATTTTTGTTGAACTTTTGGTCTTGTTTTCCTCTAGTGCTTTCGGTGTGATCACATTTCGAACTCCACTGTCTGAGTCTGTCTCTTGCTGTTTCCACTTGTGACTATAGTAAGACTGCCAACTCCTAGAACTTAATTTACAAGGGGACTCAATATTTATGACACAATCTGTTATGATATTACGATGCCAATAAAATATAATATATAATGATAATATAATATTTACCAATTTATGATTATGATTATGAGATGAGATTATTTATCAAGATAGGATTACTGCATGTTGTGGGAAGTGGCACTTGAATTGTGTCAGTGGTTATTTTTGGGTGGATTATGGGGTCAAAGTTACAAAGTTCTTATCTTAAGGTTTTTGTTGTGTCATAAGACATAAGCTCATATTTTTAACAAAGCATATTTATTACAACACTTTATTATTTTAATGCATTGGAAATTTACTGTGATTGTGATTACTTTGAAGTTTGACACACAATTAAAAATTTTCTCTTTCTGTCTTTTTTCGACAAAATTTCAGCTTGGAACGGTTGGAGACCTGAAATTTGTCATAATTATAATGGCGTCATTTAATTTTAAGAAACTTCTTATTCGTGCGATTTGTATTATTGCCATTAGAATTTCAGTTCGCAGATCCCTAAGAGTTTTGCCTCTATTAAAGTATGCCATAGTCATCTTTTGTGTGGCTATTGCCTGGTTACCCATATTTTTGTCTCCCCACCCACACCCAAGCTCCAGAGCTCTCCAGTTGGTACCGTAAGGTCAAGGCTATGCTGTTATGCTGTGGGTTTGCAACATTGCATATATTTGCATTGCATACCCTGGTTGTACCCTTACTTCTCTACCCCAAACACACCCTTGCCACACCCCCATGTATTGAATTGGTGCCAGGTCTGATCTTTTGTGAGTTTTGCCAGCCAACTTGGGGTGAATGACTGGCTGGTCAGATGAAGTCAAAGCACTCAGTTACCCAGGTCATTGGCTTGCTGACATGTATCTTGTTCTGGTACTGTACATAATGTGCATGTGCACTCAGTGCTATGTCAGGGTTGTATGCCAATATATGAGGGGGTCAACCAGCAGGACAGCACAATGGGAGTTTCATAATCACATGGCTTAATAACTTAATAGCAACATTTTATCAATTTCCTTCTGAACAACAACAGTTGTTTTAAAACATCCACTTGCATTCCTCCAATGTGTTTTCAACGAATACGCGATACTGGCTTAACATAATGATTACGGATACTTCCGATACTAGTATCGGTATCAGTAATTGGTGGTATTGGTTTTAAAATTCCTAGCTTCTCGGATCGTACGAGTTTCTTCCTAAGCTTTCCTACAAAAATGGAAAAAATTGACAAAATACAAAATTGAGATTACAGCTTCTTTTCTTTCGTTCTGCTGACCGACTTCGAAAAATGACTCGAGAGCATCTGAACATGTATCGAGAAGCTTCAGAGATCAATTATGTCTGACCTTTAATGTTACTGTTCCTTGCTGGATGATACCCCATATCAGGACCTTGAAATTCTCCTCATAAAAAAATATTATAATCATGATCATTAAATAACTGGTGATTCATTGACTGTAATCAACAATGATGAATCATATGATACATGTACTTACCTTTGTAGCTGATCATTAAGTTAAATTTATTAGTGAATCATTAGCTGTTTTCAAGTTATGATACCAATGATTTAATTTTGGTGATTCATGTACCTGGTATATATTTCCATGTAAGGATAAATAACTTCAAAGTATCCCTGGGTCTATATTTACACCTTTACTTGTAAAGGGATATGATTTATTCCTGGTCGGCGGTGATGGAAATGTAAAATCACTTCCTGATCACGCGGTTACGTAGACTTTAATAAGTTTGTTAGCTTCCTGTTAACAATAAGACTGAAAATGTACATTCCAGTGTCATTGTTGGATTAAAACAATGTTCTGATAATTTACAACATATAAGTGACGTCATGTTATGCATAAATTTATGGTACTTTAGAATTGGAAGGATTTTGGCCATGGTAGGCAGTTCCAAAAGCTGGGCAAGGCTGAATCACAATGCCTTTTGCTCTGTTTAGTGGAAATATTGGAATAATAAATTGTTGTTGTAGAAATTGGATGATGTCAATGGTGTGATGGTTCAGGTTCACTAATATTTTTCATTTATTTTATTTTCCATTATTTTGGCTCATTCGAGCAAAATTTTGATCACCCAGTTCATAATCATTTCATAGAAGCATTCTATTGATTTTGCAGTTTGTTCCAAATGTGCCAAATATTTGTCTGAGCTAGGTCTTTATAGTGATAGTTGTTGGCTCAGTTGGTAGAGTTCCAATTGCTGGGTCCTGGGTTTGATTCCAGCACATGTTCGGTCACCTTGACCAATGTTGGATGTCAGTTTCAAAATCCTCCGCCTCATAGCTATGTCCTCTTCCTGTCCCAATTAGCCTAACATAAGTGCATAAATACAGACATAAAGCCTCAATCATCCACCCATCCCCCTTTTGAATCGGAAAACAATTGCACGTATTTTAATTTTGTTGACGCGATTGCAACGTAATATTCACTATAATGAGCTTGTACTGCATTCTCTTGACATATGCATCAGTTACTACGATTGCATGTATATATTCATTAAAATAGTTACATATTAACAGAAAATAGTGATTGATTGGACAAAAATTAAGAAAATACTTGTTATTAAGGGATTTTAATCCTTGATGTCATTCAAGATCTGTATCTCACTGTTCACTGTAAGTATATAACTATAGCTAATATTTATTTTTGAATAATTTGTCTTTTCATAAAATGTAGACATAAGTGCTACAACATGAATTTAACTTTCTTTGCAAATTTTCAAATTGAATCTGGGGAACATGGAGTAAACACTGTTCAAGGCCACTGCTGTGAAAACATAGAAATCAATAAAGACTTTTTGTTGTTTTTTTAAACATGCTCATAATAGGTAAATAAAAATATTTGTGAGTAACCCAATTTTAGCAATAATATTTACACCTTCCATGTGCTGTCAAAACCAGGCCAGAGCAATTTAGAGGCACATGGACACTGGGTGATCAGCTGATCAGACGCCCCCCCCCCCATCCCCTAGTGGTGACGTCTGTAGTGTACATAAAATGGCCCACCTCCTAGCTGGGCCATTCATTCAGACTTGAATGCTCACAACACACACACAGCTGATCACAAAAGAGTTAATACTCTTTATCTTTCACTCAGGTTAGTTTGACATTTCATTTGTTAATTTGTCATTTCTGATTTTCATTATTGTCTTTCATTAATAATTAGATACATTTTATGATTACTAATTGGCATTTATTTCATAATTGTTAATTTAAACTTATCATATTTGATAGTTTGCTTTAGTTTGATACTTAATTTGTGAATTTGGTGGTTCACCATTGGATGAAGTAAGACTTGATGATTAGCATTTCATGTAAGATTGGTTCATTAGTTTGCTTGATAGAAAGTTATTATTTTGATAGTTAATTTAGCCAGTCAGAAATTCGATCTGCTAGTATCTCTTTTCATTGTCTTAATTGTGTAAACTTTATGATTTAGACTATTTCATAACTGCTTAATTTGGTGTTATTACGGATAGTTGATTTAAAGGTTTGGTTTTTATAGAAGTAGCTTCATTCATTCATTCATTCATTCACAGCATTTCGTTTTTGCCAGATCTTTTGACACCTGAATATTTTAACTGTGGAAGATTCCCTTTGCAAGCTTTGATTTGTATAACTTGTAAATTGACAATTGTATCATTGTCTTTCAATTAATTGGCAAACCTTTTGATTATTAGCATGTCATGATATCATTTGTATGCTTAATTAGTTAATTTTCATTATTTTGATGGTTTATCTAGTTTCGCTTATTGCAAATTCCTTTCCACATAAAATTTGAACTAAGGGAGATACTGACAACTTGTAGGTCCATTGATATGTAAATTGGTCATTGCAATATATTGTCTTAAGTTGGTAAACTTTCCTCTTGCATTCATATGTTTGGCACCTGAAGAGATGGTTGGTTGATTTAAAATTTTATGGGTGGTTAAAAGTTCTTAGATAATTTGTAACTTTAGATTTATGCAATTTTATCTGAAGGACTTAACCACTCAGTCAGAGCCTTAGCATATGAACTTTTGAACTGTGGAAGCAGGATCACCTTTGTTGCAACACTGTGCAAAGGCTTTGTGGATTGATCCTTTATCACTGGTGGACAATGCACATTGTATTGTGATCAATATAGTTAGCTCTTTGATGTGCAAATTTTGCATGGGCAATGTCAGGATTTCTTTCTTTCAAATACATTTTGATTAAGTAGTAAAATCAGTATGGAATGGTTCTGAAAACCTTGAAATTTTCCTGAGACCTCTAAGTCCTCCCTGTTGCCAAAAAACTTCTATAAATATATCCACAAACTTTAACAAAGGCAACCACTTGTAATCATTGACCTGGACACGTGATTCTCCTATACCACAGGTCCATGACTAATCACTAATCTGATTAGTAATCTTGAACTTTTGCCTTCACTTGTGATGATACATGGGAATTTCTATCTATTGTCCTTTATCTTATAAATTATTATGCGGAATGCATTAGTCCATTTCTGATCAATATTTTATTGATCTTTGTGCATGAAGTTCCCATGAACAATTGAACATGTGACAATGGATTTGTCTAAATGGCATCCTTTGGCAATTTGTTATTGTCTGCATAGGTAGTAAAGTTGACTGAGCTGAAGATCTATACAAATTGCAATCAATAAGCCCAATATCAAAGGTTTATGAACCTTTGATATAATGCAACTGGTACAATGCAGGTGGTTATGACAGTGTTACCTAACAATGCATCATGAAGCTGTATGATGCAATGCCCTGCAATATGCATGCATCACAATGCTACAGGTATTCCATACTCCACTGATACTGAATATACATAAGCTTACTGAAACTGGCAGGCACCAACTCCTTTACTTAACCAGTTAACTCTCCATATGTAAGGTTAAGGAAATGTCCCGATGCCACAGCTTGGAGCTACCGTTTCTTCAGCCTAGGAGCAGCAGCGCCCTTCTCAGTAGTACACATACACTATACTATATCAATCATTCATTATTATGACATTATGCACAACGCACAACAGATTGATTCTAACGCTTTAGATATATTCTAACGCTATAGATATATTATTCCACTGGGCTACTGGATATCTTCTGGGACAAAGGTCCAATTCTCAGTCGGGACGACCCCTGTTGGACGGATGTTTCATTCTGTGCCAAGAGTGCAAGTGTGCACTTTGTCTCATTACCATGGTCTCTTTGTCCTATCAAGCCTTCCGAACCTTCTCCATGCAAAACTACAGGACATAAAGACCTATCACTCCTCCACACACATAATATGTTATGATTCCATCTCAGATCTTTCGGCGGCAGCAGATTTCCTACGATAATGTTATACTAATACTCTTTCTCCTTCTCTTTCAGTATAAACAGCCACCATGGCCATGTATATGCCCACAGCAACCTCCTTGACCGATAAGAAGGTCCTGCAACACTACCTGTCTCTGGACAACGGAGATGGACCCTGCCAAGTCATGTACGTGTGGATCGATGGAAGCGGAGAGAACCTTCGTTGCAAAACCAGAACCATGGACAACGAACCCAAATGCCCTGAAGGTGAGCAAACTGTGTGAGATGATTGTGTGAGATCAGTGTGTGAGATTGGTGTGTGAGGTCATGGAGAGATCTTGGATTGAAATCAATGATTATTTGGAATTCATTTTTGACCTACTTACCAAGTCTTAGATATTGTCGTCTCATAATTACTTTTGCGCTGAAGTCAAAATTCTATGAAGTTAAGCTGGACTATATGAATTTCTACTTTGTCATAAAGTTTGATAAGCTAGTCCATTCTGTCATTGATTTGTCAGTAAACTCATGTAGCATTAATAATTTCCTAAAAATATGAAAAGGATCCTTCGTGCAATATCTGGGACACATTTTGAAGCCTTTAATGAGCAGTAAATTGGCTGATAGTTGCGAAGTAATTTGGCAATTTATTGCAATTTATTTCAAATTATTGCCTTGAGGATATCATGCAACCTTCAAATGTTTGCATGATTGTTCACAAAAGAATCCTCAAGAATACTGATCGAATGAACTGGGAAGTGTATGTTTTCCCTTTCTATCAACAGTCACCGTTGGTAAATATTGCTCCCTTGGGATTTCCTTGTAAACAGTAAACACTTTTCCCTGGATGGCGGCCAAAACTTGTTTACCAATAAATTTGTGCACTACAAAATTTATGAAAATGCACCGATGGCCTTGCACTACATGCTAAGAGAGTACAGTACCCTTTGCAAAGCCAAGCTCAGTAGCAGCGTACCTGTCCTGTTTAGCCTAGTCCGTGCAAAAATACAGGACATAAAGCCCTATGATTAACCCAACCTCCCTTATTCTAGAGGGCCAATATCAAACACAGGGTATTTCACTAGGGTTGGGCACATAATTGAAACACATAAGTTATTACTTGTTTGTCACAATCATGTTGACTCCAGACGTCACAATTCTCAAGTCTTGACAAATGTGTTGTTGACTAGACTTGTTTGCGTCATGCATTTCACAAACGTGTTTATCACACTTTGTAGCATGATGAACAGTCCTGAACACAATATTTGTGAAGCTAAACAGAATTTTTGAACATATCTCTGGACCCTGGACTAGATCGGCCTATCTTTGTGTGGTAAACAATATACTGAACAAATGTTTTCCTAACTTGGTGTAAACAGGGATCTGGATTTCACCGCATATATTTTACCTACTAGATCTATAACATACAATTTTGTTTGCACATGTCACGTGATGGTTATAAAACGGACAAATAGTAAAAAATAAGGGCCGTTATGGGGTTTAGCGTTAACAATAAAACTGATAATGGTAGATGAAAAGTATAATCCCACATCATGTTTATGCAGTTTTTCTAACGTTTTCTATTGTTATTTGGGCGTATATAAGTAGCTTAAAGTAAGGTTATGCATTGTATTTAGTATTTAATATAACTTGTAATCCCTTACAGGATGCGCATTGCACTTTAAAGTTCGCACAAAAAGGTCAAAGTGCTTATATTTTGTTTAATATTAGTTTTTGATGTAAATTAAGATAATTACTAATTACTTGGAAACCAAATACATAGTAGCCTTTGAAAATAAACATGATAAAGTTAAACTTCTAACAGCTGATTATGAGCACAACATATCAAACAGAATGAGAAATATATCTGGCAATTTACTTAAATAAAGCTGTAATGTCACTGGTAAATTTGTCATACTTTTGTCCACGACTTTCAACAGCCCTGCCACTCCTCACACCATCTAATATGCACATTTCCTCTTTTTTCAAACATCCCCTTCTGATGAATCCACATGCAAATCAATTCATGATGGCCCTTTACCTTCGATTCAACTGTCCATGCATTGATATAACAAGCAATGCCACAGAAACCAAGCCATTCCCTTCGTGACTATACTTCCGGTCTGAAGACTTTGTTGTGATCCAGGCAGAGCTGCTAAGTCACGCTTCACTGAGCAAATGTAAACACTGGGCAATAATTTCCTGGGACAGCCACAATTGACAAAATTGTCGAGCTCATTTTTGCATTGATTTATCAATTAACATGCAGTTATATTGTGTCTATTGCATTGTCATGAACATAAAGTATTATTTAGCATGTTCAAATAACAATACATAAATACTACAATTATTAGGCTACATCAGCATGAAAATGGTTACAAATCTCTTTTTTTTCTGTAGCATCTCAAATTGCTTTCTTGAATCACCCATCAGCATCCCCTCTAATTAATTGTATGACACAGTGACAAGGATGAATGATCTGATTATCATAATGTCACATACTTAGATAGATAGATAGGCCAAAGGACAGACAGGTACATAGCCAGATGGATACATACATAGATAGATAGATACATAGATAGATAGATACATAGATAGATACATAGATAGATACATAGATAGATACATAGCTAGATACATAGATAGATACATAGATAGATACATAGATAGATACATAGATACATAGATAGATACATAGATAGATAGACATCATAATTGCCCACTCTCTCACAGGGCCACCATTTGCTAGGCGTTGGGTCAAAATACCAATTTTCCTCATTTCCAACAGATCTACAAGGCCATAAAATATTTAACAATCCAAATTCCAATGTTAATCCCTGGCTTCAATGCAGTCATGTCACTGCATGTCCTACCCACATCACTGTGTGTCTCAGCCCCATTACCTCACCCCCCAAACCAACTAATATTTACAATTGCACCCCTCCTCCTTTATTCATTTATCACTGGGTAATTCTAGTTCCCAATAAAATTGTCTTTTAGAAGCGGTAGAGTATTAAGAGTACCAGACAGAAATCTATTGTGTCTGCGGGTCCGCGAAGCTAAGAATCAATTATGTGTGGCCTTCTACGAAATGTATTTCACGACCAGTGTGTTTCTCAGTATTGTTACAAGTTACAACAGTCAGCAGATGACGCAATGCAACTTTTTTACCTCCCAAAAAGAAATAAAAAATCGGGGTAACACGTCATAGTAAAAACCATGCAGCTGTTGCTACTGAAGTTATATATGTAGCAGATTATCAACTTGCTGTATTTTCTTCTTACAATGATATTTCTACTTTTGTAGCTAAGAACTTCAGCTTAATACCATTCAATGTTCATTCATTATGTTTAGTTGAGTTTTTTAGAACTTTTCTTTAGTTAACTTTACTTTTTTCTTTGTCAATAGAATTTTTTCATTTTCTTTGTTCAGATGCTTTTTATGCAATTAATGTAAATGCACTTGTATACGTGTTAGTGACGATGATCACTTTTCTTAGTTACATAGGAAGACTTACACATACCTTTGTGTTTAAAAGAATTTGAACTAACGCATTAAAATGAAAGTTACACAGATTTTGGGGGAAATGTTTACAAATGTGACCTGCTCCACCAAAATGAGTTCTAAGTAGGCAATTTATATTTCCCAGAAATTAGCAAAATGTGTCAAAAGGTCACATTTCAATGTTTTTTAGCTGTTGGTACCACGTTTTAGCAAAATAAATTTCCTTTGAATAATTAAGGTCATTTTACTAGAAATTGATTTTAAATTATCTAAATTGGGTGTTCTTCTTGATATTTTTAGTTCTTTCATTGCAAAGGCGGGAAATTCAAATGTCATTTTCTCAAAGTTTGATGTTTTGCATCATCAATGTTTGAGGTGCAATATCTTTGGATTGAATGGAGATATCAAAACATATGAACTACCATTTTGAAGCCCATTTACAGTAGAATAAAGTCATTTTCACAATTAAATATGACAAGGGGCCGACTTTGAACCCATTTTGGTGGAGCGGGTCACAAATTATTTAATCTGCTTAAGTCGACTAATGATTTTCCCGATATGATGCAAATACACTGTAGATTATATGTTTGAACATTGCATCAGCATTTGAGGAACATTGGCTTCTATATTAAATAGAAGTCAAAAGATTTGATCAATACTTAAACTTTCGAATGTGATTATGTAAACTAGTGAATCTGTTCAACGAACAGTGTCAAAAAAGACAAATAAAATTCAATCAATACTGAAATTTTCGAAAGTGATTTAATATGTTAAAATGTTTTAAATATTCAGAAGTTTTATTTGAAGATGTCTCGCAATCACGAAGATCTAACTTACAATGTTATCTCAATTCATTAATCATGAGCTGATTATTATCATTGAGCAATTCAAGGTTCTGAAGCTACTTACAGGCTTCTTGACCTTGTTATTTGTCAGGTTTGGTTGTGTACACGTGATGATTTTTGGAAAAGTCAATGTCAACTGATTTCATTATTTTTTATCAGATTTTTATTCTGATTAGTTTTATAAACGTGACGATTCAGTGCAATGTCAATGTCATCGAATTTTTATCATTTTTTATTAGGATTTAAAAAAAAAGAAATATGATTATTTGATTTGAGGAGATGACTTCGTAAAATTCTGTCCCACTTAAATTTTTACTTCGACTTTCGGCTTCTCCTATATCAGCTGTATATCTCTATTTACTTTGCGATGTTTGCTATTTAAATGTTTGCAATTTAAATGTTTGCTGAAGTAAAATACAAAATTTAGACTGTGAACCAAATATATAGGTTACCAATTAGGACAACAAAAAATATGTGCTAAAAAGACGAAAACCAAAAAAAATGTAGGCACTGTTTCTATACTCCACGTGCTGCCTGCATGGCCAGGGCATGCTATCCTTTGTGCAGTTTCGTTCTTGGAAGGTTTTTAAGAGGCCATGAAATTTTCCTCTACTTAAAATTCTTGGCAAGTGCATAGAAATCACATAGCGTGACTTAAGTATAAGAAAATGTCAAAATGTCCTATATCTTAGTTGACTTATTTACCTTGTACTTTTTGAAAGTTTCTGTCTTTCATCAAATATCAGGTCATCTTATATCAGATCATCTTTTTTCACATCATCTGGTTATTTTAGTGACACATGATCATAGATTGTAATCTGATAGGGCTTATCCCTTTGTGTATGTTGACGATAAAATTGTGATTAATTGATAAGTGATAACTTGTGATGACATATCTGATACAAATTTATACAATGAAATATTTTTAAAATATCAATTTTCAAATAAAATGAAGTGAAAACTTTGCAGAATCTCAGTGAATCGCTGCTTTTTGGGTCCTTGGAATTCATTCCAAGACCATTGTCGTCAGCTTCATTTCCTGTGAACAGGCAAAGTTGGTGTACTCACTAAAACATTTCACAGACAAAATGACAACCCCAACAGATATGCCCTTGTGATCAAGATGGTGCTTATGCACCCCTTGCTACAATATTGTGCTTATCAGTGCTCAAATTTTCTTCTATTAAACATATTTCTTCTGAGCTGTCAGCACTTCACACAAAAACTGGTTTCTGTATACACACCAAAAGTTGGACTGTGCTGCCCTCTTGTGCATAGTCACAATATACTGCTTTCTTATACCTAACTTGATAGATTGTTGGTAGAATATTGAAGAGGCCCAACTTGTTGAAATAGACCAAGGACCCGATGCATGCATTGCATGCTATTTTTTGTTTCATAGTGGTACACATATATGGTGTATTATCAATTCTGATCAAATCTAGAGATATGGAGTATAAGTGATGCTTATGTATAATTGCTAGAATGGCTAAAGAAATGATGAGATGGTTGTGTGCTTTATTTCTTTGCTTTAAAAGTATGTGTGCATAGTAGTATACATTCACAATCTCTATATTTCTGACTTCTTGAGAAGGTCGAAAACCTTTTAAGAAATGGAACTATATTTATTCATTTCATAATCAACATATTGATCAATAGAATTGATTTTGTCCAATTGTATGTATGATCCTACCATGATCACAAGACATAATGAATGTAAAATTTTTGACCTCGCCAATAACCTCATAGTTCATAGCTCTCCAACTGTAAACTATAATCACTATGTAATCAATGTCTTTTGTTTGTATTTTCAGACTGCCCAGTGTGGAACTTCGATGGGTCATCTACCGGCCAGGCCGAGGGGTCAAACTCGGACGTCTACCTCTACCCTTGCGCCCTCTTTAAGGATCCCTTCAGGAGAGGAAAGAACAAGTTGCTTTTGTGCGAGACCTACAAATATAACAAGCAGCCCCATGGTAAGTACTGAGTAGAGACCTCTACGTTCAATTCAAGTTATTGTGGATTTAGTGGATTATTAGGTTAACAAAATGGTTTGACGAATTGAAATTGCCGCAATGTTCATTAATCAGAAAGTAGAGAGATCAACAAAACTTTGATTTAAAAGTTTCAACCAATGGAAGCGCCTCAGATTTTGACCTTGGCGCTCACCTTCTTTCATAGATTTTCATTGTCGGGCAATTCAAATTAAAGAGAATAGGTTTAAAATGTATACAAGATGTAGCTTATTTAATATCAGATACTCGTCATCATTAATTAGATGTAAGGCCAGACATGATTGATCTCTAGTTTCTTGGATCTTCTCAAGGCTCTTCTTTCGGAGAAGCTAAAAATCGATTACGTCTGGCCTAATGGGTGTAATGGAGAACCTGTCGGGTAAATGTCTGATTTACGATTATTCTCCTTGCAGAAACCAACTTGAGACACACATGTGCCAAGGTAATGCGGGAAGCCGCCGCAGAAAAGCCCTGGTTCGGAATTGAGCAAGAGTACACCCTCCTGGACAGAGACCAACACCCCTTTGGATGGCCCAAGAACGGATTCCCCGGACCCCAGGGTAGGTGTTTAAGAAATATCCACTAGATATTCTTAGGTTTAACAGTAGATAGATAGACAAGTGTATTATTATTTGGGCAAACATGGTAAAGGACCAAAGGTGTAGATCAATCAAAGACTAAAAAAAAGTCCTCCAATTAGCATTAGAAAATTGCTAATTTTCGATATCAAGCCAATAAATTGTACCTAAGAACCTTCGGAATGTTTACACTCTTATTTTTGAACCTGGTTTCTTCTTGAGTCTTTACACATTAGACTACTCAGCTGGGCCACAAATCAGTAGAGCCACAACTCAGTAGATTTCCAGCTGAGTATCCCTCTCCATCATGGTGTACCTCAGGGTGCTTTATGAAGCTTTCCACAAGTAGGACAAAAGTTAGCCAAGGTCAAGGCCAAGGATCAGCTGTTTGTTCTTGCACGTGTTATATGAGGGATTGGGGGGTGTGTGTGGGGGTGGGGTATTCTCCCAGGGTACTGGTGGTACAAAGTATTAGCAGGAAAGCAGGGAAAGTTGGGGTCGCTTGGTGTAGTTCTCGATGATGTCAAACTCCCATGCAGCTACAGTGATGTAGGATAGGAGAGTTATATAAAGCTGTAAGTAATAGTGGGTGTCACATGATGATGGCAAACATGTTATGAAAGTTTTCTGAATCTGTTTCTGATTACTGTACAAATAGGAAAAATTTCAAAAGTGTGAAAAAAGCTGTGGGAAAGTGTCAAAGTAAATATTTTGTTAGGCTCGAACAATGTGAAATTGGCCCAATAATGCCAACGTTCCTGTGGATATGTGCTCCTCAAATATCTAATGATGCACAACATTGTATAACCAAATATTTTGAAAGAGTGCGTAACCTGTCTAAATGGGTTACATGGTGCTCCTACAGGGTCACATACTCAGATTACACCCAATAATAAGTAGTGAGCAAATATGAATCCAATTTTAGTGCACTGCTGACGTATCTCGTTGTGAGTCTCCTTGACCTTGGGTCCTTGACCTGGGTCCTTGACCTTGGTGAACGCCCTGAAGGTCGTTACCCGGCTGCACTGGAATCACGAATTAACCATGCTGGTTCTGAACCCGGGATCAGCTGAGGATCTTGACCTTCCACTAAACGCTCTGCACATTATGTGGCATTAAGTCATTTTGGTATTAGCCACACATGACAAAAACCCAGCCATGCGCATTTGGTGGCATTTGATGGTATTTGATAGCTCTATTACCTCATGATTGCCAAATGTAATAATAGTATAATAATATAAATGGTTATTTGATTAATTTGTTTGTAGGGCAGAATAATGTAACTGTTCCATAACCAGTGTTCGGCTGTCAATCACTTTTTCGATCAGTAATCATGAATGATGATTTATGCACAGTTATTCCTAAAATTCTACTATGGTCTGTAAACCTATACCTTATAAATCTATGTGCTGGTTGCTCGGCGAGTTATACCATACTGCCCAGAGACTCAGAGAGGATACAGCAAGTTATCATAAATACAGGACAGAAAGCCCACATCATCTGTCTATCCAAAGCAGCTTCTTGAATACATATATTTGTGATATTTAAGTTCACAGAATATCCTAACTTGTATAGGTCATTAGGTCTGCACTCCTTTGTCCTTACATTGTCCTCAGTATTGACTTTCCACCCTGGATATGAACTTACACTCAACTTAAACTCAAGTACAGAGTGTACACTTGAGTTCAGATAAATGTGATAAAGCATTGTAACCGTGGAATTGTTACTTTGTTTACAGTGCATAAGCAAATTCTTAGAATGCAAATAAAAAGGTGAATTGATAAAAGTTTGATATTTCTACAATAAATATGTTGTGACAATGAAGATGCTTGCACTGAATAATGATATTGTAAATTTGTTTCCTAGAATTTGGGGTTATCCCAGTGCACCAAGTAATCAAATTTGAGTTTTCAATTCTAGAAAAGATTCAATTTATTAAAATAGATAACCACTACTTGGAATGGCCGTTATCGTAGGCAAAAAGCGTCAATCCTACGTTATCAATCCAAATTAAAAAAAATATCCAATTTCTTTAGAAGAACCAATTACTGTACTCCTATCTTCCCTAAACTGATTGAGCACCAAAATACCTGTTATAATAATTGCGTGTAGGGCATTGTAGGCCTACATGTACAGATATTAATTTTGTGTTTTTCGGAGCAAATTTTTTAATACATTTAATGGCTTGTTACTATAGCAATGATTGTCTCTCTTTTTCAGGACCCTACTACTGCGGAGTCGGAGCTAACAGAGTATACGGCAGAGACATTGTAGAAGCTCACTATAGAGCCTGTATTTATGCTGGAATCAAGATCGCTGGTTCAAACGCTGAAGTCATGCCAGCTCAGGTGAGGATATTTTTCGAGAACTTTTTTTCTGGACAATTTTTCTTTGGAATATGTAGTTTATGTACTCTGATTTTTCTCGTGAAACAATGAGTTGACATTGATGTCTTATCATGTCTATGAAGCGGTACTTTGTATTCAATACGCAAGTCAAGTGACTGTTATGTAATTTTCCAGAAGACAAAAATAATATTTAGAAAAATTGTGAGTTATGAGACTTATGTAATTTTCCAAAAAGAATTGTAAAAAATCAAAAAAGTGTAACAAGCTTCAGGAATGTTTATTGTTTAGTACAGTTTTACACAATGACTTTGACCATAAATCGACTTAAGTATCATTTTTATGCACCAATTAAATGTCAGAAGTGCTATCAAATTTGCTCAATGTGTATGCTGTACCCTAGTGTGGCAGTGCACGGTGTGATTTTGATATATATATACGAGACAAAAATTGAAGATCAAGATCATATCACAATACGTGACCAAAGAAATGTCACTAGTCTCTCAAAAGAGCAAAGGCCAATAAAGTGAATTAACGTCAATAAATCGGTCGATTAAGGTCCACCTGACCAAATATTGAAATTTGTTCTCCACCCAGATTGTGTCAGCCAATCACAAGCGAGTATGCTTGTATAATATCCTTGCTGTATTATGGCTAGAAAGTTATATTGGATCCTAAAAAGTTATATTTGATCCGACACAGTTTTTAAATGAAGACCAATCTCATCAATACCTGTTGTTCAATTGTGACTCTATATAGGACTCCTTCCCATCCAATATTTGTATAATATATAGTACAGTGGTCCCTGCGTTATAAGACCGCCCCTTCTGCAGTCTTGAAGCGGTCTCTCGTGGGGGTGCGGTCTCTCGTCGGGGTGCAAAATGCACTAAAAATACTACTTAGTGCGGGAGGAAGGCGGTCGCATAAGGCAAGGCGGTCTTACAACAGGGGGTCTTATAACGCAGGGACCACTGTATAGAGCAATACAGCGCTATAAATGAGCTACTTTTTATGTAAATGTCCTGATATACCCAGGACCTATAAAAGTAAGGTCACATCACTTGTGAATATGTTAATTTGACACCTGGATGAACGAGGATACGTACATTATGTATTTGCATAGTAATGAGGTGCAGACCAATAAAATGACCTAGCAACAGATGTCAAGTGCTTGTTGCCATGGCCTGTTGCTATGGCTACATGACTGGCTCACGTGATCTGATTGTGTTTCACATGTTGATTTGGGTCACTTTCATTGTGTATCACGTGATGGTATCCGCTTGATACAGGAATATACAGCTCATTATAGTCACAATGATGCATAACCGCATGAACCACACGTAGCCTATAATAGTGTAAGTGTCCAGTGATGCTTTCAGATTAACTTGAAAAAAAACCCACTTCCCTGTGACGTGTATCACACTACTATACATTGTATTAATTGGAAATGGTTCGAGATTTTACTCAAGTTAATCCTTTTCACTATAAAGAAAGAGGAAGTGGTATATATATTTATACATTAACAGAATAAATCTATATGCAATATGATGATGATAATATGATGATGATGAAATACCCTGAATCCAAAATGTGAACACCTTTCCATCACGTGAACATTTTTGACAGTCAAGGAAGATCAACATCAAAATTTGCACCTTTAAATAGCATGAAAAATTCACATTTAGAAATATGCCAAACTTGATACGAGTCATATAATACGAGTCATATGATATTTTCATATCTCAAATTTAATGACAGATGAATATAGTTATCACCCTGTCGTAATCATTCTATGTATATTTGTACACCTAGTATTGTGAAAAAGATTTCATAATTATACAAAATGAGACTCAATTTGGTCTCATCAAATGAAATTCCAGTGAAAATTCCCAACAAATAGTGTTCAATGCTGACAAATATATTCTGTCAATACTTGACATAAATGATAGCCATGAAATACATCAACCTGTATTAAATTACTTTTATATCTTCTGCATGATATCACAATTGATTATTATGCCCTTCTTAATAATAATTTATATAGTTGATGAAATTGATCTCTTAATCTAGATATTTATATCAGTCATGAAAAATGAAAATTAATATTAGATCAATTAAATTCTTGCAGCTTATGACTTATGTGGATGATGTGAAATTTATCAAAATTACAGTTAGATTCCAGGATGGGTCACCTCGACCCATGTTAGGCAGTATTTTAAATCGACCTTCCCCTCATTGCTGTGAGGGGAGGGTTGGTCAAGTGGCAGCATGCTGGGCTGCCAAACCCTGGGTCCTGGGTTCGAATCTAGCACTTGCTAGGTCACCTGGGCGATGTTAAGCAGCATTTTTAATCATCCTTTGCCTCATTCATTGTCCTGCACTCTTCCTGTCCTTATTAGCCTACCAATTGCATAAATACCAGACGTAAAGCCTCTATCATCCTTCCATCTAACTGACTTTACCATTAGGGTCAAACAGTACTTAATCGCAAACTTTTATTTGTAAACTATTAATTACTAATGTAATTGTTTCTTTTCTGATTACAGTGGGAATTCCAAGTAGGTCCCTGCGAAGGCATCGAGATGGGAGATCATTTGTGGATGTCCAGGTTCATCCTCCACAGAGTTGCTGAAGATTTCGGAGTAGTAGTCTCACTCGATCCCAAACCAATGCCAGGAGACTGGAACGGAGCCGGAGCCCACACCAACTTCAGCACACTGCCCATGAGAGATGCTGGTGGCATCAAGTATGTACAATTTATCAAATATTACTTGGAAAAAATTACATAAAGAGAATTCTATCGATGTACTGGCCTTCTGAGTCTGATTAGGCTACATTGCAGTGAGCCAGTGAGGGACTCAGTGAAGCTGGAACTGTTTTAGAACTTCAGAGATGCTGTTTTCGCCTGTTTATAAATGGCAATAGGTTCTTAGATGTCGGAGCAATCATTGAATTGACCTCCTTAGAATTATTATCCCATCTCATTGACATTCTCAATAGCCAACATTTTTTTTGAGTTGAGACTTGTACTCGAAATACGTACGTCCGTATGGAAGAAAAAACGACCCAAATTCTTGAAATTGAGAAGTATTGAACTAGTTGGTATTAGGTAATTAATTAATTAATTAATTTGTAAGTGTGTGATTTATGAGACCATGGTTAGCCCTACTGGTATGTGAACTTCCTGAAACCATGCAAGTCATATTGCTAATAAAATGTAATTGTTTTGCTTATGTCATGACTAAATTGTTGGCAAATTTCTAACAAAATTCTTATCTTTCTTCCAGGGAAATTGAAAGAGCTATCGAACGTCTCGGCAGAGAACACAAACGCCACATCGAGGCTTACGACCCCAACAAGGGCAAGGACAACGCCCGCCGTCTCACCGGTCACCACGAGACCTCAAGTATCCATGACTTCTCCGCCGGAGTCGCAAATCGCGGCGCTTCCATCAGAATTCCTCGCCAAGTCGGAGAGGAGGGTTGCGGTTATTTGGAAGACAGGAGACCTTCATCAAATTGCGATCCTTACAGCGTAACGGAAATGATCATCCGAACGTGCGTTCTTAACGAGGGAGCCGAATCTAAATGAATAAGTAATTAGTACTAATTACTGTCACAAGGGGGGGCATTTGTTTGTTAGATGTGTATTAGGTATATATATATATTTGATATACATTAGGTATATGTATATTTTGGTATATATGTATCTTCGTACGGTAAAAGACTGCTGAATGTAACAGGATTTCGTTGCGTGAACTGAATATCATTAACCTGAAGACTCGTAGCGAGTGTTTTAAGACTTTGAACTGTTGGCACTGACTTTGAAACTTTCCAAAGTCATCCAGGCTAGAATATGAAGTGACTTTGTGCCTTCAAAGTGGCTTTTATATCTAAAAGTATACATTGCCAAGGTTACTATTTTTGATATTGATACCATATATCATTAATGGTCCTTAAGTGATCAAAAACAGCACGTCCTCTGACCCACTAACTCATGTAGAAATTGTAGATCTTAAAATAATCATCGTTCTCACGTATTTATCATGGTTTCATCTGTCATTTCATTCACATTTTACATTACATGGTCATCCTAGTTTAGATTAATCCGAATTATATACTAGCTGTCTGCAATAGTTGTATATTGCAGCGGCAGTATAAGATGATTATTAAAATGTGAAATGTATTTTTATATTTTGAAATTTACTCTTTGTACTGTGTACTCTTGAATTCAGTGAATTGTAGAAAGCATTATTGTATAATCATAATGCACATTATCATATGTATTATGAATAAATGTTGCGCACATTATATCTGTTGAATGAACCATAATGCGATTGAATGTTGAACTTTAAAGATTTAAATTATTTGGTTGTTTTTCTGTTCAAGATTTTAATCGGGTTTATACTGAATTATTGTGCTCCTGTGTTGTCTTACTGTAATGTGTGATGTCCTGTTTCACAGCTACGTAATCCTCGGAGTGGCTAATTATTTTAATCATATTATGTATTGATTATTATTTCTTAGATGGTTATTGTAATCGCCTAAATTATATTCTTGTATGCTCCTAAATCAACAAACGCCCCACTGAGTTTCGTCTTATGAACAATGAATATCAAATATTATCCTGATTGCTGAAAATTAAAATTGTGATTTATCTATGTGACTGTTTAACAAATGTTAAAAAATCAATTTCTAACTAATTTCCTTGCTGCTTTAAAATGTGTTATTATTACATTGCATTGATTGCAATCAGAATGTCATAATGTCTTATTGTTCCAAGTTGTAAATATGTTGTTTCATAACCAAGATATTCCCTGCTCAAGCAAAAAAAATGACCAAAAAGACAAAGCAATAAACCAACTATATTTAAAGACCAACTTTATTCTCTGTTTTTATTTTATCACAGTTTTAGAGTATTATCGAGTGTTACCGAGTGTACAAGCATGGATTACGTAATTTACATCAATTATGATTTTTACAATGACATCTAACGTGAACTCTGTGATTACAGATTATATTACTTATGCAACAAGGTTATTGTGGTAACATACATATCATATGGCAGTGATTGCAATTGATGAGGAGGACAAAGTGGTCCCCATGACTGCAACTGGTATCCTATTTGATTTTAAGGAAGCAACTATACTGTATTAAAAATCAAGGCTCATTTTGTAATGAATGCATTACATCAATTTTAACATTTTTTAATAAGCAAAAGAGAGTCTCTTTTCCAACAAGTAACATTGTTGTCTGATTTGATATCTGATAGGTTGACAAACATTCAGAAGTTGCCTCCAAATAGCCCACACTGGCTGCTGGTGCTGCCTGATTGGGCAAATTGAGACTTCGACCATACTGGAAAATTTGAATTATGGATAACAAAAATTCACAATAAATGCATTACAAGAGTGAGAATACAAGGCACATAATAACAATTTTAACACTTAATTCTAAAGTGATCTTGAAAATTAATTACTGCCAATATTTTCAGATTTTGCAGGATTAAATATATATAATGTGTAAAAGATTATTAACAGAAACTGTACATGGATGGCATTGGAGACCTTAACGATAGATCTAACTATAGCTAACTATTTTCTCAATGTAAAATTGTAAACAGTTATATCACATAAATTTGTGCTTCACTGAAAAAGTGTATTTGGTAAAGCGAAAAGAAATACAATAAAAATCTGCAGGACATCCTGACAAATAACGCCTTTGCTGAATTATCTCATTCTGTGTAAAAAGTAATGAAAAAGCAACAAAAACAGTTACGGTATCTGCCCAAAAATCAGATATGCCCCATTAAATTGATGCTTGAAATGGGTATATAAAACGTTACATGACCAGACAGTACACACTGAATGCCAAAATCAATAAGAAACAGTTTGACAAATTTGAACTGCTAGCGTTGCCTTAGCAACTCTGAAACAGTCTGATTCTGTGCCCTCAAGCAAATAAAATCCATGCAGTAAAAACGTTATCTCGCTTTGTACATTTGTACAACCATGAATTGTTGAAAGTCACAATTAGGGTGATCAATGATTTTATACCTTCAGGATGTTTGAGGAGTTCGCAGTATCTTCGTCAGTGGCATTCTTTACAAAAACACTGACGAGATGTACAAATTCATCTAAATCCAGAGGTATAAATTTGTATACCAAAAACAATATTTGATTCTTGAAAGAAACCATGGAATAGATCATGGCAATGTTTTGAAATTTGTATCGTATCCTCTCATAAGTGGCAATTAAAAGGGTTGGAAAAGCTCCAAATAATTGTGTACGTTAATAATTTTGTGAAGTCGGTGGTTTGATTATTTTAACAAGTCTTAGTTATCCTATTTCATACTCTGTACTGCGAAGGCTTGACGATGCAATGCTGTCAGTATGCACATGAGGTGATGAATGCACTGATGATGCATTGTAGTAAAGTTTCAATGACTGAATGATTGGCAAAATAAATTGCAAAAACTTAACATCAAACTGAACAATGAATTTCTCCAATTGTGGGCCTACAAATATCCACATGTACGCCTCCAAATTAAGTGTCCCAATCAGTGATATGCAACAACCACAAAACAGATAATACAAACAATGGTGAACACTCCTGCGATTATTCCAAGGACACTTAGTGCGAGACTGATTTTGCTTTTGGACGTTGCAGCTTTCATGTCTCCGGATTCCGCATCATTGTTAGATAGGAAAGAGTAGATTATTGCGAGAGTACCTGAAAGGAAAGTGAAAGAGATTTAGCCAATCATTTTATGAAATAATACATCATGGATTCATGTATCAACACAACTTCTGAGGAAAGCCTCAAACTCGCAGAAGCCTTTTAAAAGATCATTCAGTTTGTGATCAGGTTGGGTTCTTTCTCTATCTTCAGAAATTAAATTTGGAAGTGCCAAAGAAGCACCTTATTCTCTCTATCAACTATCACATTCCAGAGATTTAAAATACAAAGTTTCATTAGTAAACTTCCTCTAGTTTTCTGCAACATTATTTGTTGGAAGAAATGTTTCTCATAAATACATACCTAGACATATATTGCAGAAAATGCAAGTAACAATGGCGAGCATAGTGTAGTCTGGAGGTCGGCAGGGGCGGGTTTTTTGGGAAGTTGTTGCGGAAGCAACCTGAAAAAAAAGTAAACTGCTGTAATTACTATAGGGACAGAACATGTCAAGTTTACACATCCCTTCATTATTATACTATTTACAGCTTCGGAGGCAACAAAAGTGTCAGAACTTAAATGTGTCTTTATTAAGTGCGAATTTACAAATCACTAGGACCAAATCTTGGCAATATCTCTTGTAATCATCAGTCGAATGGAGAATATAAAGTGAAACTAGTCAATTAATGAGTGACTGCTACGCGACATACTTACATTTGGGGAGTGTGCGACCTGATGACAGTAACAGCCAGGGCAGTGCCTGATTTGGTACGCTGATGTTGGAATTGGTTGTAAAGGCACCTGCGAGAACGCTGGAAGCTGATTGGCTGGTGTTACAAGGACCTCGCGGCTTCCACGGCGACAGTCGTGGCAATCAAGCTGGTCGTCATGGCAACCAAGATGGCTGCCACCAAGATGGCTGCCTTGATTGTCTGTATCTGTTTCTGGCTGTGAATTAGCCAATGGAGGCCTTGTATGTGCATAAGGGTGTCCGGGGGGTATAAGACAGACAACTCTTCGTTGGGGGTTATATTGGGGTGCAGGGTATTGGGCTGAACGCGCCAAAATGTCTGGAGGTACGCCACTAGACATATCTGAAAGTAAAGATAAAAATAATTTCAGATTCTTGAAATTGGGAACAGAAATATACAACATCATAGTAAAACCTCAATAACATCATCTTCTGAGAATAAGATCAATATAAAGCCTACTTCTACACATACCATATTTTCCATTAAACAATTTCATGTAAGGAACGGAATTCATTTGGTCAAAGCTAGGATCGATCTGTATCACATTTTGTTTCAACACCAACACAGTTTGGTTCCCTTTAAACTATTTTTACACAAAACTCAGTATTTATTACATAACACGCTGGATTCTATTGAGCCAGATTACTCAATAAATTGGGAAACTATGGTTCTGGGAAGCATGTAGATACACAGTGTAGCCAACAGGCTTGTGCACTTGTCCAACTGAAATCGAAAAGTAATCAAAAAAATATATCCTATTTTATTGTGGATTCGTGCAAATAACAAGGGCCAACATGTTCTTTCCTTAACATTACAAGTATTATATCAAGATCCCTTTGACGCGCGTTCTACATTAATGTGACATAACATCATTGATGATAGATTTATAGTGCATATTAAAAATATTTTTAGCCTACATAGTACATGCTTTGTACATAAACTTAAGATTAAGTGATTTATTCAAAATATACTATACCTCTAGTATATTATCATTTGTTCGATGTTGTCATAAGTAATTTTCCTCGGTGAAAAAGCGAAGATTCGCAAGACCGTACGTCTAGCACCATATACGTTCTCATCTTGTTTGCCTCAAACGGGGGTTACCGGGAGACGACTGCAACCAAAACATTATAAAAATCAATGAAGCATGACCACTACTGGCTGGCTGGCCTGGTACTAGCTTGTGATGGGTGCTTCTGCCAGCTTTGCCATGCTATTGCTTTGAGCTGGTTTTAATCAATAGTTAGCGAACAGGGTTCAGTTTTCTGGTTTAACAATGCAGTGAATAAAACGCTGCCATTCATGTATATTCTTACCACCCTCTTTACATAACACTGCTTAAAGTAAAAGGTAATGTTGGCAGAAGAGCTATAAGATGTACTGTATCTCATAAAATTAATGATCTTTCATATCCCTGCCGGGTATAAGATGCAAAAATCCTGGGTGACATTCTCACTCCTGCCACACCTAAAAACGCATTTCCCAGCCCTCACACACACCTGAACTATCCATCTATCTTTATTATTCTATCCTCTCATCCTGATAACAGCAGAAAGCAGTTCCACTGCTGTCTTATTTATGTTTTTCTCCGGCAACTGTCCTCTGCCACCAGGGGCGCATGAATCTGCTCAGCAGTTCCGCTTATGACATCGCCAGGGACTGGCGCCACCGTCTCCATTTTCCCGCCAAAAACATCCACACAGACCATAGCCAGCCTCACCTCAATAGTGCACAGTGGCTCACCCACTTCTACTCATCGAATCTGTGTCATATTACCCTCAATACAACAGTGTGCCCTTTCACCATTGTGTTTACAGGCGATTTCGTTACCATGCGATTCTTGTCATTCACACTTGGCTGTGAAGAGTCAATGCTAACCATGTACTTGCTACGTTTAATAAATCTGCTGTGTAACGTTCTGGTGGCCCTGAACCAATCAGATTAACCAGAAATGCCATGTATTTTGTGGGCTAAGAACCTTAGAATCGCGTACTAATGAAATCACCTGTAACGGCATCTACTTTTGTTTTATAATGTGCAGGCAGCGGGTTGCAGTGTACATAACACTGCACTATCGTCCTGCCTTTTATCATGGGTAAATCTAGTATATATATATATATGTAAGTGGAATAAAAGGCAATGCAGATGGAAGAGATAAGAGTTAATGGGTGGAAGGGATAATAGGCAGTTGAGGTTGAACGGATTTATAATGGATGGAACAGAAAAAAAAGAAATGAAAGGGATAAGAGGAAATGGTGGAAGAGATAACAGGCAATGCAGGTGGAGCAGATTAGAGGTACAATGTATTGTGGGTGGAAGGGATAATAGGCAGTGGTGGTGGAAGGGATAAGAGGTCAATGGTGGAAGAAATAACAGGCAATGCAGGTGGAGCAGATTAGAGGTATTGTGGGTGGAAGGGATAATAGGCAGTGGAGGTGGAAGGGATAACAGGTAAAAGGTGGAAGAAATACCAGGCAATGCAAGTGGAGCAGATTAGAGGCATTGTGGGTGGAAGGGATAATAGGCAGTTGAGGTGGAAGGGATAAGAGGTCATGGGTGGAAGAGATAACAGGCAATGTAGGTGAAGCAGATTAGAGCTATTGTGGGTGGAAGGGATAATAGGCAGTGGTGGTGGAAGGGATAAGAGGTAATGGGTGGAAGAAATAACAGGCAATGCAGGTGGAGCAGATTGGAGGTATTGTGGGTGGAAGGGATAATAGGCAGTTGAGGTGGAAGGGATAAGAGGTAATCGGTGGAAGAAATAACAAGCAATGTAGGAGGAGCAGATTGGAGGTATTGTGGGTGGAAGGGATAATAGGCAGTTGAGGTGGAAGGGATAAGAGGTAATGGGTGGAAGAAATAACAGGCAATGCAGGTGGAGCAGTTTGGAGGTGTTTTGGGTCGAAGGGATAATAGGCAGTTGAGGTGGAAGGGATAAGAGGTAATGGGTGGAAGAAAAAACAGGAAATGCAGGTGGAGCAGATTTGAGGTATTGTGGGTGGAAGGGATAATAGGCAGTTTGGGTGGAAGGGATAAGAGGTAATGGGTGGAAGAAATAACAGTAAAATGCAGGTGGAGCAGATTGGAGGTGTTGTGGGTCGAAGGGAAAATAGGCAGTTGAGGTGGAAGGGATAACAGGTAATAGGTGGAAGAAATAACAAGCAATGTAGATGGAGCAGATTAGAGGTATTGTGGGTGGAAGGGATAATAGGCAGTGGAGGTGGAAGGGATAAGAGGTCATGGGTGGAAGAGATAACAGTGCACAAAGTCAAAACTGAGGTTATGGTCCTATCGTCCAGTAGGAAACGAAATAACACCAGCAACTTTGTAATTAAAATAGATGAACATAACATCAAGGCATCAGAAACCGCCAAATATCTTGGTGTCAAGCTTGATAATACATTATCAGGCGACTCAATTGTATCCTCCATTATCAACAAATCTACGGCGAGGCTGAAGTTTTTATACAGACACAAACAATCCCTAGATCTCAGAATTCGTAAAATACTATGTAAAAGTCTTATATTGTGTCATTTTGATTACGCCATCTCAGCCTGGTATATGTCGATGAAGAAACAACTAAAAAATCTCTCCAAACTATGCAAAATAAAGTAGTTTGTTTCATGCTGGACTTAGGACCAAGGACTCACAGGTCAACATGAGCTAGACCAGGTTGGTCTTCTTAATGTGAATGATCGGGCCCGGCAGCTGATCTTACACCATATGTACAATGTATTTAATCAAACTGCACCTCACTACCTATGTGACAAATTCAAATTGAACAGCAGTGCCTATAACACCAGAAGAAGTGAAAATTCGTTTGCAGTCCCTTATTCAAAAGGCATAACCTCAGGTAATTTCAATGTAGTCGGAGTCAAGGAGTGGAACAAACTACCACCAACTATAAAAACATCAAGTAATAAAACATCATTCAAAAAAAGTGTTAAAAACTATTTAAGAACACAGGCCGCTGCAAAGGAATCGTCTCTTTTTATTTAAATCTTTCATTCTTATAATAACCACTTGCTGTACGCCATTAAACCGGAGGTATCCACAAGGACCACAGTGGAAAAAAGTCACTGACTTTCTGTGCAATCCTGTACATGTATGCCAATATATGTCAAATAAACAAATCAAAAAGGCAATGCAGGTGGAGCACATTAGAGGTATTGTGGGTGGAGGGGATAATAGGCAGTGGAGGACTGGAGGTGGAAGGGATAAGAGGTCATGGGTGGAAGAGATAACAGGCAATGCAGGTGGAGCAGATTGGAGGTATTGTGGGTGGAAGGGATAATAGGCAGTTGAGGTGGAAGGGATAAGAGGTCATGGGTGGGAGAGATAACAGGCAATGCAGGTGGAGCAGATTGGAGGTATTGTTGGTGGAAGGGATAATAGGCAGTTGAGGTGGAAGGGATAAGAGGTCATGGCTGGGAGAGATAACAGGCAATGTAGGTGGAGCAGATTGGAGGTACAATGTATTGGTGGAGCAGATTGGAGGTATTTTGGGTGGAAGGGATGACAGGCAGTTGAGGTGGAAGGGATAAGAGGTAATGGGTGGAAGAAATAACAGGAAATGCAGGTGGAGCAGATTGGAGGTATTTTGGATGTAAGGGATAATAGGCAGTTGAGGTGGAAGGGATAAGAGGTAATGGGTGGAAGAAGTGACAGGCAATGCAGGTGGAGCAGATTGGAGGTATTGTGGGTGGAAGGGATAAATGGCAGTTGAGGTGGAAGGGATAAGAGGTAATGGGTGGAAAAAATAACAGGCAATGCAGGTGGAGCAGATTGGAGGTATTGTGGGTGGAAGGGATAATAGGCAGTTGAAGTGGAAGGGATAAGAGGTCATGGTTGGGAGAGATAACAGGCAATGCAGGTGCAGCAGATTGGAGGTATTGTCTGTGGAAGGGATAATAGGCAGTGGAGGTGGAAGGGATAAGAGGTAATGGGTGGAAGAAATAACAGGAAATGTAGGTGAAGCAGATTGGAGTTTTACAGTATCTGAACTCAAAGTGTCTCATGGGGGGTCAAAATAAAGGTGTGTAAATGAGAATTTTCTTCATGCTATAATGAAATGAACATATTAAAGATTAATAAATCAACAAGAACAAACGTGATTTGTTGGTTTATCGCCAAATTGCCACTCCATAAAGTAGGCAAGGTTTGAATTTTTGAAAAAATGTTTATCCGAAAAAAAGTCTGTGTGAATACTAATTAAACCATTATAATAGCGCGGCGTGGGTATAAAGTATGCATGTACTCTGTGAGGTCTGCTCTCTTCTGTGTCTCTGCTTCAACTACTGTCACTCAAGAGTCTCTCAACAGGTGGCATGGCAGTTCCTTCATGAGTCACTCACAGGTGGCACCAATTGCAATATGGCAGTGCTGCTCACTGCCACATTCCACCCAGGTTCGTTTTTATGCAGTTCGTCAAGTTCTTTCTTCATGCTTCTTCTCTTCTGATCTTCACTTCTCTGCACCTCTTCTTCCACCCAGGTTTGCTTTTAGCACAACATCTCACCAGCTCACAGTCTTTAAAACCGGAGGTTGGAGTCATGCAACTCCATAGGACATTAAAATCAGCAGTAAAACCAGGGTAGGAGCCTTGTAACTCCAAAAAAAATCATGATAAAATCACAATGGTCAATAAAAACTGTACAGGGGTAACATTTTAGGAATTTGACTAAAGGACCTGGAGCCATGCAGCTCCATTGGAAGGATGAGCTTGGAGCCATGCAGCTCCAATGGAAATTTGGATCATGAGACAAATTAGAAGATGGAATTACTGAAGGGCAATCTAATGAAGTGGGAGAATTTACATCAAAGGTCAAAGGTAAGGCCAATAGGAGAGCCATGCAGCTCGCAAGGACAGTTAAGGGCAATAGGAGAGCCATGCAGCTCCCAAGGACAGGTAAGGGCAATAGGAGAGCCATGCAGCTCCCAAGGACAGGGAATTGGGAGTCATACAACTCACCAGGAACATATCATTACAACACAAGTGCAACATTGCGGCGTTCATCATGACAGACACTTCAGGTTGGGAACACTTGGTAATTCTGCTTACGGAAACCTCCTTCAGGCTGATATGTCACACTCAGATGTCTATCAGGCTCAGAAATTATGTCACAATCAGAGGATCCACTCATGAAGCCTGAGCTATCACTGCTGGTTTCTTGAAACTGCTGAGCCATGGACTTTCTTCTGAGGTATGGGATGCGATGATTCTTCCTACGCTGTTGTGGCTGATGGACCAAGTTCAGCAGATGTTTCTCTTCTCTTCCTTTAATCACTTCAAAGCTGATTAGCACGTCATGGACTTGGATTGTCTTCTTGCTGGTCTTAGGTTTCCTCCGTCGAAGTCTGTTCTTCTTTGCTGGTCTTGGGTAATGGAAGTTCTGGCTTGAAGTTTCACAGCATGAGAAGTCACAAAGATTTGGTGGCTTATAGATGCATGTTGATGGATAGATATGCCTTATTGTCTCAAAGAATGGATTGGCATGCACTTGAGCTCCAAGTTCATGAACATCAGCTCCTAGTGTTGGATCACGAGACTGTAGAGATGTAGTAGATGAATAGCCTTGTTCAAAGGGCAGCTCTTCAACATTAGGGATGTCCAAGGATGCAATCCAGCACTCGAACTGAGAATGGCCATAGCCTTCATTCTACTCAAAGTGTCACTTATCTTCATGTAAACTTTCTCCATCTGCTGTCGTTCTTTCACAAATTCTGCAACTGTGTAACACATCTTCTTGCGCAGGTCCTCGCTTCGCTGTCGTCCTTCTGCCAGTAACACTTCATGATGCTGCAGTTCTTGCTTCAGTGTGACCAAGGATGGCTGCTTCATATTGCACAAACTTCGGTCCTCATCAGAACAGGAGCCATTTTGAACAAGGGAGCATGGTCCTTGTCCGCAGAATGTATCATTCACAATAGATGAGGGAAGCAGGCATGCACCTGCTGTGGAAGGGCTGGTCAGGCATTCACCTGACAAGGAAAGAAGGGGACAAGTTGAAGTAGGTTCATAAGCATAGTTTACAGATGAGCATCTTGGTAACTTTGGAATTTCTTCATTGACAGTCACAGAGTTGCACACAGAAAGGTCATTGTCCTGGCAGTCACTTGGACTGTGGGAAGCACCAGCAGAAGGTTCATCGTTCCTTCCAAACATCTCCCAAAGCTCCATCACTGTAGCAGATGCCAGGTCAATATCCATTTCTGCAGACGTGACAGCTCACAATGGTCGTAGCAATTACTTCATGAATAATTTTGCATAATCCAGTATAATCCACTCTCTTTCTCCTTTTTTTTTCTTTTTTGAAGAGTCAAATAATTGACAATAGACAGCCAAATAAATAAATCAGTATGCTGCACGATGTGTCAAATAAATATTTGGACTCCGAAATAAATTGTGTTAAAACTAGCCAAAAGTCAGCATTTCAATTCTCTCAGCTCTCAGCACATTCAAAAACGTTTCTTTCAACTCCAGAATATCACAATGGTCTGTAATCCACTGAATGATCAACGTTTCTAGCAGCATTCACTCACCAGAGTAGAGAAACAAAAGCTTTCAGCTTGAATGTGGGTTATTGTTCATGCATGGAGAGTTCAACAGCTGACTGGAGTTTTGCTGAGTCAGTGATCAGTCTTCAAATGAAGTGTAAAAATATTGAAATTTTCCACTGACTGCCAAAATAATTCTGATTGGCTTGTATTTTTAACCGGCCAAAGGCAGGTTATTAGAGGAGGGCTTAAACGGATTTTTGGTGAAATGGGACTCTTGTCCACTTGTCCATGTGTAAATGTGTCCTGTCCATGTCCATGTCCATGTCCACTTTTTCACTTGCCTTGCCCCTCTGAACACAGTGCTGCAATCCAGTGAGCAATGGGGGCCAATGTCAAATATGGACCTGCCCATTATGAATGGGGGATTCAGGTAGCTGTAAGGGGTTACCATGGTTACAGGTGCAATGAACAGCTGCAGCCAGCAGTGGGCCTGTGAGCCTCATTGGAGAAGATGCCCCTGTGTCAGGATTGCTTATAATTCCAAAGCACTGTGAGAGTCAAACCATTTCAGTACTTGTGTTTTAAAATAGTTGTTCATGCCTAGATGAGGCATGTTTGCTCAGTGGATCATTATGTTTGTATAACACTTGGCATTGTCTACATCTTCACCAGCTTTCTGTACAGTGCTATGATGAAGTTATGTACCATTGCCAAATTATTCCTGCAAGCAATGTCTATCAACACCCATCCACTAAACTCCACCAAGAGACCAGAGCCTTCCTCAGTGCATTTCTCATTCTGACATAATATTTTGACAAACTTTATCATGACAGCCTGTAAATTTGATATGCATAAAATGAGTGTTTGCTTCCCACAGATTTTGGCACTCTGTGACTGTGAGTCATAATAACTGATGAAGTGTCATCTCCCCAAATTTAACGTCCATGGGAAACATAGAGGCTGTTTGATTAGTCATGATGAAGAGAAGGCTATTTGAATTGTCATGTAACTGATCTTAGAGTAAAATTATCGTGACAAATCATCTATATGATGATTCAGGAAGTGCCATTTTCACAGTGCAGCAGCCCACTCTGTTTGGATATCAGTTTTACAGATTGTAAACTAAAGTGGTGTTTTAATCGTAGTCTGCAGAGAAGGTTGCAAAAAGACGCTTGACACCACAAATAAACGGGCCTGTAAAAATTCTGGTGGTCCTGTAAACCAGTTTTTACCGGGTTCATGCCTTGTGAAAGGTCAGAGCGAGTTTTAAAGGCTGCCAGTATTTCATTTGGATTTATGAAATTTGGTGTAGGGATTCACTTTGTGGACTCCCTCAAAATTTTTTGGAAAAATCCAAGATGGCTGCCAAAATGGCCACCATATTTTGAATTGCCCACTGTGACTTTAGTATTTCACTTAGATTTATGCAATTTGGTATACAGATTCACTTAGGGGACCCCCTCTGAAATGTTTGGAAAAATCCAAGATGGCTGCCAAAATGGCCACCATATTTTGAATTGTCCACTGTGAATTTAGTATTACACTTAGATTTATGCAATTTGGTATAGGGGTTCACTTAGGGGTTCCCCTAAGAAATTTTTTTAGAAAAATCCAAGATGGCTGCCAAAATGGTCACCATATTTTGAATTGCCCACGGCGACTTTATTATTTGGTTTGGGGATTTGCTCATAAATTATGAGAAAATTTCCAATATGACTTACAGTTCTGAAATATGGTATAGGCATTTGCTAAGAGGTTCCCCACAGTTTTTATGGCCTGCAGCAAACACTATCAGTCTGGCAATCACTGCTCAATGCAAAAACAGTCCATGTAGTAATATGTAAATCACCCTCTTCATGATTTCAATCCCGAATATACAATCGCCAAAGGCCGGTTTTGAATCCATGGATTCTTGTAGTTCATTAGAGAGGATTGATATGGTTGTAAATGTAGATACTCATGTTGTCAGGATGGCAGTCCATGCTTCTCCATAGGCATCCAAGCCTATGTAATTTTCCTGGCCTCCAAATGTCAGGAATCCAACATCACAGGCTGCATATAAAGGTCCATGAGCTCCTTCTCACAGATAATTCACAAAAAATCCCACTTCTGACACCAATATGATAGCGCGGCGTGGGTATAAAGTATGCATGTACTCTGTGAGGTCTGCTCTCTTCTGTGTCTCTGCTTCAACTACTGTCACTCAAGAGTCTCTCAACAGGTGGCATGGCAGTAATAAATGGTCCATCGAAGACCAACTTTTTGACACATGCCATTTTCTACATTGTGGGAGACAGCTCCTTTGGTATATAGGTTATTCACATGAAACCTATTGTATTTTATGCCCAAGACATAGGTCCAGACAGGCATCATTAACATGAATCACAACTGTCGCCATTTGCTTTTCTGTGTTGCCATAGAAATATGCGAAACTGCCCATGAGACACAAAAAAGTGCAAAAATTGGTCATAAATCGCCTACTGTATCAAAACTAAGTATCGTAGCAAGGTAAAATTTGGTACACATATACTTCAATGTAGTACAAGACTGCCACCAAGACAAATTTCTGTGTACCTGTCATACTTTTCTCAGAGTAATTGCTTAAAGACGAAAAATCAGCCGAGTGCAAATACCGTAAAACTGCCCATTGGAGGTATTGTCTGTGGAAGGGATAATAGGCAGTTGAGGTGAAAGGATAAGAAGTAATGGGTGGGAGAGATAACAGGCAATGCAGGTGGAGCAGATTGGAGGTATTGTGGGTGGAGGGGATAATAGGCAGTTGGGGTGGAAGGGATAAGAGGTCATGGGTGGGAGAGATAACAGGCAATGCAGTTGGAGCAGATTGGAGGTATTGTGGGTGGAAGGGATAATAGGCAGTGGAGGTGGAAGGGATAAGAGGTAATGGGTGGAAGAAATAACAGGCAATGCAGGTGGAGCAGATTAGAGGTATTGTGGGTGAAAGGGATAATAGGCAGTGGAGGTGGAAGGGATAACAGGTAATGGGTGGAAGAAATAACAGGAAATGCAGGTGGAGCAGATTGGAGGTATTTTGGATGTAAGGGATAATAGGCAGATGAGGTGGAAGGGATAAGAGGTAATGGGTGGAAAAAATAACAGGCAATGCAGGTGGAGCAGATTGGAGGTATTGTGGGTGGAAGGGATAATAGGCAGTTGAGGTGGAAGGGATAAGAGGTCATGGGTGGGAGAGATAACAGGCAATGCAGGTGGAGCAGATTGGAGGTATTGTGGGTGGAAGGGATAATAGGCAGTTGAGGTGGAAGGGATAAGAGGTAAAGGGTGGAAGAAATAACAGGCAATGCAGGAGGAGCAGATTGGAGGTGTTGCGGGTGGAAGGGATAATAGGCAGTTGAGGTGGAAGGGATAAGGGGTAATGGGTGGAAGAAATAACAGGAAATGCAGGTGGAGCAGATTGGAGGTGTTGTGGGTCGAAGGGATAATAGGCAGTTGAGGTGGAAGGGATAAGAGGTAATGGGTTGAAGAAATAACAGGAAATGCAGGTGGAGCAGATTGGAGGTATTGTGGGTGGAAGGGATAATAGGCAGTTGAGGTGGAAGGGATAAGAGGTAATGGGTGGAAGAAATAACAGGCAATGCAGGTGGAGCAGATTGGAGGTATTGTGGGTGGAAGGGATAATAGGTATTGGAGGTGGAAGGGATAACAGGTAATTGGTGGAAGAAATAACAAGCAGTGTAGATGGAGCAGATTAGAGGTATTGTGGGTGGAAGGGATAAATGGCAGTGGAGGAGGAAGGGATAAGAGGTAATGGGTGGAAGAGATAACAGGCAATGCAGGTGGAGCAGATTGGAGGTATTGTAAAGGGTGGAAGAAATAACAGGAAATGCAGGTGGAGCAGATTGGAGGTATTGTGGGTCGAAGGGATAATAGGCAGTTGAGGTGGAAGGGATAAGAGGTAAAGGGTGGAAGAGATAACAGGCAATGCAGATGGAGCAGATTGGAGGTATTGTGGGTGGAAGGGATAAATGGCAGTGGAGGAGGAAGGGATAAGAGGTAATGGGTGGAAGAGATAACAGCAATGTAGGCGGAGCAGATTACAGGTATTGTGAGTAGAAGATAGAATAGGCAGAGACAATAGGAAGGGATGATAGGAAGTGGACGTAGAAACCTAACGCATTGAAATATAGGTGAAGGCCGTGAAGCAGATTAGATCGAGCTAGCGAGAAGGGAAGACCCATTACGTATTATAGTTGCATGGAAGGGATAGGAGGTAATGGGTGGAAGAGATTAGAGGTATTTTTGGTGGAAGGGATAATGCACACACAGATTAATTAGATTAAGTATCAAGTATCAAGTATCAAGTATTTACTGAACGCAGGTCCTCTATTTAGGTCCTCTATGTTCAGATCTTCTTAATGCTCTAGAGGGTCAGTGCCCTCTACAAGCATGGCGATCGCCGTATGATGGATGAGCGATGATAAGGCTGGGAGTCTGTCACATACCCTATTAGTTCAGGGATGTGCAGTGTCTTTCAGTTGCCCCAGTATAGAACACTGGATACAACCCACCTCCATTTAACGTCCCATGGGCTCGGACACCTCAGTTATAGTGAAGTGCCGAGAGTGGGAGTCGAACCCACGCCCTGAGAGCCTAACTGGATAAAGCGAGGGCACTCTAACTGCTAGGCCACGTTCATAAATTGAACGCAAAAATAGCAGATCCATACTTGGTGACACAGTAATGTGCCAGTGGATTATGATTTTTTCTTCACATAACCCACCCCCCTTAGACATGTTGTAAAAACTTTTAATTTTTAATTTAAACCATAGATAGGCCTAATTTATGGGTAGTCCAGAAACTTGGTAGGCCAACATAGGCTATTATTTTCTATTGTGTTTCCGAAGACTCACCTCAATAGATCATGATGATCATATTCTTTTAGTTTCTTAGCTTTTCTTTGCTCTTTTTGCAAAATGTTCACCTGAGGGTAAATTTGGTATTTACAAAAGTACACCAGGGGCGCTAAAATCTTAAATTCATGTTTGGCGTCTCCTGGTGTATTGTGGCAGAACTAGGCGAAAAACATGGCAGATGACATACCGGCAGACTGGAACTGGGAAGTCAGAGAGAGCAGGTCAACAGGTGAGTTCCATTCTTTTCTTGGACTACAAGTCTTTTCACTGGTTCTAATCTACCTAATAAGGTGCTACCCATATCTCTGCATGGCCTTATGCATCAGCTATAAGCTCCTGAAGTGGGCATCGTCACGTTTTGGCATTTTGCCAATCCACACATTTTGACATTTCTGGACCTCATGGCTTCACGCATGGTGCATGAATCAAAATAAAAGCCTTTGTACAATTTGGCGCCAATTTTGGCTTTTTTTCCCAAGCTCACTTAGCTCAGAGCATCACTGCCATCAGTCTTAGCATTCTGGTATGTATCTTGCTGTCCCATTTTCTAGCCATCACTATTTACAAATCTGTCGAATGCATGTCACAGTTTCCATCATCAACAATTGAAGATCATAAATACTTAATGAATTGCTTGCATGCATTTTAAATTGTTTATTGACTGACTCATTCACGGTGGTTCATTTAAGTGAAATTATGATTGATTGCCAGAAATGTTTCTAATCTAAATTCAATTCAGTCTACTTCGATTCGCTTTATCTGTTATCGGCTTATTGCTTCGCTGTTGTGGAAAATAAAAAAGTTATAGTCAGGTAATTTTTTTGTGGCACTAAGTTTTTGGCTAATAATTAAAAACATACCTTACTCTTGACAAAAATACTTGTCTCCTGCTGTTCCTGACACCTTGACCAAACAGTTTCATAAACATTTGGAAGTATTGACATGTTGTAGCCCTAGTTTTGAGGTAATCCTATTGGAATAACATTGCTGTCAACACAGCTCAAGAAGCCATTTTCTTCCATTGCTGCTGTTGTGACGTCACCATTGTTTCAGTGATGTCATAGAGCCAACAATGCAGATGACGTCACAACAGAAGGCTAAAAATAGCTCTAAATGTGCTGAAGAGCAGCAGCAATTTAGCATTGTAAGTGCCTGCATGATGGAGCTGGGGGATCAGCGGACATAAATTTAGTCCAAATCATACTTGGTCATGGTGTACTCACCCTAATAAACCAAAAATTAAACCTCAGACATAATCATGGATTGTTTTATTGGCTAAAAACTTACTGCCAAAATAAAATGTCTTGACTTTAGTCTGATGAGTCGCAAGACTGTGATTTAGTATGAAGACATAACCTGATAACGTCAAACAAATCTATTGGCCTACTACTAGAAATTTTAATTTCTTCATAGGCCTAAATAAGTGCTCGGTAATTATGCCTGGGCAAATTAATTGAGTAATTAGATTATAATTAGGCCTCCCAAATTAATTTTATCGTGAACTTTTTCTTTGCAGGAAAGACTTATTACTTAAATCTGCACACTAAAGAAAGCCAGTGGGATAAACCTACGGGACCAGCACCAAAGCCAACAATGGATCAAGTACGTTTTCCATATATTTATAAAAATGCGTTCAATGGGTTATCTTAAGTCACATTGTATGCAGAATTTACCATAACTTATTACATTAACTAAAGGGAAGTTATGTCTGTTGGTGGAACATACTTCGATCAAGCCTCAGCATTGCAGGCCCTCTTAGAATTAGGTTCAGCTACTGTGGACCTATAAAATGGTTTATGGCACTAATTATTAATGATCAATATCACTGCAAGTTTTAAGGCTACATAACGGCCGTGTGAAACTGATTATATTATTCACTTAACCCAGAAATTTTCCAAAGCTAATTCGGGACAACTCAACTAGTAATGCAAATGAAGGTTAACTATATTCGTTAAATCCTTAAAATGAAATTCCTGTACTGCAAAGTGAGATTTTAAAGAGACACTGCATGACCATGATGCACTAATTGCTCAGTGATCCTTGACTTACAGCAATTAGACATTATAATATTTATTGTCTATTTTCATGTAAAATTGATTTATGAGCATTTTGTATGTGTGCATAAACTCATTCAGTGACATTGACAGAGGAAAGATAAACCATAATCCGCTCAAGTCAGGCGCATGCGCACAATAATTACATCGAAGATTGATCCAAGGAACTGTACCAAAGAGTCCATCATTGAGCCCAGAAGACCACCGCACAAGACATCAAGGAGAGGCCAACAAACCTGCACGGTTTCTGGCCTATCACCTTCTACAGTTCTTCAGTTCTACAGGAATACCTTTCTGAAGTGTCATTTAATTTAAAATGCAATGTTTTATTAATTTAGGTTCAAGCAAGCCACCTCCTAGTGAAACACTGCGAGTCCAGACGTCCGTCGTCATGGAGACAGGACAACATCACGCGTTCAAAGGACGAAGCTGTTGAGATATTAAAACGTAAGTTAGGTGTAAAGAATGGATGAATGCTCCTATAGACCTATCCAAAACGTTTTCTGGATCCATAATGAATGCTGCAAAGATGTGTGGGCTGCTGAGTGCTGACTTTTCTCTATGCATGTACAGCTTTTGCAGAATTAAAGCAGCTAAATTTCCTAGGATTAAGACATCAGCGTGGGCCCTGGGAGTCACACCAGCCATGTTCAAATTAGTATTTTTTGACCCCATTCAAGCTGAGCTTCTCGACCCTCCCCCCTTGACACTTTTGGGATCGATCCACCCCTGCATAGCATGGGGAATGTCCACACACATTGAAATTTCAGTACAGCCCTTCGTCCTTCCCTTGTTAGAACTCCCCTGTCACAGAAGATAGAATAACAATGTGATCCTAACCCTTTCTTTTAAGAATACCGAGAGCAGATAGTGTCTGGAGAGAAAACCTTCGAAGAATTGGCTGAGCAGTTCAGCGATTGCTCCTCAGCGAAGAGAGGGGGCGATCTGGGTTTATTCGGAAGAGGGCAGATGCAGAAACCCTTTGAGGAAGCCACATACGGCCTGCAGGTCGGAGAGCTGAGCGAGCCTGTCTATACCGATTCGGGAGTTCACATCATTAAGAGAACAAAATAGATTGCATTTTAACTTGTCAGATTTATCCTTTTCATTGTGTAAAGTTTACTATCTAGCATACATTTCTACCTGGAGTATGTTTTTGTACAAGTAAGTTATTCTGATTATTATATCTTGAATAATATTTATGAATTTGGTCATATTATCTTGTATTATCTCATTTTTGTAGCGTAGCTGTACCTATTAAAGAGGAATTGAAAGAGCTACATAGATTTTAACACCTTGTATAACAACCGGTTCATTTGAATAGTTAAACGGAGTGAAATTATGTAATTTATTGTTTACCAATGTGGTCATAGAATTCTTACCACTATGTTGAGATTAGTTCTAAGGTATTATTGTTACTTGAAATCTTGTTTTTTACTCTGGACTTAATAAGACTACCTACATTTATTGTCATTTTAGTAAGTTTCTATTTCTTTGGACTAGAAGTGAAATCTTACTTCTCATGCTCCAATTTTGAAATCATGAAAATTTTTTTTCATATCGAGGATTAGTATGATTTATATGGAAAAATCAATTTAAGACTTAAATTTAAGTGATTATGTATAAATTTAATCATGAAAAACTTTGTTGTATTTTTTTGAAAAATTGAGTTATGATTTTTATCAGGAAGCAAACTCAGCATTATTTTAAAAATAACTTGTTAAGAATGTAACTGCTAAATTTTGCTGAAACTACGTTAACTAACCTATAAGGTGTTATTCGTACTGCATTTACAATTGACATGTTTGTAATACTGATTCGTTCAAATTTTTTGTTACTGTACTTTGTAGACCGATCTCCTGCTGAATTAACTTAAATAAATGTTTGAAACCTAATTTTACGAAGTCTTATTTTGTGCTGCATGTGAAGAATAAAAGCTCCATCGCAATATTACAAGGTCATGCTAAGGCAATGGTCAGGCGAGTAGTCAAATGTATAAAGTTCTTAGTCAGTGAAGATTTATCTGCTCAGGCTCTCCCGCAATTGTCGAGTGAGCAACATGTCCAGAATAGACCCCCAGAGACACTTTCCTTGTCCTGTTTGTGCGAACTGGCTTTTGAGGGCATGGGTTCAAATCCACCCTGGGAACTCTTGTCAATCACATGACATGGGACATAAAAATACTGAGAGGGTGCCTTGTACACTCGTGTTCTATGCCAAGGCAAGTAAAAGATCCTGCCCTTGGGAACAAGGAGTACCTTAATGTGGATTCACAGTCTTATCATCTCATCATTATGTCTGTCTCTGGCAACTGCTTATATACCTTGTACTCAGTGTTCTATGCTGAGGCAAGTAAAATATCCCACCTTGGGAACAGGGAGTACCTTCGTATGGCCTCCCAGCCTTATCATCTCATTATATCTGCCTCTAGCAGCTGCTCATGAAGCTGAAATAGCTTTAGAGCCAGCAGCTCTAACATGACAGAACAGTCTACAAGTTGACCGCTATTTGCTGCCACCTAGGGTGCAAAATTCGCGAGCTCCTGTGAGCGGTCAACAGAATTTCGATCACTGGAAGAAACCAGGACAGTGTGGAAGAAACCAGGACAGTTCTATCATTTAGTGATGGTCTAGTTTATTTCCAAAAACGCTGCAAGTGTCTAATCTGACTTTGGTTGGCTTCAATTTTAAGCACACAGCTTGTAAATACCAAAATAAGTTGGAACTATTTTTTATAATGGAGGATGTATACATTGTAGCTCACATATATTGCCAGTATAGAGGGGGCCACTTGTGGCATGGACAGGACATTTTGCTGAGTGTAACACAGCTTTTATGAAATTGTGAATTATATTGTTGTCCTAGTTAATAAATCTCCATAAAGTAATAGAATAAATACAATTGAGCATTTTTGATATCACAAAGCTAAAACATTGGCTTTGTATGGACAAGTGAATAAGTGAGAATGCATTCTTTTTGGACCCTTTTCTGACCACAATTTAACATGCACTAAATGGCATAAGTAGATTGAATACCACCAAACTTCTGATGAGTAAAATCATCTCTTTCACAGGCAAAGTGTATGCTAAAGTTTCAAAACTTTCTTTTTGTCTCATGATTTCCAAACATTTTGAAAGCAGTGGACTGGATATTTGCCAGCAACCATGCTTTGTGAAAGTGGATTGGCGTAGTAATATGGACAGCTGTTGTGCTACCTGATCTGGTGATCTGTCCAAAACAGATCAAATTATTGTCGACCCAATTTGATGTTCCAGGGACTGTCAGCATTCTGCTGCCACTTGACAGTCCCGAACAGAGACAGATGACAGAACATGACATCGTACTGTGTGTACATTTGTGCTTGATGCTGCCTGATATGCAGTGAGCTTAGTTTAACAAGACATTTGTTTATTGGCTGCCTCTGGTGATGTATCTTTAATGAAGGCCGTCTGAAGGGGTGTAACGTGGTCTCAAAATCATTCAATTTTGTCTCGGTCACTCAGCTTGAACCCTGGCTATGCTGAGCAACTATGTTTGGAAGCAAAATTTGAAATATTTCAAAGCCAGATGCCATACCTCAATTTTCATCGAAAAACAAAACAAAATTTGAATTCAAACCTAATTTCTCAGCCTTGACCATGAGGCATCATACAACAAGCTACCACAGAAGGTAGTCTCGCAGTGCCTCTCAGTAAACTACTTGAACCCCATCAACCGTATCACTGGGACACTCAGTACTGACGTTGCATTAATTAAATGTAAATGTAGACTTTTTTTATAGACCATTACATGGACGAAGCCTTTTTCAATTCCCAAGGGAGTATACGGCCAGGCAGCTGTTTCCAGCGCACATACTGCTAAGTCACTCTGCAATTGCGATCACTGCCTATAGCCAAGTACCCATTTACACCGGTGAAATGAACCAAAGAGTTATTGAGGATCAGCTCAGTTCCTCCATGCCATGGATGGGGGTCCAACCTGCAACGTCTCAGTTACCAGGCAAGCATCTTATCCACTAGGCCTTGGCACACAGCATACTAAAAGTCTTCTTTAAATCATCTTGTCTTCTTATAACATGTAGCTACAGTACACAGCAAGGTTCATCGCTAACATCCCAGTACATTTATTTTGTATCAAGGCATTCACATAAATACAGATAATACATAATATAATATTATCTAGAACTAAATGTCCTGAACTCTCAAAAATGTAAAAAACAAGGTTTAGTGAGGTCAAATGCATGGCAGCCCAGCTGCAATTTACCGCAGTGAGTGGAAATACAGTTCAATGTAGTGACATCACTGATGTCCCCGAACACGAATGTAATCAATCGCCTTTCCTTGGCTGTAACTGCAATCTAACAACTGAAAATGCACTTTAGTTGTCAGTGCTGGAGTTCATTCAATTTGAGAATATCCCTTCCTTCCCGCGAGTATCCTCTTGTATCATACACGTGTCGTTAAAACTTTTTTCGCAACAGTTCTTCATCTCTTTCCGTTGCCGTGAAAAGTATAAGGTCGATTGGCCGGAGCCTTGAAATTACAAGCGGCCTGGTACTGCAGCTGGTAGGCCAGGGGATGGATCTTGAATCCATATAATCTGGAAAAGAATACAGGCATTTCTTGTTTAGAGATATTAGATAATATTATTTCAATGCACCAGACAATGTGGATATCAAGCGTTCCCCATAGACTTCCCACGTATAAAGTGAAAGAGTCAGTTGAATTTTACATTCACAAATATAATAATTCAACAAATTAAAATTGATTGCATTATTAATTGTATAACAGTTAAATCTTTCAACTTTCCATGAGTGCCTGATCAATTTATTTATTGATTTTCTAAGATAGAATGTGACACTCAATAGATTTTTTGAAAGAAAAAAACATCTGAACCATCCAGAACTTAGAGGTCGGAGTCTGCGCTGAGAGTCAAAATACAAAATTTGACGAGTCAAAGAGTCTGTTTTGGCCAGACAGGAATTGCAGTCACAAATGGATTGATGATTGGGCTTCACATTATGTATTGATGAAAATGGTACAAAGCAATAAGGCGAATGATGATTGAAACTGTCATCCAAGAGTCACAATTGGCCTCACTGACAAGAGCTTGTAACCAAGTAAACCTGTAAGTTCCCCCATGGCCTAACGGTTAAAGCGCTTGACTGCGAATCCACCGGCCTGAGAGGACATGGGTTTCGACTCCCGCTCCTGGAACTTCACTCGGCATAAGGCACTAAAACATAGGACAATCAGCAGAGGGCAGCTGCAGCTAGAGCTATCAATAGCAATACATAGCTCTTGACTAGGTCTGTCCCATGAGACCTGGGCAAAAATAAACGGAGGGGGTTGTATCCAGTGTTCTATACTGGGGCAACTGAAAGACCCTGCACATCCCTGAACTAATAGGGACATGTGGCAGACTCACAGCCTTACCATCACTCATCCATCATACGGTGGTCACCATGCTTACATAGGCCAATATGCGGCCTCTTAGCATTAAATGAATAGAACAAACCATTAGAGAGCTTTGAATTTAGATATCTATTTCAATAAAAAAATATGTGAGCCATACATACTTTGGGAAAAACTGGCTAGCAGGTCTTTTGGGTCGGTATTCGGGGTGCACCATGAAGAGCATGTGAGGGAACCCCGACCCAAAATAAGCTCCGTCCGTGTGGTGGTGTCGAGATGACTTGGGCGTGTAAATGTCCTGACATTTGGGGCAGTAGAGCTTCACCATTGTCTCACCAGGGACATCTGACATTCCTGCAATCAAAATGAATATATTACAAACGAAGATAGATGACGATTGGGGCTTTACATCCTGTATTGATGCAGTCAAGACTAATTCGGACAAGAGTATGACACAGAAATTAGGCAAAGGATGACTGAAACTGCCGTCCAACATAAGTTCAAGTATCACAGCCTTACGACACCCATACATTTTGAAGTTGGACTCTTGATTGTCTATAGATTTAGGAGTACATCAAACTTGCCTCCTTGACATTTTCATCGAAACACACTGACTGCTTTTCCAAACTTACTAATTTATTACATGCTGAATTACAGTCCAAATTACTTCTAGTCCGACAAAAAATGGTATACAATTCATGAAATATGTTCAAAAATGTTCAATGCCATGAGAAACGAATACATGTCTACAAGGTTCTCCACCTCTACCAAATTGCAAATTTATTTTCAAAATGTGATGCTCTAGGCACTTACCTATTGGTAGCATTGGATGGTTTTCGCAATAAACTCGCGGACAATAGCCAAAGTCACCTTGAGTCCATTTCTCAATCTGTAAAAAAGAAATAACTGTTTCATGAAGCCTCAAAAAAAATATATCAAGGCGAGACATCCTGCATCACAATTATCTCGATTCTCATAAAATCAACGCTATCAAAACCGAATCTATGAGATCTACATCAGAAATTAACACCAACAAAGACAATATCAGACAAGGAAATTGCTAACATGGGGAAAGATGAATTTCAGCTTTACAAAGCAGGATTTCATGTTTAATAGCATAAACAATGATTACCATTTGTGCGATTCCTCGGTTTGTCATGATGTACCGGGCGTGGATGAGACCGTACAACATTTCTGCAGCTTGTTCAATCAGGTCGCTCTGGTTCGGGTTTTCGTCTAGTTCATCATCTGAAATGTTTTATTCAATTACTTCATTTTGAAAATAATAATTTTAGAAAAGTAAGACATAAATGAAATCTAGTGTCGTTCAAACCGCAAGAAAGGAACAAGCAGTGAGCAGCCAGCAAATGTCAATTAGGCAACAATAAGGCCAGTTGACAAATTATAAGGGCTATTCCATTTAAAAACCTGGGGGGGGGGTGGTCAGGTTACATTTTTGACCCCCCCCATGCATCTAAAGTGAATTAGTTTCGACCCCCCCATGCATTAACTTCGATTTTTTTGGAGACCCTACATGCACCAAATGCGAATTTTTTACCCACCCTACATGCATCAAATCCGAATTTTTTTAGACCCCCTCCCACGACAAACATTTTTTGACCCCCTCCCTCCAAAAAAAAAATCTCAACCCTACATACATCTGAATTTTTTTAGTTTTTAGACTGAAAAAAAAAAAATCTCAACTCTGCATATGAATTTTTGAAAGAATCTCCATCAATGTGTTGAATATGTCTTTGGCTGCACTGTATGACGTATCAACTTCAGATCCTAGCCTATCTCAGATGGATGGATGGATGATTGGGGCTTCGCGTCCTGTAGTTTTGCACTTGTACTAAGTTGGTAGGCTAATTAGCAGGGGAAGGACACGGCAATGAGGATTTGCATATTAAAGTTGGGTAAATGCCTATCTCGGACACGGTCATTGGAAAACTTGCTTCATATTTAACTAAGAGTTCTTTGTCTAGGCCTGACAGCTAGATATTCTCTTAACTCGGACAGAATAGTACAGTCTATTTTACTCCGACTTAAGCAAGGTTTACTGTTCTCCGTGATATGACGCAGGTGAAGCGAGACTTTCCAAAATTCTTGAATTTATTCCTTATTTTCCAAAAGGCTCTCTGTGATATGATGGAGGCGGAGGCAGTTCACCGCCGTGATATGATGGAGGAGGAAGTCAAATCCTCCAAAATTCTTGAAATTAATATTTATTTTTGGAAGGGACTTAGTTTTCCATTTTTCTTGGCATATTTTTTGTAGCATCTCGATGACTCCATACTAAGTCAGATGCTTCTCCGTGCGGAGGCGGAGGCCTCTCCGTGATATGACGGAAGTCTCTCCCTGATATGACGGAGGCCTCTCTGTGATATGACGGACTCAGACGGAGGCAGCAGGGAAAACTCTTAAATTTCACAAGATAGTTAAAATTTCCCCATTTAGTTTCCAGTCAAATTATTCCAGGGAGCTCCATTGATCCAACAGATGATTTTCTCAAGAAAAGTAATTTTATTCAATTTTTGGCAATTTCTGTATCAGTGTAACTTGTCTTGAGGCAGAGCTCCTTCTCTTTGGAGTCCAGGTTGTAAGTCTCACATGTGAAACATCCATTACACAATATGTATTGCCTCCTAAGATCCGGCACAAGATCAATAGCTGATCCCACCAGAACTGTCAGATATATATTTTTATGTCTTACAAAGTAATTCCTAACATACTGAAGAGGATATAAATAACCAGGAAATACCCAGTGGTTCGCCTGGGGAGAGGCGGTACATACATGTATAAGAAGAAGAAGAAGCCTAGTCAGCCAAAACAAACATGGCTAAGTTATTTCCCAGTAAGTCCTGGTAAAAGTAGTTAACCACTTTAGGATAACCATGTTAAGCTTTTATACAATCTGGCACAGCTCTCCATCCTCCAGCACCTGTCCAGCACTAACTGCAGGAGGGTAGAGCTGTCCACTGACACAAAATGCGACGTCCGGCGTCCAGGGAAAACCACCAACTACTACTACTACTCGCGATCATGAAAGATGGCAAAAACGTGGTGCAAATTCGTCTGAAATGATGGTTTATTTAATTTCTTGTAGCAAGTAGGTAGCAATACTTTATTTAGTAGGTGTCTGGGGGGTCGGAGGACCCCCTACATACATCTAAATCGAATTTTTCGGGTCCCCTACGTACATCTAAATCGATTTCTTTGGCATCCCACCATACAACTGAATCGAATTTTCGCCGACCCCCCCATCCATCTTACGAAAAATAAATCAACCCGACCACCCCCCCCCAGATTTTTAAATGGAATAGCCCTAAGTAAATCGTAAAGGCTTTACACTAAATCATTCAATGGAATCATTTCAATATACCTGGTTCTAAGTCCAAGATCATGTCTAAAGCGTTCCTATAATGTGGCACTTGCTCATTCAATGCCGTCAAGTTAAATTTGTCCTGAATGTAATCCTCATCAACCTGAAAATAGAAAATGAGTATAAGTTTGCAGGGGATAACAATACAATTATTACAATGATGAAAGTTTTTAATGTAAACAAGATTTCCCTAAAATTCGTGCACTGATCAATGGTAGCTGATAGGGATTTACATACAATGGACTTACAAGGTTTTAAGGTCCCAATGTGCTAACTATACTGTGTAGTTTTTATCAAATTCTAGCAGTTTACAAGTCTTATGTGAACATTAAATATAATTCAATTCTCTTTAAAGGAGCAGATGCTTCAAAATGTTCAGTGAGCCTTCATCAGGGTCATTCCATGTCAATTCAACAAATGCTTCCCACCTGACCATCTCAGATTTCTGTGAAAAAATTCTCACAGGTGGGAAATATTCTTTGAAGGATGTGTGCAAAATTTCAGGTCAATATCTTGGTTAGTTTTCCCACAAAAAATTCATAAAGGAGGCTACGTTGTGCACATTTTGGCTCTCGTTTTTGCTGCATCAAATGGAAGTGGGATTTCAGGAGGCCCTATCTTCCAAAATACCTATGCCATGGCCTTCAAATCATCCAGAATGTTCTATCTAGGCTAGGAACACATGTAAAACAAATTGTCAATGGTATATCTATCATAAGTGAGGATCTATGGCTATACAAATATGCTCTTTCATTTGATGACGTTTTCTGGAAGTCCAACTTTGAAGGCCTGGCATTCATAAAGTAATGCAGATAGGAAGCTAATAGTGCCTGAGTGAACTCTCCCCACCTAGTTTGATGAGTACAATTGAACAACATACTTGTCAATCTCACGGTTGTCCAGAAAATGGCTCACAAAATCCATCAAAAACGCATTTTTATTAAAATTCAATGTCAATTTGCCCAGGTATGACAACCTGAAACTTTTTGGAAATTTCACTATCTTATAGTTTACATTGTTATCTTTCTAGGCTTCAAAGATGGTTGTGGTGCAATTTTTCATTGCAGAGCTATGAATTTTTTAGTAACACCATAAAAACGTCCATTTTCGATGGTTATTACACCATGGCATGGGGTAACAAAGTCAAATAGCTTTTGTATGGAACCAAAAATAGCTATACTCAAACCAATCATTTTGTATGACTGAAGTGACCCTATATTTGTATGGCACCAAAAACCAATGCCATATCATACATGTTCCTCATGATATAACAAGTCAAAAAGTGGTTTTCATTTGACGCTGACATAAGACTAAGACCAAAAAAAACTAACTAAAAACTAAAATATACAATGTCATAGTAATATTGTCTGAAATTTAACCCACAAGCTGAAATTTACTGCACATATTGTTGAAAGGTCTATAATAAATGCATATATATATACCAATTTTGAAGGTTTATAGTGGTTATTGAAGGATTTAAAACACCTTAGTTTCAATAAATTCTGCTAAATGAACATGGGCGAAATGAAAAAGCCTCTTCAAATTGCCGGAATGAGGAGCCAAAAGCTCCTAAACTCCCATAATGACTTAGTATGATTGCAGTGGCCCTATATTTCAATCACACCAAAATTCAGGGATATATCATGCAAGTTCTTTAAGATATAACATGTCAAAAAGTGCTTTTGATTTGATACACAAGCACCAGTAGAAATAACTGAAAATTTTATTTTTTCAAGTATTTTTCCTCTTTTTTAGTCAAATGAAAAATGATTTTTGATATGTTATGTCTGAAGGAACATGCATGATATGACCTTGGTTTTTGGTGTCAATGAAATATAGAGTAACTGCAATCACACTAGTTTTAGTATTGCTGCTTTTGGTACATTATTAAATGCAATTCAAAGAAGCTTTTCCATTTTGTGCATGATCATTTTAACAAAATAATAATTTTTTTAGGTTTAGCAAATCATATTAAATCTTTGGATAACCACTTAAAAATCTCAAAAATTTTGTATGTGAGATATAGACATATCAATAATTTGTTTGAGAAATTTTAGAGTGTGGATCTTTACTCCTTTAAATCAAAATAATAATAATCTTATTGAACCGTCGAATGAAAACCACTTTTTGACTTGTTATATCATGAGGAACATGCATGATATGGTGTTGGTTTTTGGTTTCATACAAATATAGGGTCACTTCAGTCATACAAAATGATTGGTTTGAGTATAGCTATTTTTGGTTCCATACAAAAGCTATTTGACTTTGTTACCCCATGCCATGGTGTAATAACCATCGAAAATGGACGTTTTTATGGTGTTACTAAAAAATTCATAGCTCTGCAATGAAAAATTGCACCACAACCATCTTTGAAGCCTAGAAAGATAACAATGTAAACTATAAGATAGTGAAATTTCCAAAAAGTTTCAGGTTGTCATACCTGGGCAAATTGACATTGAATTTTAATAAAAATGCGTTTTTGATGGATTTTGTGAGCCATTTTCTGGACAACCGTGAGATTGACAAGTATGTTGTTCAATTGTGCTCATCAAACTAGGTGGGGAGAGTTTACCCAGGCACTTTTAGCTTCCTATCTGCATTACTTTATGAATGCCAGGCCTTCAAAGTTGGACTTCCAGAAAACGTCATCAAATGAAAGAGCATATTTGTATAGCCATAGATCCTCACTTATGATAGATATACCATTGACAATGTGTTTTACATGTGTTCCTAGCCTAGATAGAACATTCTGGATGATTTGAAGGCCATGGCATAGGTATTTTGGAAGATAGGGCCTCCTGAAATCCAACTTCCATTTGATGCAGCAAAAACGAGAGCCAAAATGTGCACAACGTAGCCTCCTTTATGAATTTTTTGTGGGAAAACTAACCAAGATATTGACCTGAAATTTTGCACACATCCTTCAAAGAATATTTCCCACCTGTGAGAATTTTTTCACAGAAATCTGAGATGGTCAGGTGGGAAGATTCTGAAAAATTTGTTGAATTGACAGGGAATGACCCATCAGCAAAATCCCAGCTGGATGTCGTTCGGATGAGAGGTTAAATCAGGGTCCCACCGGACAGGGAAAACAGGGAAAATGGTGAAAAAAAATTCCCTGCAGGGAAAACTCAGGGAATTTGAAATTTGACCTGAAATTCAGGGAAAACACAGGGAATTTGATTTTACATGTGGTAATGCGTGAAAAAGCCCTCTATTTGAAGCAAAAATCCGTAAAAGTCATTGTGTTTGATTTCCGATTAGCGACGATCTTGCCGCGATAACACAAGGCTAAGCCCGAATAAGGTCAGGGAAAATGTCCGGTGAAACAGGGAAAATTCAGGAAAAATACAGGGAATTTGCTCGCCGAATTTCAGTGGGTACCCTGTAAATTGGCGGCCCCTTGTATCAGTGTCTGTGCTGGGCAAGTAAAAGATCCCTCACATGGGGTAAATGTGTAACATGCTGAGGACTCCCGCTCTCTCTCTCATCTCATCAATCAACCCTCGTGAGCGCCCAGAACTGGGCTTAGAGGGCTGCACTTACCATATCTATCTATCTATCTATCTAATTTAATTCAAACTGGTCACTCTGAAATTGCAATAAACATATAGAAGTGTGCTTCATTCATTCTCAGCCCAGGAATGTTTAATTTATATTTACCTCACAAAAGAATTCATTTCCCCTCAACCCGCAAAACCATGAGATCCACGACACCTCCTCTGAGCTGCTCATCCTGAGCTATGTTCTGAAATTGACAAGAAATTCCTTAATTACTGACATTCAGGAAAACAATTATGATTCATATCAGTAAACAAGATTAAACATTGTAGATAAAGCCTTGGTTAAATTGTTCAAGGACAAATTGATCATTTGTTGATGATATTTAGATAATAATGCATGCATTATAATTACAGATAAATAAAGTAGAAGCTAATTACCCGCAAGTCTGGCTAATAGTTCAACGCTATTTGTTAGGCCTATTAAAGAAGTTAAACAGATCTAGACATTTCATATTATCTCAGCAGATTCTCGTCATGTTAACAATATTTAACAACTTGAAGTCTCCAAACTCTAAAAGTCATTAGTTTAGAGATATCACAACATGTAGTTTTTCTGGTAATTATAGCTAGCAGTTTATGAAACGACATACATCATAGCTTCAAAGCGAACTTCAACTTGAGCCTCCAAGTGAATTAATTAGGCCTACTATAGGGTCGTTCCACATAAAAACTCTCCGAAGAACAACCACAATTTGCAGGAATAGTAACTTACATAAGTTACCATATATTCGTTTTCACAGGAACGACCTCTCGAAGCCGAGTAATCATGTAAAAAATAGTATGCGATCAGGACAGAAATGACACAAACGGCTGGTGTGATTGAACTTGAAGAGGAAATTAATCTCCATGGAGTACTATTAATCTCCATGGAGTACTATCACTATGGCGCAATTTTGTTCTTGTCGGTATAACAATGCAGTCATTAGGCTCATGACTCATGTGATGTACCAATTAGGCTGGGCTTGTGACAGCTTGTGTATTGAAATTTGGTAATTTAAATCCCCCTTATCTGCAGCCTGTGCAAGGCATTGGCCCCACCCCCTTTATGTCCAAAACCATTTCTCCCAAAAGGTTAAGTTGCTCTAGAACCGCAAACTACACACAGTGTCAAAGTATGATTCATTCAACCAATTCAGCAGTTCAGCTGATAGCAATTCAAGCAGAAAAGCCAGAATACACAACTTAAAATTGAATGACAAGCCAGCAAAACTGAGCAACTTCTGCAGAGCTTCAGTGCAAAACACACACCCAATCTTGCCTTCAATAATTCATGCTAGAAATTCAGAAGTTGTAAGAACAGTTTAAAGATAGCAATACTAGGCAGGGGAGTTCCTCTCAAATTTGGGAGAGATTTACAGTTCTTGGAGGCCTAATACTTACGCTTTCCACCCTTTTCTGTAACCGGGTCGAGTCAGTGCTCGTCCTTCCCCATTCACTTCGCATGCGCAATTTGCCAAGTTTTCACACTAGTCTAGAGGGCTCAAAATTACAACAGCGCCACCACACATAAATTTAGACAGCACTGCAGCAAACCCTCAGTACTTTGTCAACCAGGACTCCAGGAGCACTATAAGAATAAAACGGTTTGAAATGATAATTTATTGAACTGAAACTTTGGTTCTTCGATACTTTCATTCGGGATAAGATCATGGACTATATGCTGATATGTCATGCAACTCATTATTCTCATCCAAGCAGTATGGCTTTCTCCCCAAAAGATCCACTATACAACAGCTTCTCAAAATTATGGACCATTGGACGGAAGAGTTAGATAGTGGGAAGACACTGGAAGCAGTCTACATGGACTTTCAAAAGGCTTTCGACACTGTCCCCCATGGTCGTCTCTTGATAAAACTTCAGCATTATGGTATCACCGGAAGAATTTATGAGTGGATTAAAGATTTCCTGAGCAATCGATCTCAACAAGTCGTCATTAACAAGGCAACATCATCACCTTTACCTGTCATATCAGGAGTCCCTCAAGGCTCAGTCTTGGGCCCAGTCCTCTTCGTCATTTTTATAAACGATTTACCAGCAGATATATAGATTCCAGCATTTTCTTATTCGCAGACGACACCAAGCTGTACAGAGCGATTGACCAAGATCAAGATGTGGACCACACCCAAAAGGATCTCGACAAACTGCAGGACTGGAGCGACAAGTGGCTATTGCGTTTCCACCCTAACAAATGTAAAAGACTGTTTGTCCATAGAAGATCTGCCGACATAAGGGCAACAAATTTGTTCCTGAAGAAGATGGACCATGGGGGACAGCAGAGCCTAGTGGCCTTGGAGACGGTTAAATCATACAAGGACCTTGGAGTGCTTGTGGACGACAGGCTGACCTACGACGAGCATATCAACAATATCACCACCAAAGCGAGCCAAATTATGGGCATCATCGGCCGCAACTTCAAATTCCTTACAAAGGAGATCTTCGTCCCACTCTATACGTCCCTGGTACGATCCCGTTTGGAATATGGCCAAGCAGTTTGGTCACCCCATTTAAAGAAACATATCAGGAAAATTGAGGCAGTGCAGAGGAGGGCAACCAAGAAGGTTACTAGCCTGAGAAATCTCAAATACCCTGATAGGCTGAGGGCCCTGGGTCTTCCTACATTGTCTTACCGTCGACTACGAGGGGACATGATTGAGGTCTATAAGACTCTACATGAAATTTACGACCCTATAACATCAATAAAGCTTGAGAGATCGCAAACAGGACTTAGGGGTCACGATTTCAAGTTGTATCAAGTCCGAGCATCAACCGAAATGCGTAAGCACTCCTTCCGCTCAAGAGTAGTAAAGCCATGGAACTCCTTGTCCTCGGATACCGTGTCAGCACCATCCCTGAATGCCTTCAAGTCGCGCTTAGATAAAGAATGGTGGAATCACCACCTCAAGTTTGATCCAGAGTAGGTGTCCTGGCGTTTTGCAGCACTCTGGCAGCCTCGGCGGCCACACAAGGGCAGCTTCGGCGGCCCAATTTTGGAATCATGAGACGTACATGGCAGCTTCGGCGGCCAACTGTCTGCTGACCGTCAACAACGCCTTCTCTGGGGGAGACTTGGGGTGGCCTTCAGCAGATTTCCTTCAGTATCCTGTCAGAATCGAGCGTTACCTGCAGCTGCAGTCTCAACAAGGGTCAAGATCCACCCTACCACCGCCGTACAGCGATGCTCCCTCCTAGTCGTCACCCGTTTACCTGAGCTTATATTTGCACCCTAAAGGCAGCCTCGGCGGCCGGGATGTTCTGATAAGACCAGTTTACCTATTTTGGCAGTTTCGGCGGCCATCCGGGCTAAATGGGTTTTTGCTATAAGGAAACGATCGAAATCCTCAAGTGAATTACCAGGCGTCTGTTAAACTGTATATACACAACGCACCATTGACTAACCCCCATACGGAAGAACTATATTAACAGTAACGATCTGAGAAAAGAAGTTTTTAAAACCTGCTCTCAGTAACTTATTATATTATATATTATATATATATTATATTTTATATTATATTATATTTCTCATCAATCATCATAATTATATATCGCTGCAGGACACACCACACTTGCCCTTGCGAGAACTCCCAGCCCAGTGATTGCGAATTAGAGATCACACCGTTCGAAGATTGATACTCCATCGACCATAGAACCAGCAAGAACCATTATACTGCCATCAACGTATCAACCAATCAGTGCATCACAGGAGACCGCTAATTCAACAAATCTGTTAGCTGGTACCCTACTGCGGCACTGGCAGTAACCTCTGAACCGCATGTGGTGTAGATCAAGTAAGGCCACACATAATTGATCTTTAGCTTCTCGGATCCTCTCAAGGCACTGGTTGACCGGTCGGCAGGACAAAAAAAAAAGGTGGGAAAAAATATTTTTATAATGTCAAAAAAATATTTAAAAATTTTTCAATTTTTTTTCCATCGGCAGGAAATCTATTGTGTCGGCGGGTCCGCGAAGCTAAGAATCAATTATGTGTGGCCTAAGCTGGATAAAAATTAGGATGGAATCTAACCTGCATCTAGTAAACAAATCGAACTGATACTTCCAACAGGTCTCGTACCAATCACGTCCAATTGAATTGTGTTTTAATTTCATGATTTAAACGGACACTTCGATTTTGAAAATGCATTTCAAATTGATTACTTTCACAAGCAGAATAAACTCCATCCGACCACATCTGTTACATGTATTGTATACATGTTCATTCTTCACCAAGAGAATTTCATAAGAGCACCACATAGATTATCTAATCAAAGATTTTTGTGTCAATTCTCTCCAGCAGCAAAATAGGTAAACAGCCAACCAGCTTAAAAGAATAAAGATCAAATTCAAAAATAGTTACGAAATAAAACTTGGACAACGGTTTTCAAAAAAAAAAGTATATTCATTAAATTACAGTGAGTAATTGACAATATAATCAACAATTATATAAGATGCAAAATACATAATAAATTAACAAATAGCGTATAAGTACAAACAGATGGTACTCAAAATATCACAATTGAAACTTGACAATAGACAAAATGCTGCCATTAAATTAATACTTGAATTATTGAGGCACAGTTGGTTTTAAATGGCACATAATTTAATTAGGGTTAGTCCCAGCTGGTTCGTCTTGCCACTGAGTTAATTCTTCCAGAAGTTGCTGCCCAAGAGCCTGGATAGCTGATGCACCTGTTAAAATAGATGACAAACAAATTAGATTAATAGTTTTAAACATGCAGTTATCAGGTTTGTGTGTATACAATTACAGTAATAGACGTTTCAATTTAATAGGCTGACTCCATTTGAAGGACTATTTGTGGTCATGGGACCCCAATTTGTCCATCCCCTATGGAACAAAATATTCATACATTACATTCAAAGAAAAACCTTAAACAAATATACATTGTGACACAAGAGGGACTCTTGTTTTATCAGACAACAGATTTGGGAGCTTTCGTTAATAGGGATAATGAGAAAAATGTTAAAATTTCAGATCAAAAATTATTTTAAGTATTTAGACGCATGTATGTATTAAACGTGAAATACTGAGACTTGGTCAATTAATCAAAACTAGTACCTGTAGCTGATCCAGCAACATTAGCAGGTGCACCATCTTCCCGAGATCCACACAGATTTTGACCGAGTTCACCAAACATGAGTTCATACTGTGATTGGATGCTGCTTTTTCGATTTTCTGGGGAGATACCGACTGTTTGTGGAAGAATGCCAGATTTTCCAGCTGCAGCCCCCTTGTGGGAATCAGTGGAAGCTTTTCCCGACACAGGTTTGGCGAGTTTAACATGATTACTTTTCAAAGTGGATTTTGAAACTGTTTTTGAACTTGAAGTTGAACTACCACAGGAACTATTGTTATTTTGCTTCGACCTTAAATGCTTTTCCGTGGGTTGAGATAGTCTTGTGAAAACGTCTTGTTTCTTTGCTTTTACTTTAGGTCGAGCACCTTTGCCAGTCTGTACGGGGATTTTCGAGCCAAAACTAGCGTCAGACTCAAAGTCATCACTTTTGGAAATGACGCTGCCATCTGAAGTCAAGACATTGTTGTTATTATTGCACTCGACACTTTGATGGGAGTCTGTTGACCGAGCTTCTTCTTTCAGTCTATTTTGCTCTTGCAACTGTCTCCACATTCCTAGCAACGAATCTGGGTCGGAACTGCCCTTTCTGACAGGTTCGAGAGACGAGAAAACGCTGCCGTCTCTATGGCGACCGTTTCCTTGAAGCTCCTCCCCACTTTCATCTTCTTCCGGCAGATACTGCAACGTCTCTCGTCCTTCTTGTTGCAAGTTGACGTTATCAGATCCCGCGGCATGGCTAATGGACGACACTGAGGACGCATTAAATCGGTCCGATTCGTATTCAGACACCTTCATCTTAACTATCCCTTCTTGGGTGAATGCTTTCGTTTTCGTTGGTGTCGACGTAAAAACATTTGAGCCTCCGTCGACAGAACCATTTTCAATGTCTTTGGAATTTCCCTCGTGAACCATAGAGGGCGCACTCATGTTAGAACTATGACCTTTCAAGGCAGACATTCTTTCTGCGATCTTCATATTTCGAATTTGTTCTATACTGGAAATACGACCCTCTAGCCTCGTAATTTCGGCATCCTGAAAATAAGAAATTTTACAATAAAATAAATGTTATAACTCATTCATCTGTGTGAAAATTAAGGACATTTCTATATATAGAGCTAAAATTTAAAATACTATACATTCAAAAAGCCGATTTAAATACAGCTGTCAAAATACGAAAGATTGTGTAAAATGCATGAAAATGCTCCTACTTGCCATATTATAGGCTTACTTGACACCTTATTATACAGTCAGTGGGTTAATTACTAACTAATTATTATCCTATACTTGCCATATTTTGAGTACAACTCAGTGAGTCATGCCACTCAGAAGAGATGTAATATGTCTCCGAATGATAAATTATTTTACCATTCATTAAAATGTAACAGATAGGATATGACAAGAGATTAAATCAATGAGAACTGTACCTTCATAATTAGACTCTCCTGGGCCTCACAGAGCGATCCTTGTCTTTTGTGAAGCTCATTCTCCAATTTTCCAAGATCCCCTTCTAATCGAATAACCTGCAGGGAAAAAAGCAACACTGTCAAATATGAAAGGAAATTAGTAAGCATTTTCATACTAATATTTATTCTCTGGGCTTCTGTAGGCATGAAGCCGTCTTTTATCAGAACATGCTCCTGGAGGCGCATCTCAACTAAAAATACGTCTAAGTGCTCAAGGGAAAATTAAGGAGTTCACAATGCAGGGACTACTTTATTTAACATACATTTAAAATAGCAATCAGTTTCCTCTCTCTTTTACAAAAAAGATACCACCTTCGTCCTTCATGGAGAATTAAGACACAAGAAAATTATACTCAAAGAGCTTTCAGAGACCATCAAGCCTCCATCCTCAGTTCTTAGCGTTGTTTATTTGAGCTGTCGCATGACACCTTTCTCTGAATTATCCGCGTTTATAAATACCTCTTTCTGCAGATTAGCGACCTCCTCCTGAGATATCTCCAGTTCCCGCAACAACCTGGCTTCCCTCTCCTTGGCGTCTTCCAACCATTCCTTTTGCTGCTCTATTTGTTCCAAGTAATTCTCTGACGTCTTCTCGTGCAAGTCTTCTATTTCTTGCAACTGAAATGAAATATGCAACAAGAAATGAAGGAAATCTTAATAATAATAGATATGCTTGACTAATGGGATTATTAACTTTGAAATTAAAAGAATTAAGATTGATTTAGAGATGGATGGATGGATGATTGGAGCTTTATATCCAGTATTTATTTTGCGTAGGCTTAATAAGACAGGAGGAGGACACAGCAAGGGAGAAAGGGTGATTGAAACTCCTGTCAAACATAAACTAACACGACTTAGCTAGAGCTGGAATCGAACCTGGGACCCATGCAGCGATTAGAACCCCAGAGCTCTACCAATTGAGCCAACCACCCTGCCCCTAATTAGGTATTGGATGGATGGATGAATGGGCCTTTACGTCCTGTATTTATGCACTTGGTAGGCTAATTAGGACAGGAGGAGGACACGGCAATGAGGCAAAGGATGATTGAAACAGCCGTCCAACATAGGCCCAGGTGACCTGGCAAGAGCTGGATTCGAACCCGGGACCCAGCGATTGGCAGTTCAGCATGCTACCACTAGACCAACCCTCTCCCCCCTAATTAGGTCATACAATAGTTATACTAAGAGCATAAATACATTTTAGTAGAGAAATTTTTATGCCCTTCTTACATCATTCCGATGCTGTTCCTTCATTGTTTCCATATCTTGCTTCATTTTCTGTATTTCTAACGTCATGTTTTTCTCCAATTGGACTTCTCGGTTCTTTGCATCTGACAACTCATCTCCAAGCTGCACCTGGCGATCCTGAAACATTTAACATTCTGCATTAGAATATAAATGGGCCCATGGCGCCATCTTCATAACATATTGACAAAAAAGAATTTTTTTCAACTTACAACATACATTACCCCCAAACTAATGTGATGTATGATCTTACATAGGCCTACTTAATTCACCGATAGGGAGCAGTAGCCCTATACATTTTAATATTGTGCATTATTTCAACTCCAGATCTACATAGATTATGACAATGTCCATATATGAGGATTTTCAAAACATGAAAATAAAGAACATGTTTCAACAACATCTTACACCCTTAATCATACTTTGTTGACCCAATTGTTCTTTTATCAGAATTGATCTGACAGGTAAAATCTGATGTTTCGCCTGACAAATTATACAGAATTAAGCACTTTGTCATTTATAAACCCCAAGCAAATAGCACTAATAAAAGATCGCAAAGTTCTGTAAAATCACAAATGCATTTATACCTGACATACCTTGGCGGAGGAAGTTGCATCGGCTAATTCCCGAGTCAGGCGTTCCTGTTCCCGGTGGCAGATGGCAAGGTCCCTTGAGGTCTCCAGCAATTCTTGGTGGAGCCGAGACTTCTCTTCTCTGAAAGTTACATGCAATGGAAATTATGGAATTCATTGTTCAATTGAAATTATTGTGTCATCACTAAACAGAGGATGAAGGCCTCGAACCATACCTAAGTTTGGTGAGTTGGTGGAGTAAGTCCCTGTTTTCTTCAAAGGTGTCTTCCAGTTGAGTGTGGAGCTTCTGAATCTCCTGTAAATGAAATGAATCCATCAGAGAGTCGACTACACAAGAACAGTTAAAACAAGACCTGTTTTTGGTTATATGTACATTTAAAATCTATGAACAAGTCCATTCCTGATGATTGACTTGTTGCTGACTACCGTAAATTTAATATTTTTGTTGTTGCAAGGATGATTCTTTTCAAGGAACACAGTCTCTCTCTCCCATCCCATTACAGGTGATTTAATTAGTACGCGATTCTAGGATTCTATACACACAAAATACATAGCATTTTTGCTTAATCTGATTGGTTTAGGGACAACAGAACATCACACAGCTAATATAGCAAACGTAGCAAGTATATACATTGCATTGATTCCTCACAGGCAACTGTCAATGACCAGAATCGCGTGGTAATTAAATCACCTGTAGGCCTAATGGCTTTTTTCAAGAAACAAAATCTCTCTCTCCCATCTCATTAATCAACCCTCATGATCATCCCGAAATCCAGAACTGGGCTCAGAGGGCTGCACTTACCATATCTATCCACCTATCTATTCACAAGGCGAAAAGTTGACCTTGTCATAATCTGCGAGGCAATAAAAAAACACAACTCCTACCCTGTCAGTGAGTCGATGCTTGTTGGTGATGTCATCCATGTCCTGTTGGTGTTGAGATAGCTTCCCTCTCGCTTGTTGTAAGTGGTGCGTCTTCTCGTTCAGCTCTCCTTGAATCACTTGCTTTTCCGCCTCCAACTCCAGCAGCTGAAAAGTCGAGATATCATAAATGTCAACTGGTACCCAATTAATAACCAAGTTTCTAGACATGCAGGGTAGGCGGGCAGGGGAGAGGGGCAGCTAGAATTTGGCAAACAATTTATATCATACTAAAGTAAAAATATCAAAATTTCCGGAGTTGTCCAGGGTTCACATGCCTCCGGAACAGACTCAGCCCCCCGCCCCCGCCCCCTAGGATTCAGCCCAGCCTATGGCACTGACATGTCAATCCCGATACCAAAATTATTAAAATGCCCACTTTTCTTCTCTGTAGCCTACATTGTTGTAGCTATGTTATAACAACAGAAAATCAATTTCTTTTTATGTTGTCGAATTCACAAGTTAAACATTTATTTCGATACTAAAAGATATCAAGAAACAAAATACATATAATTTTCATACTCATAACTATTTTTATGCTACATAGTATACTGTCTCGACTCTTTTTGAAAAATCCATAATATTGCCAAATTTGGGACCTTAGGGACCGTTCAGAATTTATGACGGGGGGGGGGGGATGGGAGTTTTGCTGGAACTTCCCGTCAAAAATTGATACCCCCCCTTGAGTTTCATGCGGATTTTTAGTACCCCACCCTTAGGTTTCACGCATATTTTTAGTACCCCCCCCCTCGACATACAAAGCAATACACACATATATAATGTCATACATGGCCACGCGTACAGATTCGCGTCATTTCGCGGACTTTTGCGCGAGTTTATGCGTGTTTCTTAACATTTTTTCTTTGTTAAAATTTCTTACCCCCCTTTGGAAGTGTTGCAAAAAATTAATACCCCCCCTTGAAACACATGTGAAAAGTTAGTACCCCCTCGGCAAAAACTCCCACCCCCCCCCCCAGTCATAAATTCTGAACGGTCCCTTACCTTTTTCTCTTTGGCCCTTAACTCTTGCTGTGTCTTTCGCAGGTCGTTCTCCATGGAGCTGACCTGGCCCTGTAAGTCCGACTGGCGTTCTTTGACCTGTCTGTCAATCTGTGAGATCTGTTTGGACCTTTGTTCCAATTCCCATTGCTGTTGCTTAGCAACTTGTTCCGCATCTTCTAATTCTCTGTTCCTGCTTCTAAGTTCATCTTGGCTGCATCTGAGAATTTAGATTAAGATTATCTATAGGTGGTAAGCGTACAGAACATTTCCGATAAAAGAGGGATATGGGACGGAAGATTACAAGCGCAATTGCCCAGCAATAGTCAAAATCATTAGAAACTGATTTAGTCTGCAAACGACACGTAGGTGACCTCACAAAATTTTACATCAACTCAGGATTTATTCACATTTATACAGGGTACCTGCCTGGGTGAAGGGCACAAAATGGCACTCAAATGTATCCCCACCCCACTTTTTTGACAAATTGCGGACTCCATCTGCATTATTAAAGATTTCGAAGTTCTAAAAGGAAATAACTGCTGTTTTAATTTCATATTATTTATATTTTGCAATACTAATACCTCCTGAACTTGAAAACGTATAAAATTCAACATCAACTGAGAACTGAAAGCCCAGAAAATGTACCTCATTAGTCATCAAGTCCAACATACCTCAAAGAATGCTTGAGACTCTCCAGCACCTCTTGTTTTTTTGCGGCGTCCTTCAGGGCTTGGTCCACCTCATCTTCCAGCTCTTGTACTCTCCTTCTTGACATGTGCAGTTCACTCTACAAATTCAGCATTGCGATTAAGCAGATTGAAAACAACAAATGTCAGAAGTCGCTCATTATTAGGCAAAAAAGAGTTGCTCAATTTCATAAGAACAATTGCTCTATTCCAGAATTTCTTTTCCTGTTACTCATGCTGATTAAACAAACACTTAAAGTTAATACAACTTTTGGCAGTAATCCATATACTGCAATTGTAAGTCAAAAATCTATGGCACGCCTCCTTAATTTCACAATTTTTTCCATCATATCTCATCAGGACATTACGAAAAATACACAGCCAGTCAGCCACCTACATAAACATGATAAATCAACCGTTCATACCTGAGTATCCTTCAGCTTGCCATCCAATGTATTCACACGTTCTGATCTCTCATCGAAGTCGTACTCCAGAGCTCTCAGCTGTTCTTCCATATCTTCAACTATCACGCAAAAATAACACAGAGAATGAACAACATTATTAAGTCTAGATCATTATAATGGCTCGGTGAATTGTGTTACATTATGCCACTGTTTGCAGCACTTGCAACTGCAATCTGATTCAGAAACCTGACCCTTACCCATTTCTGATTTTCTCCTCAACTCTACCTGGGAGTCTCGTAATTTGGATTCCAATTTGTCGACACTTTTCTCCTTCTCCTCCTTCTCGTTTTTCAACCGGTTGTACTTCTTCTGCAGATTAGTCAAATCATCTCCTAGTTTCTTTTTATCGGCTGCCAGATCTCTATCGACCAAAATTTAATTTAAAACTCAAGTCTCCAAGTTTTAAGAAAGAATGAATTAGTTCATCGCTCAACCATTTGATAGAATTTCAGAAGGATGACTGGAGCTTTACATTCTGTATTTATGCACTTTGGTAGGTTATTTAAGAAAGGAGGAGGACACAGCGACCAGATGAAGGATTATCAAAACGGCTGTCTAACTCAGGTACAGATGACCTTGCGAGAATAAAGCCGGCACCCAAATTTGCAGGTCCAGAGCTGTACCAACTGAACCTCCCTCAACATAATATCAGACATTCTCACAATCTGAGTCTCAAACAAAAAGCAAAAACAATTTTGTAATGCTCTTACCTTATAGAATCATTCAATTCCTGCACTTGCTCCAACCGTTGTTGTAGTTCTGAGCTGGTCACTGACAACTTACTTTCCATGTCATTTGTATCTCTGACCCATTGAGTCTTCTGTCTATCTAAGTTCTGCTCTAAATGGCCCATCTGAAGAAAATTGAGACAATGTGGTAGATTCTAACTTGATACACCTAATATATTGTCAACTAGAATACTGTCGTAAACAACAAACATTTGAACCAGCCTAACATTACCCCTCCTAGCTGAAATAGCCTGAAAACTCCAAGGACATTCAGTTGGACAGACAAACAGACAAGCTAACAGTATGGCCCCTATACTTCGTAGGGGGACATAAAAACTCATTTCAATTTGCCTCCATGTTAGTAATTGGAAGCTTAGTCTGTTTTATTTTATTAGTTATACAGTGTAAAAGAAGAAGATATAGTGAGATGGTAAGACCTCCATACCTGAGTTTCCAACAGCGTCTGGCCGTCCTCCAACTCCACGATTCTCTCCGCACTCTCCAGGATGATCTGCTGCCTGTCCTCAAGAGCCGCTTCTAACGTTGCAAATTGACTCTCCTTCTCTTCACATAGTTGTTGCGTTTCAAGAAGTTGCCTTTGCAGGTCGGCGATCTGGAACGAAGTTTTCTTATGAATGACACATGATAAGACTCTATCGATCGTGTTCATATTATTTGTAAAGAATGGAAGATGATTGGGGCTTTACATCCTGGATTTATGCACTTGGCATGAAAATCAGGATAGGAGGAGGACATAGCAAATTGAGGCTCCAACACAGGCTCAGATGACCAGGCAAGGGCTGGATTCTAACCCGAAACCAAGCAAACTGAGGTAACACAACAAGGTAGGAAAGTTTATAATTATGGCAATTCTCTTTTCACTGCCCTCCCCCGCCCGTCGGGGCCAGTGTGATAGAAATGGGGCACAGGGAAGGAGTAACAGCGAGTTACCCATTTTTATACTGCTTGCTTGCTTGTTAGGACGAGAAGGTTGGAGCTCCATAGTTGAAATATGGCGTCAGGATTCAGAGGCTCAGGACTCACAACTTCACAAGAGATGTTAAACTAGTATTACAGTGGCAACCTTCCATCTCCTCTCAGTGTTCTTCGAGACATATAGACGACTGTCTATAATGGCTAGTAGCGCCACTCAGCTGTATTATGTAATCCAATAAACTTTATTAATATTTTGCTGATTATTACAGTAAATTTTCTCACCATAACTTCCCTCTCCAAAGTCTCCCTCTCGGCCAGATCATGGTTGTCTTCCATCTTCTCCAAATTCACTCTCAGTTCTTCCTTGCAAACGTGAAGAGCGGAGTCCAAATGAGTCACCTTCTCCGTTGACTCTCTGTACTTTTCTTCCAACTCCTTGATTCTTTGGGCAGTTTGCTGGCTGTGGAGCTCCAATTCCTAGAAAAGTAGAGGTATGAAAACTGCTCATATTATGTGGGATCGAAGTTATAATCTAATTGTGGGTACATAGCTGCCATTTCTTGATTCATACTGATCCCGGTTTTATCCAATATGATTGAGTAGATCACTAACCCTTCTAGCTTCAGCCAGTGCCACATCTTTAATATCGAGGTCGTCCTTTGCTCTTTTCATGTCTTCCTCCAACTCCAGCAACTGGTGACACTTCCTCTCAAGTTTTTGACTGACCTGAAAATGTTTGGGACATAAATATACCTAACGAACTCATCGTCCTTCATGTCTAAAGATACACAAACGCATATGTCAGCTTGCTGAAGGACAGGCTTTGCTCAAAATTATTGTCAAAAGTTCTTTGTTATTGTGAGAAGTGTGGTAATTATTTAACAGATGATAACATTTCACTGTTAGAGGACTCGAGCTTCTGCACATAGATTACCCTCAGAGGCCAGAAAGTCCCCAAATTACATTTAACTTTACCAGATAATATTTCATAAGATTTAGCTGTATTCTGCTGATAAATCAGGCCTTCACAACAATGCGGATCTTTGTAAATCAAACCCACCATATCCAGCTGCCTCTCCAACTCCTGGCACTGCTCCGAATGCAACTGCCTCATTTTCTCCATCATGGCCTCATTCCCTCGTGATCCTTGTCGGCTGTCTTCTAATTCTCTCCTCATCTTTTCCATTCTTCCACTCATCACCACTAATTCTTCTTCTAGTTCTGTTGCCCTAGCAACCTGTTCTGTTACCTCGGCAACCTTGCCGTCCAGCTGATTTTCAAGAGATCCGATTTGTGATGTCCTTTTTCTGACCTGACAATGAAAAAGATCAAGTATAAGCTGGAGACACATTTTGCAAATAACTATACAGGGAGACCGGGGTAAGTAGATACTGCCTTCAGATTTTATAACTTTCTTGTAATGACTATAAACACATCTAGAATTGACGGGCCAACCCTAATTAGAATATCTTAATCACCAAAGGTTCGCAGTTTCCTGAAAAATTATAAAATGCCCTAAAATTAACAAAGGATCTACTTACCCCAAGGATTTACTCATTCCGGTCTCCCCCATCAAAACACCCTTTTTGGTATTTTTTTTGTTACTGGCAGATGGAATTCATCTTGCTACACACGATACATTCGTACCCATTCTAAGTCCCTTTCTAAAGCCCAACAACAAATGTCATCTCTAAATTAACTTGGGGCTCTCACTCCCTAACTCGTTCGCTTGGGCATCTCTCTGGCCCCAAGTTTATTCTAGTTCACATTTGTTTAGTATTCTTAGATAGTTGGGAGCTTGTTCGCCTCTTCGGACGTGTTCAACCTCCTCGCAGTCGAGCTTGTTCGCCTCCTCGGACGTGTTCAACCTCCTGCTCGCCACCAGGCTCTTAACTAGCTTAACTTTAGTTTAGATGGGTTTTGGGCTTTCGCCCGGCCTTGTTTTGTTTTTTGCTAGATGGGTTTTGGGCTTTTGCCCGGCCTTGTGTGTCTTTGTTGATAGTGGAGAGAGTAGCCCCAATTGTTCCAAAATTTTATTTTTCAAATAAAACTTTTAAACTTTACGTTTGTGTTTGTTGTGCATAAATAGAACTTTACAGTTTACAGCAACAAATATTGGGGTAGCTCAACGAACCAGGTATCTGTCGCTTTCCATCAAGACTCTCTCATGCCAAAAAGGTCATAATGACCAGATAAAATGACACATGAACATTACAATCCAAGAGTTCAATATGTCCTAGTCAGGGCATCGCAGTGTCCATTAACATTGTGTGGGAGACTTCTTTTTCACACGAAGGAAATGGGAGAATCGGGATTCAGGAACACCATATTATTCTATTAGCAGGCCCAAGGAGCTCAACGTCAGCTCAACCTCAGTTACATTGGGCTGACATATTGGGGTACCGACACAGCAAATTTTAAGCAGACAATCTACTCAATTTAATTACTATACCTCTCTCTCCAAGGATGAAATATGGTTCTCCCTCTCAGTGATTTCCTTGTGGATATCCGACAACTGACTCTGCCGCTGAGTAAACCTCGCCTCCAGTGACGCATATTGAACTTCAAAGTCAGCCAATTTCTGCTCCAGGCCACTGATCTGAGATGTGTACCTCGACCTCTCTACTTGTAGTTTATTAATCAACTGTTCTTGCTCTTGTAACCTTTCTTCACCTTTAAAAATCAAGAAAGGCAGATATCAGTGAATTAAAAACAAGGACTACAAGTTATTCCTAAAGAATTCCTAACCTTCTTAAGGGCAGCTTTAAAAAAAAATCTAGCATACATTTCTTGACATCTTAGTGCTTTAATGAATCCAAACTAACCTTGTTTGTGTCTATCGATAACTGCCTGCAGTTCTTTTTTCAAGGCGTCAATGCTTTGCGAAGTGCTTGGTTTTGGAGACAGCCGTAAACTAAGTTGGTGTTTTAGTTCAGTTATCTCCTCATCCTTTTGGCTTAATTGCTCTCTGAAAAATATAACAAGAATCTGGGGATTCAAATGTGGACAGATCCATGGTAACTGGGTGACCCACACCCAGCTTGAGTTACCTTTCCACAAGCTGAGTATCTGCATTTTAACTATGCATAAATGTCATAAGGTGTAACAAACTGAATTTGAATGATGGACAATGTCTTCTTTTCATCACAACAGCATAGTTGGGGAATCTCCTTCACTGCGAAATATAGTTTCCATCGTGCTGTGCCATTTGACAGTTCTGTGATGACTGTACTCTGCCACTTTAATAACCTGTGCCAACCTGTAGATGATCAAAAATATCAGAATATTGTGTTCTACTAAGTGCAATAATTACCTCAGCTCCTCGATGGCATTAACACGACTGATCTCTGTGTCCTGGCTCCTGATAGTTTCCAAGAAACTCGCATCTAACCCCTCTCCCAGGGTAGCAGGGGGGTCACATGACTTCCTTGAGGGGTCAGGGGTCGACGACCTCGCCTTGGAAAGACTCACCCCACTGTCTGTCTCCATCTAAGCAAAAATAAATTCATAAAATTTCCTTTTAGCATACATGGCATGATATTTTTGCATTTATAGAAAAAATATTTGAGGGTACATTTACTGTTGAAATTTCAGCTATTAATTCACACAATAAGTTAAAAAACTCCGGTTCTTATTATATCATGTGACTTTTTTTCAATGAGTAAGAAAAAAATATTTGCACTAAGCAGACATTTTTCAACCAACCTTATTCTGAGCCTTGTCTTGCTGTATTTTTGAGACTCTTTCTTCCAATAGATGCAGCTGCGTCTGGCTGTCGGAGATCTGTCGTTGGTAAGCCCCTAGATGTCTTTGCAACTCTTCAACTCGTAGTTTCAATTCATTGTTTTCCTTCATTAAAGTCTCTTTCATGATTAGTTCTTGTTCATACTTTTCTGGAATAAGATACAAGACATGATTTTGTGGTGAAAGGCATAACTTGAGAATTCGAAAATACTAGGTTGCATGGCAGCAAACCCTCGGCACATGGCTAATCAGTCAAAATCGCAAGAAGAGTCATCATAGAAATTCTATCTGCAAAATGAAAACACTTACTCATATCTGAGCTCATCTGCCTCAACTGCGTCTGGTAATCCATGGCTTCTTGTTCCAGCTTTGACTTGGTCTCTCTATCTATCAACTGATTTTCTTGTAATAATCTGAAAAAGATGACATGAATTCTCCGTAACACTACAAGTATCACTGATAGTCATTGCTGTCACTTTTAGAAAATTTATGTGAAGTTGTATGACAGCCAGCTTCTTGGAAAACATAATAGACCCCCAGCTTACTGAATTCTCCAAATGTAACTCAGCTTAAACTTGCTAACAGGCTCTCTATTCACACTGACAAGTGGGTGAGTGCTTACAAACCTGCACCTCTAATCAGATACTATACTCAATATAACATGCACTAACCTAAGTTCCCTGTTAGCCACTTCCAGCTGTTTCCTCAACGTGTCATTGGCTTCCATCAACTCTTCTCTGTCGTGATCAGCGTGGCATAAGTTTTCACGAAGATGCTCCTCCGAACTTTGTACCTGAAGGCGGGAAATGTTTATTTATAAATCTGGAAACTATAAAGACCTCAGCAGCTACTGTATAGACAGACATGACATATATATATCTATTTTTGTATTTTACAGTGAAGATTAAGAGTAGATGGTTGTTTTAATGACCTTCTTGATTCTTTCCTTGGCTCTCTTCTGAATTTCTTCCAATTTGTTCTGGAGTTCATCGATTCTCTGCATGGCCGAGTCTCTTTCTTCTTCAGTCCTGAAGAAAAAAAGTGGGATGTGACAAATCAAGTCAATTACACTTAATACAGTCCCAATCAATAAGACTTTGTAGTTCTGCCTTGTGTAAGTTTTAGACAGTGACTCCAACTCCTTGCTCCTTCTAAATCCCTTTGATTCCTTTGATTTGTGTCAATGATGGGCACAATTCAATTCATGAATTTAGTTAATTCGAATTAATTCAAAATTTCAAAAGTTGATGAATAAATTACTACATCTACTGACAGAATAAGAACTAAATTTGTTATCAAACTAAGTTTGAAATAAATTCCAGGCAGCCAATTAATTACCGTGAATTGCAGAGAGTCGGAGACACTCTAAAATTTTCAAATGATAAATTAATCATATATGCATACAAAGTACAACAGTCCTCAGAAAAGCAAGAAGAGACAGCGAAAGACAATAATAGCAGGTCATACTGCATCACAGTGCATCAGCAGAGGTCTTGAATCGGAAAGACTTGAAAAGCCACTTGCACGACCCAAAAATAAAAAGGCTGCAATAAGTGCACGGTAAGCTCATTACTTTCTTAAGTAAACATGACAATTTGGAAAAAAGGGCAACTGCAGACAAGGTACCACATGTCAAGACCAACTACCAGGTGAGTTAACAACTTCACAGGGAATAAAGTACTTGGACAGGCCTTGAATATATCAGACAGGTGGATTTTGGTCGAGTGGTACTCATTTAAAATAGCTATGAATGTATTTCTTTGAGAAAAGTTTTTCTGTCAGGTTAAAAAGTTATGACACATAGTAAGCCAAATTTCATTTGCAGATGTGAATTTCAGCTTGTTTCACGTTTGAAACTTTCCCCAAAATTGGATCACATGTCATTGACCATGTACGTCTTAGAAGGACAGCTCCAAATATGATTGGGGGATTCGATCAGATGTTTGACCACAGATGGAGTGATAATTGGATAAGCAGATGAAGTTTTTCACTGTGCATGTCAACATTGATCACTTGAGTAAAACATCTGATACAGCATTTTGCTGCTTCATATATCTAAGAACATAAAGTTATGACAAGGAACAAATGATTATACTAGTTGGTGATACTCTATCAAATCTCTCATAAAAATACCTAAATGCGTCTTAAAATGGCACCAAATACTTTCAGAATGAAACTATATATATCTTAAATTTTAAAGCACTCAGGGACAATGTTCATTTAAGTACCTCATCAGTCACCAACAACGGGATCTATAGCAAGCAGCGCGAACACCGAGCTCAACAAAAGAATCTAAAGACACAAATAAATCTTAGCCGTCACACCCACCTTTCTCTGAGGGTCTGCTCCTGCTCCAGTTCTGCATTGAGATTGCGCAACTCCTCATGATACCTCTCATTTTCAGATTCTACTTCTTCCAGCTGTGATTGCAAGTCTTCCAGCTGTTGATGAAGGTCTTCCAGCTGTGTCTGGCTCATATCATAACGTTCCTCTCCTTGTCTGTATGTTGGTGGAAAACGAAAACGGGGAAAACAGAATTATAGAATTTCATGTTATCAGCGTTATAGAAATAGAAATCTCAATTGAAGGAACATCTATCTATTTATCAACATTTGTGAAAATTCAACAAATAAATCATTATTTTGGTAATGTTATCCAATAAGTCATGTTTTCTGCGATGTCACCAAAAAATCATGATTTCTGTGATGTCACAAAATTAATCATGAATTTTGTTGAGACAACAAGTTAATGATTCTCAGATGGAACTTAATAAATCATGATCTCCAAGATGTTGTCCAATAAATTACCATTTCTGGGATATTCTAACACTACAAAGTACAAACATCCTATAAATCATGATCTCTGTAATAATGTCACCAAATAAATCTTGATTTCTTTGATGTCGTCCAAGGAATCATGATTTCTCTAATGTCATCTAATAAATTTCTATGATGTCATTCAACAAATTTTGATTTCTGTCATCCAATCAATCTAGATTTCTGACATTTTCTGTGAAGTCATCCGAAGTATCATGATTTCTGTCATATCATCTGATAAATCATGATTTCTGTGATGGGATCAAATAACTCAGTATTTCTGTGATGTTACCAGATAAATCCTGATTTCCATGATTTCTGAACAACTTGTGATTTCTGCAATCTCTCTCAAAAAATCAGTATTTCTTTGAAGTCACAAATAAATCATAATTTCCGTGATGTCACCCAATAAATCATGATTTCCGTGATGTCACCCAATAAATCATGATTTATGTGATGTCGCCCAATAAATCATGATTTCTGTGATGACACCCAATAAATCATGATTTCCGTGATGTCACCCAACAAATCATGATTTCCGTGATGTCGCCCAATAAATCATGATTTCTGTGATGTTGCCAAATAAATCATGATTTCTGTGATGTCACCCAATAAATCATGATTTCTGTGATGTTGCCCAATAAATCATGATTTCTGTGATGTCACCCTATAAATCATGATTTCTGTGATGTTATCCAATAAATCATGATTTCTGCGATGCCACCGGATAAATCCTGATTTCTGTGACATCATCCAATAAATCATGATTTCTGTGATGTCACCTGATAAATCGCTAGTATGCCTCCTAGACCAATTTTATATTGATAAATGCATAACTTCATATAATTTCTGTAATCTTTTATCTGGGTCAAAATAAATCAAATCTGTCTGTCTGTCTGTAAATCTTGATTTCTGTGATGTAATCTAATAAATCCTGATTTCTGTGATGTCACGTAATAAATTATGATTTCTGCAATGTCTCTCAATAAGTTGCGATTTTGTGATGTCATGCAATAAATCAGTATTTCTGTGATTTCATCCAATAAATCTTGATTTCTCTGATATCTGTGGTATGTGCGATATCTGTGGCATACTCTTCCCACAGGATGAAACATATCCGTCTGAAATAATTTCCCCAGAACAAGAATTGAACCTGGGTCCTAGAGGTGAGCAACCAAGTGCCCTACCCCTCAGTTTAGCTCCATGTCACACTACCTGGCGCAAGATTGATAGGTTGAGAGTGAATAGGTCTTACCGGAGAGCTTCATCCAGATCACTCACATGGTCTTCCAACTGTGAAACCTGCTGCTTGCAACCTTTGAGGTCGGCCATCAGTTGGCTAGCCTGAAAATTCAAGCCAATGAAAAGATGAAATTTCTCTTATAGGTCTTACCTAAGCCATTATATGACTGGAATATGTCATGACTGGATAAAAATCCTAACTTTTTATCAATCTTTTCTTTTGAAGGAACTTAAAACAATTAATTCTATTCTACTGGTCAAAATTCACAAACTTGACTCAGGACAGGCAGTCAAACTGCTTTCCAGTAACGGCTGGAAAAAGTAGACAATTCATGCTATTGTCTGGGAATTTCTAAATTTCAATAGAAATTTTGGAAGATGTTACAAAATCGGCAAAATTGGATTTTTGTGACGTATCTGTTACCTGTCTTTGGAAAAATTCCATTTTTTATTTAATGTGAAAAATTTCCACGTTACTTTTTCATTTCCAGAAAATCCATTTTTTCCGTGTCACGTTTACAGTTTCAAACTTCCACATTCAATGGACTTGGTTCTGTTGTTATAAACATACTTTTCACATTTTGTATCGTTTCAAAGACAAAAATTTCAACTGAAGTTACTTACTCTGGTATTAGCCTGGTGAAGCTGATACCCTGCTGATTCCAGCTGGTCCAATAATTTGTGATTCTGGGCAATCAACTGAGAATTTTCTTCCTTAACCAACTGAAGTTTTTTGTGAACGCTGTCTGGTCCCGAGCAGGAAACCTGCAATAAAATGGCAATAAATGGGAGTTATATGTTTTGCTTCTGAATTTATCCAAAGGTAAAGTTTTGTGATAATTTTTTTTTTCCATCATCTACTTCATCTGAAAGACTGCTCAGGCCTGACTTGGGAGACCACCTATTTTCTTGTAATATTATTATCTCTCAGAAAAAAAAAAAGTACCTTCAATTATGTTTTTAATTTTGGAAATAAACTGTTCTAAGAAACTTTCTGAGTTCCCTGCTCCAATGCTGGGATAACTGGCAGCAGGAAGGCTGAAAATAGGGAGTTCCTATTACCAGTCAGGGAAATTACCATCACGTGATGACAATTGCAATTCCAGCTAAGTCCTGGCCCTGACAGGGTGATTGAGTGTGCGGGGTTGATCAGTTGGGTATCAAAAGGAAGTCTGATCTCTGTGCACCCCACCCACCCTCATCATACAGCAGCATGACATTAGCGGGATTTATTCTATTCCATTTCACAAAATACCTGCGAAGTCATCAGCAGCTGATGACAGTTTCCTAATTTCTCTGGAGCCTTCGGGTTCTTTTCCTCATTATGTAATGGATAAGCCTGCCAAAATCTATAGAGTTAGTTGATACTGTGATAATACTTTATGCCAAGTTTGGAAGTGATAGAAGCAACAGTTATTTTTAAATAGCCTATCAAAAATGATTTTTAGTACTGCTTAAGTCATGGCTGGGCCATGACACTTTGAGAAGGTCATGGGAGAGAGATGACAGTGCTGGGGTGAGTGTCATGTGGGGCTGAAGACATTGGTTGTCATAAGCAGATGGTAATTTCCTTGACTAATTACTTGCCAACCTTCTAGCATCTGTTGGTAAACATTTGGTAACGGAGGGAGGACCAGAGGCAATGAGCTAATTAATGCACGCCAGTGTTGCAAACAAAGTTCGTGAATTCCATCTGTATGGAAAGTATACACTGTATTTTGGTTTATATTGCACTCTTAGATTCACGCAGTGAACATGTTGAATTTAGTGATGACCTTTTCAAATCAATAATTGACTAAAATTTATGAAGTTCTCTGCATTTCATGTTTAATGAAGACAATTTCCCATTTCCCGAGAGTCTAAGAACACTGAAGAAAGCCACATAAGATATATATAGCGTACCACAACAGAAACCAAGACTTCCACACATGTTGGCAATATGAAAATTCTGGCAAAAGATCAAAATTGTGACAAATATGTCAAACAAATATGTCCTAATGTAAGTAATGTAAACTGAACTTGTCATGCTGTCGAAGGTGATGTAAACTGACAATAACAAATAATTTGCAACAAAGTGAAGATGAGAGCCAATTCACAATTGCCTTATACAAGTTACAGATCTACTGTGCAACCAATACCACTAAATCTGACCAGATAGGGGAAATTGGGGTAGGTTGACCCCAAGGAAAAGTGGGTCCCTCAGGCTTTTTGCCCTTAATAAATCAAAATTTAGTTCATTTTGAGAGAAACACTTCAAAAATTTCTCAAATAACCATGGTTTCAATATTAAGTGTATACCTAAATTAACTGATGTTGCCAGTGCTTTAGAGAAATTGCATATATCCCAACTTAACCCTGGTCTTCAGGGCTTAGGCCACACATTGTTGATTCTTAGCTTCGTGGACCCGCCGATACAATAGACTTTCTGCCGATGGAAAAAAAAATAGAAAAATTATATATTTTTTTTACCCTTGGCAATGTATACATTGCCGACGGGTATTGTAGTTACTTTGGGAAAATTTGTCCGTCCGGCGGGCGGGCGGGCGGGCGGGCGGGCGTCCGGATAACGGGCGTCCCACTTGTGTATTGGGAGTAATGCCAAAACTATGGGATGTATAATTTCTATTTTTGGGACATTATTGTGTCTTTTATCCTAGTTGTGCCTTTTAGGGGTTTAATCCACATGAGATTAATACTTTTCTCACAATTATTGAAAAATGTGAAGAAATATTTTTTTGTGTATTGGGTGTCAAGCCAAAACTGTAGCATGTATATTTATCATTTTTGGGTAAATATTGTATCTTTTATCCCAGTTGAGCCTTTTATAGGTCTAACCCCCATGGTGTTAATACTTTTCTCACAATCATTGAAAAATGTGAAAATTTTTTTTATTTTTTGTTTCAGGGACAGGACTAAAAAGCCGCTGTACTTTTGACTCTGAAATTTTCATATTGTATGCATTAGATACCCAGGATGTGTTTTTTGTAGGTCTAAATGCTCTGAGAAAGTCGAACTGATGAAAATTAACCAAAAATATGAAAAAATACTATTATTTCCAACCTGCATGATTCAGTCAATTTTGAAGTTAAATCTATGAAATCTTCCAATTAGGTGTCTAAATTATGTCTCTTTAAATATCCCAACTCAGTTGGAATGTTGGTCGTATGAATTTTTATAAAAACCCAAAAATGAAAAAAAATCCCAATTTTCCAACATTTCTGAGTGAAAAGCCAAAATGGTAATGGGTAAATTATTTAAATTTAAAGCTGATTGCAGTTACACACACTATGAACTGATATTCACAGCCATTGCATGAGTTATTGCACATTTTTCCATTGAAATTATGAGCTTTCAGATAGACATCCGTTTTGAAAATTTGAGTTTTCGGCCATTTTTGGGGCTCTGCCACCAATTAGGTAATAGAGATATTTCAAATCTGACACCAGAAACTGAAAATATGGGTGCAATTGTCCTAATAATCGAACTATTAGACCTCTAGTTGCAAAATATGACTCTATACACTGCTTCAAAATCAGACGAAAATGCATTTCCCGAAAAGTTACAAAATCACCCTAAATTTCTAATGTCATATCTCCATGAGTTTTGACAGCACAGACTTCAAATTATGATCAAGTGCGATTAGGTAGCACTACATCTGAGAATTTTTTCAATTTTTTTCTGGAATGATGACCTGGGGCAAGTCTCTGATTCTGGCTGATTTGGCATGGAATGACTCACATGCATTTCTTTGTTAATATTTTAAAATGTTGACACTAAATCTTGAACTCCCAATTATTATAACTTTATAGCTAATATCCAACCTAAGTGATGTAAATTTTAGAAGATAAAGTAATGTCAGTCCCTTTTATTTAGTTATTTGCATCAAAATTAAATGTGTATGAATCAGACAGACTGGCATTTGTTGAATGGATCACTGGAGAAGTATTGATTGTGTAATGTTATGTCAGTGGGTCATTGTCTTCCCTGCTAATTCTTTCAATGACTGAAGCCAAGATCACTATGGTAAAGACTTCAGTTGATATCAGGCTTGGCTGCTCCATGTCTCTGCATTGTGTAATTGTTATATAATCTTATGTCAGTCACACTTGGTGGTTAAGTGGCTGGCTTATATGCAGAAAACATCAAAAGCAGCAGTCATGAAATTATGGTGATATTTTAATGAAGAAAAATGCTTTCAAAATATAATTTTCCAAATCTCCTTTTGTTAGTTAAAATCTACTTTATTCTGCAAATTTCATTTTATTTTACTTTATTTTTCTTCCCTAAAATGGCTATACACTCAATACTATAATGATTATCATTAGTTTTTTAAATTTACTTTTATGAAAATAAACATACTATGTATATCAGTTGTGAAAATCATGGCAAAATGGAACTGGATTTTTAAACATCTTATTATTGTCAGGCAACTACACGGTATGACTGACTTATTGACTGAATCATACAGGCCAAAAGAAAATGTTGATAGAGAAAAAACTCAATTGATAAATAGATTCAGATAAAAACTGGTTCCCATGGAGATTAGTGGCTGAAATATTATAAGCTGTCATGTCAATCTGAATTCCAAAATTGCTAATGGCCTTTCAAAACCTTAATTATTGTCTGTGCCCAAGTTTTAACTGTTCTCCAAATTTGTTTTGTTGAGCGGCCTGTCCTGCTACCCCCCCCCCCCAACCCCTGCTCCCACCCTGCGGAATAGCCTGCTGAACAGCCGAGGGTATGCTGCTGCGCAGCCTATGTTTTTACATTATAAAAAAAAAATTTTCGCCCTTTTCTTTTTGTCCTACCGACCGACCCTAGAAAAAGTGCCTTGAGAGGATCCGAGAAGCTAAAGATCAATTATGTGTGGCCTTATTCACAAATTGCCTGACTAAACTAGATTCAAACTTTTCCTTTCGCACTACAAAATATTTTACAACAAAATCACACCAATTAGGAACCAACTGGCAATCTCTCCATGTTTGCAAAGTCACTAAAGCAAAGCCATCAGTAAAGATGTGCGACACATCCCAAAGTTGGCCAATGAACACTTCACACGTCATGCAACTGAGGCTCATTCTGTTGATTTAAGCACTTCCATTTTCCATAGAGACATAAATCTTACACCATTGGATGGATCTCTCTTCGAGCTTTACAATGATTGGCATTGTGTGATTTGTTTCTCTGAAGTGGCTATAGTTTCACGCAAATTGTCATTAAACATTTGAAATGGAACACACATAGTAATACTGCTCACTGATTGGCTGGGACAGCACGATATAAATTCACTAAATTGTTTGATAATCATAATCATATTATGCAATGATGGATTGATTCATCTGAGTTAAATTCTCTGGGTGGCAAACGATTGCTCAATGCATGGAATATACATCTACATAATTATATGGTACTTCTATATATATCATCATCATATATGAATTCGTGGACCCCTGACGCAACTGCAGCCAAACTACTGATTGTTCAGTTACGAAAACTTGTAGGCAGCTTTTCTGCACTGTACACAACGTCATAAGCCATGTTTGGTGTTTATAATCACAGTCACAGAAATGGAAGTGATGTTTCTTTTTACATCTAACATGGTTTTTAGAATACTCTTCCTTCTTATACTCCTCCCTCCCCTCCCATGTTTTAACGGGTGTTATGCTAGTACCATCAACATGGAAAGGGACCTTCATATACACCATCAACATGAGGATGGACCTTTTACCTGCCTCAGCAGAGTCAGCAAATGTACTATAAACCAGGGCACTGCGCCAATTTCTGTTTCATGGGTGTTGCACCCTGCTGGGGTAAACATACATCATGGACATGTGGGGGTCATAAGTTATCATAACTACTCCTACATAGTATTATGAACATAGATATGAAGAAAGAAATAGGGCAGCACACTGATTCTGACCACAACAAGTTACAAAACAAATTGAAGGTCTTACAATATCATGCATAAAAGGGTTATTTTAACTGCTTGTCCTCGTTCTGATAGTTTATTTAGAGACTCAATGACCCAACAAGGTCAAATTATGAGCAAAATTTCAGTAAATTAGAATTAGAATTAACCCTTTTTCTCTATTCCATCTTACTCTCCTCCGGTTTCTCCTTCCTTGTCTCCCCCTCAAACTCTCAAAGAGGAGGCAAAGATGAAGGGGAGACAAAGATGGAGAGGAGACAAAGACGACGAGGGGACAAAGACGGAGAGGAGACAAAGATAAAGAGGAGACAGAGAAGGAGAGGAGACAAAGATGAAGAGGAGGTAAAGATGAAGAAGAGACAAAGATGGAGAGGAGACAAAGATGAAGAGGAGACAAAGAGGGAGAGGAGACAAAGACGGAGAAGAGACAAAAAGGGAGAGGAGACAAAGATAGAGAGGAGACAAAGACGGAGAGGAGACAAAGACGGAGAGGAGACAAAGATGGAGAGGAGACAAAGATGAAGAGGAGACAAAGATGGAGAGGAGACAAAGATGGAGAGGAGACAAAGATGAAGAGGAAAGAAAAATGAAGAGGAGACAAAGAGGGAGAGGAGACAAAAAGGGAGAGGAGACAAAGATAGAGAGGAGACAAAGACGGAGAGGAGACAAAGATGAAGAGGAGACAAAGATGAAGAGGAGACAAAGATGGAGAGGAGACAAAGATGGAGAGGAGACAAAGATTGAGAGGAGACAAAAATGGAGAGGAGACTAAGATGGAGAGGAGACAAAGATAGAGAGGAGACAAAGATGGAAGGGAGACAAAGACGGAGAGGAGACAAAGATGGAGAGGAGACAAAGATGAAGAAGAGACAAAAAGGGAGAGGAGACAAAGATGAAGAGGAGACAAAGATGAAGAGGAGACAAAGATGGAGAGGAGACGAACATGGAGAGGAGACAAAGATGGGGAGGAGACAAAGAGGGAGAGGAGACAAAGATGAAGAGGAGACAAAGATGAAGAGGAGACAAAGATGGAGAGGAGACAAAGATTGAGAGTCCTGAGACAAATATGGAAAGGAAACAAAGATGGAGAGGAGACAAAGATGAAGAAGAGACAAAGATGAAGAGGAGACAAAGATGAAGAGGAGACAAAGATGAAGAGGAGACAAAGATGGAGAGGAGACAAAGATTGAGAGGAGACAAAGATGGAGAGGAGACAAAGATGGAGAGGAGACAAAGATGGAGAGGAGACAAAGATGGAGAGGAGACAAAGACGAAGAGGAAACACTCAGGGACAGAGGGGGGAGAAGTACAGTGTACCTATCTATCGATCTATTTATCTAAGGGGCTGACAGATGATCTTTTGGGGGGGGGGCTATGAATATTTGGTGAAAAAAAAAAATCGTTTCCCACTTGACACTAAAAAAAAAGTTTGTTCAGCACATGGAAATAAAATAAAAAGTTTGTTTCCACCTGCAGCTAGGGTACCGTAATGTTAGAATTCCGATAAAAAAGTTTGTCGCGTGTTCGCAAGCAAAAAAATTGTTCGTCAATGCGCCGCGAACAAAAAAAAAGTTTGTCCCGGGGGTAAAGTCCATAGCCCCCCCCAACTATCGTCTGGTCGGCCCCTTACTATTTATCTATCCACCTATCTATCTTTCTAGAGCTATATCTATCCAGAAAAGCAGTCAATGCTGAATACAGATTGAGATCATCTTTGACCTGGATCTCTGAGCCAAAAAGTGCGCAATAAGGCTGCAGGAAATCAGTGGCCCTGTGGCAGATGTAGGAAATGGATTCCAAGACAATGTTTGTTGTTGTTTGACTTCTCCAAGGATTGTCAGAGGCACAGAGCCAACTTCAGCCAAGACGCCCACCAACAAAGAATACAATAGTCTCCAAAGGCTTTCTTTTTGCAATTCGCAATTCTAACAGATATCAATCCTCCAATACATTCAAGCTTACCTCATTCCTATCCATGATACATTTCAGGATAATATCAGAATCAGCAAGTAACATGAATATTATATTGCTGATTCTCAATTTCTTTTCTAAATAAAGTTAAAAATCTATTTTGTAGTTTCTTTCAGCCTTAATAATGTTTATTTAACCTTCCCATGAAACATTTATCCTGTTGCTATTTCAGATTTTACAATCATTCAGCAGCACAATTTGTGAGGAAAGGCAAGAATCAAGTTATCATGGGACAGCAGGTCAACCATCCTTCACCTCATTGCTGTGATTCCTCCTGTCTTAATTAGTCCACCAAAGTGCATGGATACAGGACACAAAGTTTGACGCTAATGAGTGGACAATGGATCTTTAGAGGAAGTTAACAATTATCATAACATCCTACTAATTATTAATTATGAACATGTGCACCCTACTTCTTTGTGCTTCCTCCTTTTTGTTTTCACTAGAGCTTTGTTATGACAGGTTTAACTTACTACGTCTGAGCAAAAGCGGCTAAACTGAGCTGCTGTGTAGAACTAATTTAGCTCACAAAGACAGAGAAAGAAAATTCCCACTAACAGGCTAATCATGTTGTGGTTTTAAGCACTTTGCATGATTCATTTTCAAAAAGGAAATGAGTAATATTGAGTATATCAGCTGAATCATTTGTATCATGAATCAATCGAGAGATTTACTAATGTATTCAAATAAACAAGTCTTTAGATATTTGTTCCAAACTTCTTTCTCTCAATAAGTAATATTATCATGATTATCATACTACAGTGACTTATAAAGTGATATCTTTCAATCAATGGGTTAGGTCATGAACTTTTAGTATTAATTAGTAAAGTTTAAAAAAATAATACAAGCATTGCAGAAAGAAATTGATATCATTTATATTAATTAAATATCTTTCTGCTATGCTTGCTTGTATTTGTAATTTTTTTTAGAAGGCAAATTAAGGAAATTCTGATTCTGATAATCAAAAAATGCAATCATAGCCAGGCAGCAACCTTTGCTGTTCATCTATATAGCTCATTTGTATAATTAGTGCTCTCAAGAGAAAGTTGGGTGCAAGACAAAAATAAGTAACACTGGCTGTACACTGCACAGCGAATGCTACACATAATGTACACACATTGAAAGAGCCAAAAAAACATTCGCAAAAAAAAAACACAAGTTAAAAAACACAACATAAGCATTAGTATACAGAGAACCAGAATACTCAAGAAGACATGCAGAACATGTAGAGCTTCCTACCTGGGATTCCTTTGACCCATGAATGTGCATTTTACCCCCCTGAGTCGAACTGGCCCTTGGCACCATGCCAGCAGCAACTGCAGCAGCTAACACAGCCTCTTGCACATCCCCGTCAAAGTTCAAATCTACCATCCTTTTATCTGCTAGTAGCTGGTGCAGTCCCTGAGATAAGGCCATTTCTTTTAAGTCCTTTTCTCTGTCTACATTTAGTACGTTATCATGGGGGTTATCGTGAAGTTTAGGCTCCCTCCATTCGCGACCAGCTCGATGCTTCTTTGAGTTACTGGCACTCATGCTCTTTTTGTTGTAGTTTCTAGAACTGGTAGGATTGAGCAATTCTTGTCCATTTGTTGTGTTTACATTACCAAACCCAGGATTGGCAAATTGTCTATTGTCTCTCGGCAGTGAGTGTATTCCCTGGAATGGTTCCTCCGGTGTAAGTTCCTCCATTGTCAATGGATTTGCAAGTCCTGGAGAGGAACTACGAGATGGCAAACTCCCTGCGTCATCCCTGTTATTAAAAAATTTAATGAAATAAGTTAATATAGACAATAAAGACAGAGATCCACATATCTATCAACTTAAGTTGCAATGTAATAGAGCTGATATTGAAATATTATAATCGAAAATATGAATCCAATCACGCACGGTTAATTGAATTAGCTATGTTCAAATTCAATGAATGGATTTTTTTTTTTTATGTCAAACAGTCAAAGATGGAGATCTGCATTAATTGCCTTTACCTACATTAAAATAAAGAGCAACTACAAACTTATGTTTAACAGCTGAGTTACAGCACATAAGACAGTATATTTTAGCTCAAACCATTTCCCCAACTTCTGTGGGTATAACTACTTTGATAAATATTTACACAGACTTGATCCATGCATCCTACAGGTTGATGTAAGGCTAGGTAAGAGATCAAAGCAATAGCCACTCACCCATCCCTGACTTCCAACTGCTGTAAAGTAGCCAAACTATGTTCTGTTTGCTGTAATTTCCTCCTTAAATCCTGCACATTCTTAAACAGTGCATCTTCATCTGATTGTGCCATCATGACAGCTCACAGCCCTGTTACGGGGTAAACCCACACCAGACTAGCAGCTGCAAGGGGCTATAAATAGATCACAGGCAGGAGCCTGCACAGGCATGATCTTTCAACTCTGTATAACAACCAGAATAAAAGCCTGTCAGAAGAGTTGTAGTCAACTTATTTGTGTATATTCTGCATTTAGGATGTCAACTGACATCTGACACACGTTTTGTGACAGTTGTTGACACAATCAAGTCCCAAATTATCGAGAAAATTGACATTTTTCAGACTTCATCCAAAATTTCTTGTTTTGATCTGAGCGCCTCAGCCGCAAATCTCACTGAGTGATATTGTCGTGAGGGATTTAATTTTCTAAAATTAAAAACAAAAATTATTCATTGGCCTCAGACAATTTACAAACGAATGAATATTGTAATAGTCGGGTAATGTAAATTAAAATAAATAATTAATTGTGACATTTCGCGGCTTCTGTGTTTGCGGCCTCGATCTCGTCCTTTTCCAAAAATTCGTCGCCCAAATCCGAAGCTACCTGGATATCTGGCGGAAAAATCGCCTATAATTCCAAAATGGTGAGTTATCGGAATTAAATATACCCTCATATTGTTACTTAAGAATATTGTGCAGTAGTTTTTGGGAGTTTTGATGTTGTTTGATGCGAAGTATGGCTGATGTTCACAGATTTTGAAGCCGGTCATGTCAGGCATGATCTTTTCCAACATGGCCTCTCCCTGTATTTTGATTGGAGAATTTGGACTATTATGTGGAGAATGAGGCATGTCGTTTCTGCTATCTCTCCAGGTAGTTTTAGGTGCAAGATTCAGCCTTTGTGAATAATTGTCATTTGTGAAATTATGTTTGGAATGATGGTATTTTGACTTAAATAGTTAAATACACAACTCTAGTTTGACAGCTGTCAAAATTGACTTGTCAGACTTAGCCAGCAATACCTTTGACTGTGAAATACAATTTGAGAGGAGGTTATACTCTTTTAAGTTATGAGATATTCATTGACATTGCAATTTGCAACTCTGCTCAACCTAAACTCAAAAATGTAAAGAAATATTTTCGAGTGACACTCAGTGACTGAATTGAGTGACTGACTGTCACTGAAAGTTTAACAATGAAAGGGTGAAACTTTGAAACTTGACAGCTCTGAAATAGTGTCTTCTTGTTATTCAATTAGATGTTACACTTACGGCCCTGTATATCTAGTACAGTTTGTCACGTCAAGCATTGAGACAGAAATTTAGCATAGTTTGTACAAGCCATAAAAATCACCACAATGATGTGCGAGGTTCAGAAAATACCAAATTGACAAGAACTAAGTCTGGGCTGGTGCTGCAGTGCACTTTTGTGACGTCACCACCCATTGTGTGTGAGATTAGCAGCATCACAAATGTCAACATTTTGGGAAATTTCACTGCCATTTCCATAAATTGTCAAATATCGGACAAAAACAGCACCGAAACATTGTGAAAATGTGATATTCATATTACAAATGAGCTAAGCTATACATAGTTATGTGTTATTTCTCCTGTGGGGCTTGTGGTTGCTGAGATATTTGGGCAAACGTCTGTCCTCTGCTTGACGTGACAAACTGTAGTGTGAACATGGTGAATCTATATCAATAGAAAAGAAACTTGACAAAGTGTCTTGGGCAAACATTTTTGAGAACCTTTGTTGAGGTATGCATAAGTTCGTTTGTAACCAGTGACATCCAGTGACATTTGTCAAGTTATTCATATTCTCTTTCACAGGGAATGAGATGTCCCAGTTCCGGTATGCCCTTATAACAAACTGCCACAAAAGTTTGACATGACATGAATTTTATTTACAGGGGTTCGTCAAAGTTGTTAAGAACAAGCAGTACTTCAAGAGATTCCAAGTGAAGTTCAGAAGGAGGAGGGAAGGAAGGACCGATTACTTCGCCCGTAAACGCCTGACTTTCCAAGATAAGAACAAGTACAACACTCCCAAGTACCGCATGATCGTACGATTCACCAACAAGGATATCATTTGTCAGGTAAATAGCTCAGTGTAGATGTGTATTTACAGTACTTATTATCTTGAAATAGGCCCCTACTCTTGTGTCGACGGGTTGAGCAACATCATTCAGGGTCCCAGATTCCCGGTCATCCTATCGACCGAGACGCCCAGATTTTTGGAAGGATGACCAAGATTTGCCAGTATTTTAAAATGAAATGATGACAAGCTGGGCGCCCTACAGGTGGTGAAGGACGCCCAAATCTGGCAACGAATCTGGGACCCTGTCATTTTAAAGGATAGGCTCATGCCCTAGCAGAAGCTGGGCGCTATTTCAGGGTTATACAATATTTCTAAACGTAACTTTGCCCAATTCTTTTAAGAATACTTGGTATTCATAGTACTTGATAACAGTTAAAGATACTCGTCATCCTTTGTAATTTAACTCTCTCTATAACTCTCATCCTTTCTTTTACAGATAGCGTACGCCAAAATCGAGGGGGATGCCATCATGTGTGCATCTTACGCACATGAGCTCCCCAAATATGGTGTTAAGGTGGGGTTGACCAATTACGCCGCTGCTTATTGCACAGGATTGCTCATGGCTAGGAGAATCCTGAAGAAATTGAATTTAGATGGAGTTTACGATGGACAGTTGGAGGTTGATGCTGAGGAATTCAACGTCGAAGATGTAGAAGGAAAGGGCCGTGCCTTCCGTTGCTACTTGGATGTCGGACTTGCACGTACCACAACTGGAGCCAAGATCTTCGGTGTCCTCAAGGGAGCTGTCGATGGTGGACTTAACATCCCCCACAGGTTAGTACTGCCAAAGTTGCTACAGAATAAGTCGTCTGCTGCCTAGGGCTGCAACGGTTCATTACCTCACGGTTCGGTACGGTCCACGGTTTGAGGCTCACGGTTCGGTTTTTTCACGGTTTTTTTTAAATCGGCAAATCTGTAGGCCTACTTTCTTCACAATGACATCCTTAGGCAACAATAATGATATCATGGAGATGGATTGCTTTTACTTTTTCAATGACTGAGTTAATGTCTGATTCACTGAAAAATTTTGAATATTAGGTCTAGTCTAAATCATGAATGGAAATTGGAAAACTTTCCAAGAAGCAATTACTACAATCTTTTTCACACTCTTTTTTTACAAGGCCATAACTGCAGGCCCATACAATTAGAATTGCACTTCAGATTTCACAGAATTTCACACCTCTGCCTCCTTTGACTGACATTGGCAGGTAGGGCTGCACGATATTTGAAAAATGTTCGATAACGATATTTGGGGTTGAATTTTTAATAACGATAAATTCTCGATATTACGTAAAATGAAGAACTGCTCCCTTCTGTCAATGACTGCTCCCTGCTGACCCAGTGGGGCTACTGAACTCAATGGGTGCTGACTGCATTAAAGTTGACATGATTATGGATATTCATCAAATAAAGTCCCAAATGTTTCTAATCTGCCCCTTTTGAACCCTCCGCCATCCTAAACAGCCGTTGAAATGGTCTTTTTACTGCCGTAAAACCATTCGACAGCCAAAGCGTGAGTTGTATTTTGAAAATCGATATATCTAAACTTTCACGATATCAATATCGTGGCATGTAATATCGCGATAACGATATATTTTCGATATATCGTGCAGCCCTATTGGCAGGTGTCAAAAGGGGTAAAATGTCAATTGCAATTCATGCCTATTGTGCAGATTAATCAGCAACCCATTGAAAATTCAAATTGGTTGAAGGCACTTCAATTGAATTGGCCTCACCAAATGCAGCACTGCAGCTCAGCCATGCATTGAACTTGCGCGATCGTGGCGCCTCTGGCGGCGGAAATCGGAACTACGGCAAACCGAATTATTCGTCTTGGTGACGGTGCGGTGAACCGTGACGTCTGAAACCGCGGTTTATTCGTACCGCTATAAACCGTTGCAGCCCTACTGCTGCCGTATTAATGATTAAGAGTTGAGTCTCGGGTATAACTGTCAATTGATTCTGCTAGTAATCTTTTTGGCAAAAATATTCTGGTCAGATAATGTTACATAATATTATGGATAGTAATGCGAAAAATCTGATGAATGGTATGTCTGTATACAGCTTTATAATGTTTGTGTTGATTTGGACTCAAATGTATGTGCTTTTCTAGTTGTTGCATTTAGTTAAAATGTAAATAAAGGCATGCCTATTTACTGAGTAAGTAGCAGAAAGTGTTCCTAAATATGTTGAAGCTGATTTGAAGACTAATCTCTCAGAACAGTAATCTCTTATATTAAAATGATAGCGTACGGGATTTATCTCAAGTTGTACTGATTGCCCAATCCTCTAATTCGGCCTGCACCTTCCTGGGGCTATTAAGGCAGAACTCTCCCCTTTTCAGCTAAATCCAAGTATTCTACATTCTAACACATGTGTATTCTTTTTTTTTGCGCAGCAGACAATCCCTGCCATACATAATTGACACGCCACCTGTCGTTGATAATATAAAGATTCTTCAACAATTGCCTGAAAATTAATCATGTACATGTATACTTTGCCAATTTCTGTTCTCCAAGTTACGGGTCTTCATTAAACAATGGCAATATCATATATATAAAAATCCCTATCTATCTTTTAATCAACGGCCACTCTTAACTGTTGATAAATCATTCTTACATTTGGTCCACCTCCTCCAGCGACCAGCATGCATTGCTTTACACGTCGATCTATAGGCCTAGGCCTATATGTAGCTATATGTCTATCTATTTCATTGTGTTCTATTTGTTCCCTCCAATCTACGGGAAACCCACTAGTGAACTTATAAAGATCTATATTCCCTTTCAATTGAAGTCCTTTAATTAATGACTCCCTATTTCCATGCAGCATCAAGCGCTTCCCTGGATACGACAACGAGAGCGGAGAATACAATGCCGAGGTTCACCGTGACCACATCTTTGGAAAGCACGTTTCCAACTACATGAAGATGTTGCAGGATGACGAGGAGGTCTACAAGAGACAGTTCTCCCAGTACATCAAGCTCGGAATCACTCCTGACAACGTAAGTAATTAAGTATTCCTGGTCCATGGATCTTGATATTTAAATCATAAAATACTGGGAAAAACTTGGCTATCGTCATATAAGTTGGCTAAGGTTTGTATGTAAAACAATTTTACAAAGCAAAAATATTGTAATTGTCATAGCTCCCATGCACATTCTACCTACTGCAAATGATTATGATGCACTATATCAGTTATCCCTCGTCATGGTATTCATTTAGTGGAAATCTTCTATAAGTTCCGCATACCTGGCCAATAGTTGTTATGCTAAGTGTCTGGATATAGGGGAGTCACTGAAAAAAAAGTCGTTTAGAATTTTTAAAATCATTTCTAGATTGTAGTTTATTGTGGATTGCATTTTCGTCCACATGTAATCGACCGTTTTGCTTTAGTGCGAAGATACAGACTCCACAAGCCCTCTCTATTTTCCGATGATGTCACTGCCCAATACGAAAAGTAGTACCATGGAGACAAATGTAGATAATACAAACCTCCATTCATCCATTCACAAAAATTCTAAAATGCTATACTTCTGTTGTCCCGCAGGTGGAAGCCATGTACAAGAAGGCCCACGCTGCCATCCGTCAAGACCCAGTTCACGTGGCAAAGGCAAAGAAAGAATACAAGGGCAAGCCCAAGAGGTGGAACCGCGCCAAGATGTCCAACGCCCAGAGGAAGGACCGTGTCAAGCAGAAGAAGGCCTCTTTCCTCAAGGCCCTGGAAGCCCAAAAGGAGGCCGAGTAAAGCTACTCACATGCAAAATAAAAAAAATTGCGAAGGGATTCAATGTGTGGTGTTATTTTAAAATCAAATTAGTGTTACCCCTTAATGTAGGATTGATAAAACATGTAGGTGCGTTTAGTGAATCTTGCATGACTTGAGAAGTGGTGCCACAATTAGACAATAGTAGTCAAAATACTTTAATAGGTTGAAGTAATATTATATTATCAAAGTGGGGATGCTGTTGGTTGTGACCTCCTAAATTGTTCTAATAATTTCTAAGAACTTAAAATTGATGGGACTTCATGCATCTAAGTTGACTATTCAAAGTTGAGAAACCTGTGTACAACTGGACATGCATCATGCGTGAGATCATGAGATTTGAAAAGGCAAATGTTGATAAGCCTGAGTTGATGCGTTGCAATTTGACGGGGTGGTTATATGAAAAAGCATTGTCGATTGAGCTAAAATCCCGATCAATGTCAAACTGATAAGGCTGTCTGCCTGTGATTGTCGTATTTGTTCTTCGGAGAATTTTTAGCTAGACTTATGCTTGTGATTTTCATCAAATGGTGTTCGATTGTTTTAAACGGTAATAATGGGATGCCGGTCTCCTGACCTACTGCATGTTATGTGGCACGATGCTAACTAGTGTCCATGGTTACAAAAGCTCCTGCGCTTAGTCCTATTCCTTGGGTTCAATTTAAGCTCCAGCTGGGATCTGAATTAGCAGGGCCACATCAAGCTGGCAGTGTGTGGTCCTGCATAGTGCTATCATCCGGAAAACTTGGTGCACAGGCGTTTCCAGGTCTGGTTTCGACCGCCATGAGCCCATTCATATCCAATGGTCAACTCCTATGGAATACTCTCCTCACACGTGGCAGGCAGACTCTTAACAGGGCCAGCCGTCTTACTGCTGGTAGCAGCCCGCTGCAGCTGCCTGTGTTGGGTGGCTGTTTCAATCATCCTTCGCCTCATAGCTATGTCTGCCTCCTGTCCTAAATAGCCTACCAAGTGCTTAAATACAGGACGTAAAGCCCCAATCATCCATCCGTAATCCAATAAAAGTATGGAGGGGTGTTAAATTGTCAAGCTCCTCAAGTTCCTCTTTGAGCTTTGCATGTTTGACCCTATTGGATTCTACTATCTCCAAGGTAAATTTGCCACCCCATAGTCAAATGTTATTTCATTGCCTCACTCACTGCAGGTCTTTCAATGCAAATAAGTCCTCAGCTGGATCCAATCCACAGGTGACTTTGCAGTGCGGTGTAGTCTCCGTAGCTGCACAGCAATTGTCTTACCATGTAGTCCTAGTTAACAGTTCAACTTTATCTGGATCACATCCTAGGGTCAGAGGGTTCATACAAAAAAAAAAAACACTATTTGAAATCAAATTCTCCTGAAAAAAGCTTCAGCTCCACACAGGCATAAACAATGTGTTTCATGTGTGATATGCTCCATTCCACTGTCGTCTCTCTGATGCTTATTACTATTAGAAAAGGTATGACAGCTTGCTTGGCAATGCTCCAACTTTCCAGACTGAACTGGTACGTTGTCACTGCAGCAGACGACATAGGTTACTGTAAAATGCAATCTAAAGATTTCAACAGCAGACCAGGCAGGCAGACCTCCCCTCTCCTCCTCTCATGAAATGCAGAGACAAAACTGAGAAGCACTGATATTTGCCAACCTAAATACTGTGATAAACTGTTACACATTAGAAAGAATACACATCATTATGCTAATCATCGAACAATGAAAAACATACACCAGAAGTCTGATTGGTTGTTTCTCTGAAGATTGTAAATAAATAAACAATGAATGATTGACTTGGTATATATAAAATTTATATTTTCGTTCATTTGGCAGTCTGTGGTTACTAGAGTTGTAAATAGAACTAGAAGCTGCTTTACATTTCTGTCGATCTATCTATCTATCTATCTATCTATCTGTCTATCTGTCTATCTGTCTAGCTGTCTGTCTGTCTGTCTTTCTCTCTATCTACCTATCCATCTGTCCATCTATCTTCTTACTACAAATGTTTCTGTCTCTGCAGCTATGCAGTATTCTTGCTATCTGTCCAGCTCCATACTAGGACAGTTTCAGTTTCCATCACAGAATGCGGACTGTATTTGTCAAAAATGGACCAAATCTGGACCGACGGGCCGACATCCCAGTACAAGAAACGGAAAATCTTTTCATACTTGATGGAGCTCACAGGCATTAACAATGTGATTCGTCTATACTTCTACTCAGTCCAGTTCAGTCACTTATTAACTATAACAAGGTATGACAGCTGAAGCATGTTAGCAGACGACCATGGACCAAGTCAATAACATAATTCCTTTAAATGCATCCTTGTCACAAAGAAGACTCCCAAGTATAAGTTTCATAGCTTTCTTTGGTATATTTTCTTGATATCAGACATACCTGGTAGTGTTGACAGTTGTTTTAAATAGCAAAATTAGGCAAAAAATCAATTGAAAATACAATTTCCACCCTGAACTGGCACGGAAGTTAAGCACTGTAGCAGCCACACCAACAATAATAAAAAGATGTTAATTTATTTCCTGCATCTTCAATACTAATTTCACCCACAAAAGTTGCAGAACAAAAAGTTGATTGTGGTGCACGATTTTCATCTTGAACTAATGAGTGCAAAAGTCTACAGAAGATAAATAAAAATCGAAGTGAGGGCATTCATGCATGTCAAGATGAATAAGAAATATTCAGATATTAGTAAAAATCGGTTCAGATGGACAAAAGAACAGCTGATTGCTTCAGTTTGTATAATAATAAAGCTGGCAAAGCAAACTTGAACACAACCAAAACTGAGAAAAATGTTGAAATATTTCACAAGATTAGTCCTGACAAGTGATCCAATTAATAAAGCAAACTAATGTGTGATTGGCTGGTTCTCACTTTGCTCTTGTGAATGGGTGTGTCTTTGGTGCAGTGATTCATTTGGTCCATTTTTGACAAATACAGTCCGCATTCTGTGATGGAAACTGAAACTGTCCTAGTATGGAGCTGGACAGATAGCAAGAATACTGCATAGCTGCAGAGACAGAAACATTTGTAGTAAGAAGATAGATGGACAGATGGATAGGTAGATAGAGAGACAGATAGACAGATAGATAGATAGATAGATCGACAGAAATGTAAAGCAGCTTCTAGTTCTATTTACAACTCGATCTAGTAACCACAGACAGCCAAATGAACGAAAATATAAATTTCATATATATATATATATATACCAAGTCAATCATTCATTGTTTATTTATTTACAATCTTCAGAGAAACAACCAATCAGACTTCTGGTGTATGTTTTTCATTGTTCGATGATTAGCATAATGATGTGTATTCTTTCTAATGTGTAACAGTTTATCACAGTATTTAGGTTGGCAAATATCAGTGCTTCTCAGTTTTGTCTCTGCATTTCATGAGAGGAGGAGAGGGGAGGTCTGCCTGCCTGGTCTGCTGTTGAAATCTTTAGATTGCATTTTACAGTAACCTATGTCGTCTGCTGCAGTGACAACGTACCAGTTCAGTCTGGAAAGTTGGAGCATTGCCAAGCAAGCTGTCATACCTTTTCTAATAGTAATAAGCATCAGAGAGACGACAGTGGAATGGAGCATATCACACATGAAACACATTGTTTATGCCTGTGGTTCTCATTTATGTAGATATGCCAAAGAAAGTGTGTTGTTTTTGAGACCGGCTGGTTGATGACTTCCTGGACAGAGGAGTGGTGTACTCTGTTGTAAGGACCCCCGTTCTGTTGCTCCAGGTACTCTTAGATGATCTGTTTCTGCAGGAGATCATGGTCAGGCATTACAGCCGCAGTCAAAAGGACTGATTCAGTAAAACTACATTGAGTGAGGGGGGAGGGTTGGTCTAGTGGTAGCATGCTGGGCTGCCAATCGCTGGGTCTAGGGTTCGAATCCAGCTCTTGTCAGGTCCCCTGATGTTGGACGGCTGTTTCAATCATCCTTCGCCTCATTGCCGTCCTCCTGTCCTAATTAGCCTACCAAGTGCATAAATACAGTGAATAGAAGAAATTAGCACAATATCTTCGTATTATTTTAAATAAGACAAATTATAAAAATAATGTTTTTTTGTGATTTGAATTAAGAGGAGGCATTTCCACAACGTCTAATCAGTTATGTGTGCTTGTATATGATTTTTCATATTAGTAACTTCACGGATGGTGTGTTTTGACATCAATGTTCGAAGAGCTTTTTTCCTATTTTTAATGGCTTCTTTAACTTCGTTGTACCAAGGTCTTGTTTGTTTTGGAACACCTCCTTTAGTTTTAGGGATGGATAAATTGGCAATGACAATAACATCTTTAGTGAATTTTCGATGGGAGAATCATTATTTACATATGAAGTAATTTTTATAAGACTAGACGCTAATTTAAAGTAGAGGTCCCAGTCAGCCTTGTCTAATTTCCGTCTAGGATGGTTGGTATAGAGGATCTTGAAGTGGATTCAAGAACAATAGGAAAATTGTTGCTTCCATGGCAGTCGGTTAAGACATATCAATTGGATTCCAAGTAAAGTTCAGGATCACTTATGCTAAGGTCTATGAGACTGTATGTCCTATGACCAGCGTGAAGATATGTATGAGTTCTGTTATTGTAGGGACAAAGGTCATTAGAGGAAAGGTCATTAGAGGAAAGAAAGTCTTCGATTATGGATCCTTTATTACTTTTCTGTCCTGCTGTCAGCGGCCCACTGCTGCTGCCTGTGCTTGATAGCTGTTTCAATCCTCCGCCTCATTGCAGTGTCTACCTCCTGTCTTAAATAGCCTACCAAGTGCATAAAGACTGGACGTAAAGCCCCAATCATCCATTCATGGGTAGTCCAATAAGGGAATCATCACGGGGCATTAAGCTCCCTAATAAGTTTCTTTGATCTGTGCACCTTTGATTTTGAACCCATTAGATTCTTATTTCTCCATGGTAAATTTGCCACCCTGTAGTATGTTCTTTCATCGCCTCTCTTTAAGTCCTCAGCTGGATCCGAATCCACAGGCGACTTTGCAGCTGTAGTCTCCTTCCTGGCTGCACAGCAATTATACAATTTAGTCCTAGGTAAAAGTTCAACTTTAACTGAATCACATCTTAGGGTCAGTGAGAGGGGTAGTTGCAAAAAAAGGACCATTTGAAATTAATTCTCCTGAAAAATAAGCTTCAGTTTCACCAGAGAGCTCCACCAAGTATGAAAAGATGTAGCGGTTCTTGTATTGGGATGCCGGCCCATCTGTCCAGATTTGGACATTCTTTGTCAGAAAAGCAACAGATCATGTCATGCGTAACGGCAGCTACCGTCTGCTTGTCTTGGTGTTGACTGTCTGATATGATCACCCAAGAGACTGTTTTGTTTCTGAAGTAAAGCATAACAATTGAAACCCTGATGCTCCGATGGTGCCAATGTGCTGATTAGACCTCGTCTTGATATTTGACAGAATAGTTCTCGGCAAAATCCATCTGCACCAGAACTGTTTCGCTGTTGATGCATTCTGTCATCTTGACCAAAAAAAATCATAGTTCATTCCTGGTTAGGTTTTGCAGACCAACTTCCACAAGTCATCATTGAGAAGTTGAGATCCTGGATTTAATTTGAGATGGTTAGGGTTAGGGTTAAGTTTGAGAGGTAGTGCCATTTTTAGGCATTTTTTCAATGTTGCGTTTTTTATGGTGCTCAGTGTACATAAGGTCTGTGCCAAATTCAGTAATTATTAGGGTAAGGTGGGGGAAATCCGCCCCGGGGCAAATCCGCCCCCTTGAGGAGAAAAAGTTCTCTCATGACCCAAAATATAAATGACAATAAATATTTCTCATGCAGATTAGTGCTTATGTGTCTAGAGACCACTGAAACACAGAGATTAGGCTGCTACATAGTTTTGTTTGGACTACAACTGAGAAAGAAAACATACATCTCATCACTAAGCAATTTCAATGTGCAATTGAAACTTTCAAAACTGAGGTGTTTTACAGGTACATGTTGTATAAACACATTACTTATTGTCATTAATAGCAATGTTTATTCAATGACTTTACATGTGCAAGAGATTTCACCAATCAATAAAATGCATATTTAGAAAATACCACCCTCATAATTTCTAGTGGTCGGGGCAATTCCGCCCCTTGTCCATGGGGTAAATCCGCCCCCTCTGATTCTCATGTTAAAAACATACAAACACGAGATATGTCTTTTAAGTCACTCTATTTTGTCATAAAGCTCCACTAATTGTGATTATGATTTTAATTGAGATGAAGTTAAGAATTTTTGCCATGTTTTAGTGTATGTTGAATATGCCAAATGCAAACTTTTTTTATTCTCACACATAAATTGTGAAACGATCCTTACATGTTTGTAAGTACACCCAGAAGAGCCAGGGCTTAATTTAAGAATAGAATTTACTTCAGAAGCCAAATGTTTCTTGTCATTTGTAACCAAAACTCAAGGGGGCGGATTTGCCCCACACTTCTGGGGCAAATCCGCCCCCTGAGATTGAACATTCAAATGGTGATGTTGGCTCAAAGGTGTTGAATTAAAGCATGTAAGTTTTCAGATATGTTTAGATGTATTTATTCCATCATTCCCTGAATAAAATGTTAATTTTTCATAAAGGTGAGGGACTGAGCAAGGAATATATGTGAAAAGGGGGGCGGATTTCCCCCACCTTACCCTAAGTAACAAGTCTTAGAAATTGTGTTGTTTTACAATTTTGCATTTTTACAGTCTGTCACTTTGATATAGAAAGATTGGACTGTTGCACTGTGAAAATGGCACTTTGTGTGTCATTATGCTGATGATTTGTCATGATCATTCCCAATACTGTACTTTCAATGTTAATATGATTTAAGGAGAATTATCCCGATTGTTGGTGACAACCAAACAAAAGGATTATGCATCCGATTTTCAATCTAAAGTCAGTTATGACCAGTCATATGGCCTTCTCTTGATCATTACTAGTCCTACAGCGTCTGTGTTTTCCATGTTGAAAGAAGAGAAGATGACACTTTACCGGCTATCATGAGTCTCAAAGTGCATTTTCACAGTGAACTGGTCCTCATTTTTTTTTTTCTATATCAAAGTGACAGACTATTATGGTGCTCAGTGCATGGTCTTGTAAGGCAGCATGACAGCAACTTCATGTTACGTTATTCAATTCCTGTGCCAGAGTCCTGAAATTTCATGAAAATATTGCTGATGGTTGTCAAGATAATGATAAAATTGCATTGAGTAACATGCTTTTTATTTTTACTAGATTAGCGTGTCATATATTTTTTCAACACTTGATTTATTTCAGTTTTGTGAAATTTGACATGTTTCGTTGCTATTTCCCAATATTTATGTTAATATCTTCATCCTCAGGCTTAATAAATCCATTGTAACAAGGATATTTATTTACTACAATACTGGTTTTGACATAATTTTGAGTTCTAAGTGTTCAAAGGTTGACTCAAAAATTGAGCCAAATCTGGGATGTTGTAGTCTCCCTTTGAGATGCTGTCCCGGCATCTACCAGAATCAGTCGTCTTCCTTTTCCGTCTGGAAATGTGTACGTGCAGTCTTCACAATAGTCCATGGGACCTTCGTGGTTGTGCGTCTACTCCTTCGTTACTTTGTGATTTAGATTCACCCAGGTCTCATCCGTATAAACCACCTGCCTTCCTTCTTCTCTGCCTTGCTTCACGTTCCGCAAATAATCAGCTCTCTTGCACGCCACCAACATGTTCTCCCTCGCACACCGTTGCCCTTGTCGTTTCATGTACTTAAAGCCAAGTTTTTAATTTCCCTGAAGAAAGATTAGAAAAGTGTATAGTAAATTAAATCGCTTGCATAGTCCATCTCTTATACTTTAAAAATGTATATAACAGCCTCCAGAATTGATATGGAATTCTTAGATGGATATAGAATACGGAAACTGGCCGTTTTGTATTCCAAGAATACACATAGACACAAAAAGTGTACCCTGTATTCCAGGAATACACATAGACACAAAAAGTGTACCCTGTATTCCAGGAATACACATAGACACAAAAAGTGTACCCTGTATTCCAGGAATACACATAGACACAAAAAGTGTACCCTGTATTCCAGGAATACACATAGACACAAAAAGTGTACCCTGTATTCCAGGAATACACATAGACACAAAAAGTGTACCCTGTATTCCAGGAATACACATAGACACAAAAAGTGTACCCTGTATTCCAGGAATACACATAGACACAAAAAGTGTACCCTGTATTCCTGGAATACACATAGACACAAAAAGTGTACCCTGTATTCCAGGAATACACATAGACACAAAAAGTGTACCCTGTATTCCAGGAATACACATAGACACAAAAAGTGTACCCTGTATTCCAGGAATACCCGTAGACACAAAAATGTACCCTGTATTCCAGGAATACCCGTAGACACAAAAATGTACCCTGTATTCCAGGAATACACATAGACAAAAAATTTACCCTGTATTCCAGGAATACTCGTAGACAAAATGATCTCACAGAACAGTCAATGGTTTATATATATGCTGAAAGCTGGCACTTCAAAATCGACATGATGCAGAAATGCAATACATTACTTTTAGTTTCAATAATTCTTTATAAAAGTGGCTTTCTAAGGCTACATAATGCCTGTACATGATGTAGAAATGTAGAAATTGAGCCAAAATTTGTTCATTTTCTCAAGTTCATCTGTCCATAATAGATCTTTACTGATTTCAATGTCTTGTATGCTTTGCTATTCTCTGCAGTCTGGACCAATCTGGTTTCCATGGCATGTTGTGACCTGTTGTGGCTTACTGAGTTGTGTCAGGAATCTTTTCTGAATCGGTGACATCACTTTCATTTTTTTCTCGACCAATCAGAGCCCAGAAAGCAGTATTCCCTGCTACTTTGTAGAATCACAGACAGGAACTAGATTGGACAACGGTCTGGACTTCCAGTTGAAAAGCTGTTTCCATCACCATCAGCCACCACCCTGCAACAAAAAAAAAGGGGATATAATTAATCATTCAATTAATCAATGCTAGACAGAAATAGAAAAGAGTGTTGGAGTCCAAAAATGTTGGGTTTCTCACCCAGGGTTCGAACCCTTGCAGGCATTGACCTTAAGCGGAGTGGGCCTGAAGTAACTGAGAAGATTTAGTCCAGTGACAACACTTATTTCCAACATGAATAAAAAAACAGGTGATGTCAGAATGAGGCACAGGCAGTGGTCTGTCTTGGCTCCGCCCCCTAGCAACACCCTAGCAACCCACTCCTTTTTGGCCGGAACGTAGAGAAATTATTGTTGAAGGGCAATTTTGTCAATCCCAGGGGTGAGGGGATATAGGGGAGAGTGGAGCCAGTTGAACTAAATTTCAGAAATTGCTGTCCTGTGTGTATACCTTTACAGCTTTCAAGGAGAACAAAGATGGAAAAGGTAGTTTAAAAAGTTGTCTAAACATCCCAACTTTAAGTCTTGGTGTATATCTTACCACGGCCAACATATCAGCCCTTGGGGCCAGTTGAACCATCCATTGGGGCCAGTTGAACCATTGGAAGGATGATGGGTGAAGTGCGGGGCTGCAGTTTATTTTTGCTAACAAGTTTAGCGAGGAGCATAGCATGTTAATAATAATAATAATAATAATAGACATTTATATAGCGCCAATTCCAGTAAACTGCTCACTAGCGCTTGTGTAGTATAGATTTATTTGTAGAAACTCTTGAACAGGTGAGTCTTCAGATTTCTCTTGAAGCAGTCAAGTGTTGTTGTAACCTTGACAATATCTGGGAGTTTGTTCCAGAGCTTTGGGGCAGCATTCGAAAAGGCTCTGTCCTCAAATTTGTTTTTATTGCAGGAGGTTGGTTCATTTAAGAGCACTTTGTCATTGCTTCTTAGATTACAGTTCTGTTTGGATTTTGGTTGGATCAGACTTTGAATATATAGAGGTGCTTGCCCATTGACTGCTTTCCATGTGGTTAGCATAAGTTTGAATTGGATTCTAGCTGGAATCGGTAGCCAATGTAGCTGCTTCCTAAATTGGCTGACACTATCATGCTTTTTCAGTTTCTCTATCAGACGAACTGCGGAGTTTTGGGCTCCTTGTAGTTTATTCAGTAATCGACTAGATGCACCATACAGAAGACCATTTCCATAGTCTAGGTGAGGAGTGACAAGAGCATTAACTACCGTTTTGCAAACGTCTTTGTCTAATGATTTCCTGATTTTTGAAATATTTCTCAAGTTGAAATAGGCATTCCGGCACATTTTGTTGATTTGTTTTTCCATGGTCATGTTTTTGTCAAAGATTACACCTAGGTTCCTGACATGATCGGCTGCATTAATTTTGACATTGTCTACATTGATTGACGATAATTGGAGTTTATTGAGTTGATGTGACCTGCCAATGAGCAGTAGTTCGGTCTTTTCTCCGTAGTTACAAAGCTTATTTTCATGGAGAAAGTTCCTGATTTCAGCAATGCACTTTTCCATTTTGTCTGTAGCATTTTTCTGATCTAAAAAGGTTGGTTTGAAAGAGAGTATAAGTTGCTCATCATCAGCATATTTTTGGTCTTTGACTTGGTTTTTTGCAGCCACTTCACTCATTGGAGCAATATATGAATTGAATAAGATTGGTCCCAGTTTTGAACCTTGTGGAACTCCAAATTTAAGAGGCAACTTGGTTGATATTTTGTCATTAATTATGACAGATTGTGATCTTTCAGAAATGTAGGACTTGAACCAGTCTAGTGCAGAATCATGAACACCATATCTGCCTTTCAGACGTTTCAGTAGAATATTGTGATCAATCGTGTCAAAAGCAGTTTTGGCTAAATTTGACATGTCTCACACATTTCTTTCTGTTCAAAGAATAGCCTGGGGCCAGTTGAACCAGTCGACGATTAAACTTTAATAATTTTTTTTTTTAAAGTATTTTAATCGTTTGTAATTTGCAACTTAGAAAAACAGTTTTTGAAGCAATCACTGTTTTTTGAGGTGAATAATAAGAATAATAATAATAATGAAAGGTAATCAAAGAATCGCTTGAAAGCTGTAAAGGTATGCACACAGCAGAGAAATTAATTCAAGGGCGATATTTTTTAACAATGGAACTTTATAACAAAACAACCCAAGTCAGGGTCACTGAGTAACAATATCATGAGCTGTTGTGTGAATTAATATCACTCGAGCCCGAAGGCAGCATCCCAAGTGAAATGTTTCGATGGTTGGAGTGACATTAATTCACCTGACAGCGAGTGATATTGTGCGAAGTGTCCTGACGCGTGGTTGTTTTGTTTCTATCACCTGGTTTTACCTCAGATTTTTAGTTATAAAGGGAGACTATTTTCTGCCATTACAAAAATGTGATGTCACCATGGAGCAACAATGGATATGGCATCACAATCTTATTGTTTTGGCCATTGCTTGGTTTGTGATGTCATCAGGGAACCGAAATGCTGGTGATTTCATAACCATTGTTAAAAAATATCGCCCTTGAAGGGTGGTATTTTTTAAAATATCATAGGCCCTGATATTTTGACTGTAAATGGTGATGTTCACAGCCAACCAGGTGATAATATAACAAAACAACCCAAGTCAGGGTCACTGAGTAATTATGCTACAGTCTCAAGGCACATTACGGAGAACTTTTCACCGCTGAGGGATAACTTGAGATGAATTCTAGGAAAGGAAAAAAATGACCAACCCGGGCGACATACAATGTTTATAAAACGATTATATAATTAATTAAAAGCATATCAAGGCGGGATAAGATCGTAAATCGGCGGGATAAGATCGTAAATTGGCGGAGACAAGATCATATCCCTGTGAGAAAGATCTAAATGCCTGTGGGGATGTCAAAAATCGTCGGCGGGATGTCAAAAGACCGTCGGCGGGATGTCAAAAACTGCCGGCGAGGCTGCAAATGTCCCGCAGGGGAAGTAAAAATATCCCGCAGGGGCAAGAGAGGTCCCCGCAGGGGCAGGAGAGGTCCCCTCAGGGGCAGGGGATGTCCTAATATCCCGCCGGAGATGTTTTTGAGACTTTCTCACTGAAAAAATCCCCGCAGGACGTCCAAAAATCAAGAAAATTTTGGGCTCTGTTCCACCGTCATGGAAAAAAAGTTTCAACGTGTTGAATCTTTTTTGACATCCACGGCGCAGTTTTTCCATTTCTAGGAACCCCTGAGGGAAGCAAAAACTACCCCTGAGGGATGTGAAAAGTCGACGGCGGATCACCCAAATTCATCCAAATTACCAGGAAATACCATTCTGCCGACGCCTAAAGTGCTCCGTAATGTGCCGTGAGAATGGGGCATAACAATATCACTCGCTGTTGTGTGACTTAATATCACTCGAGCCCTGCGGGTGATATTGTACTAAGTGCGCTGACGAATGTTTGTTTTGTTTTTATCACCTGGTTTTTCACTCAAATTTTATTTATAAAACAGAGACTATTTTCTGCCAATACAAAATGTGGCGTCACCATGCAGCAACAATGGATATGACGTAACAATACCATTTTTTTGGCCATTGTTTGGTTTGTGACATCATCGGGCAGCTGAAATGCTGGTGATGTCATGTACTTAGTGCATTGCTTATTAATCGATTTAGTACCAAATATCATCATGCATAAAATATGGGTAAGGCCACGAAGTTGGGTCATCTGAGCTAAAAAAAGCTGTCAAAAAGAATGTTTGGAATTTTGACAAGAAATTATGAAATCTATTTCAGATAATCATATGCCCATATGAAATCAATATTCTTAAGGCTGTAAACGTTTCACTTTTTTATGAATATTAAAAAACATAACATTTTTCATATTTTGCCATTTCCGACTTCCAAAGTCCTTTGGATCCTCAAAATTGAATATTTTAATGAAATATAACCTGCTTGGGTCACTTTACAAAGGTTGTTGGAGCTCCCCATACACATATTTTTGATTTTTTTAAAATTCAATGTTTAAAAAAAGTAACAGGACAATTAGGGTTCTGAGTTCTGTCGATGTAAAAGTAATGATGAAATATCTACTGTTTGGCTACTAACTACACAAGTAAGGCAGACACTTAATTTCTTTGCTATTTTTGTTGGTCACACTGCTATGACTTAGCCGCAATGTAGACTTCAAAATCAAAGCCAGACATGTGGTAACAGGACAATTCTTTAGAATGCTTAAGCTACTCTGGAAGTTCAGAAACTTTCAAAATTTACATGTTAAACTATACTTAATACATTTAGCTATAATTGTAACCAAGGCTAAATTATATTTTTTGCTGCTCTCAGATGTGCTTGACAATTAAATCAAATTAATTGATCGCAACAGGACAAATATTCTGTTTGCATTACCTTCTATACACGTTTTAAAGAAGTAACTGAATCAATAACACCTGTTGCAACTAATTAGCACTCTACTTTTGATATATATATATATATACTTTCTGCAGTGCCAGAACTGTTTAAGTTGAATTTCAGAGAATTTCATAACAGGGACATGTCCTGTTATGCGAAAAAAAAACAACTCTTTCTTGTTCAAGAATAGGGAAAACAAACGTGAATCACACTAAAGAGTGGATCAATGGGCTTCAGAGGATGCTGAATTGCAAAATTCATATTTTTTAAATGTAATTAACATATCACATTCTATTAAATGTAACACATCAAATTCTATTAAATGTAATTAACGTATCAAATTCTATTTCTTCCTACACCATAGAAGTGATTGGTGAATTTCAATTGCTTATTTGATGCAGTAGATACCTGCCCGTCTTGAGAGAAACCCTAAGACCTCAAAAGGTGTGAATAGCAAATAGCCACTGAGGGGTATACCAGGTATAGAATATTAAACTTCGCAAGGATCAGTCACCAATTAGGCTGTAACATATTGCATCAAATGTAAACTTCACTGATTTCAGATATTCTAGTCTATGGCCTGTGGAACAAAGACAAAGAATAACGTGCAAGCACTTTACAGTCCTCGTTAGAATTACGTGGGATCTCAAGTTCTGCTCTATGCTGTTGAACAGTGATGTCAGAGATGACTCTATTCTAGCATTGCAATTTATGTAAATTAACTACAAGCTGTGATGTCATTTTAAACTGGGTCCGATTTCCCGGCTTCTATCCAATGTGGATCCTCCAAAACTGAGCGTCACAGTTTCAACACATTGTTAGAGTGAAAATTGGGTCTGGGAAAACCAGTCCAAGTTCCACATCACGGCTTGTAAGCCAATGGGCTGCCAGAACAATTATATGTCACATAATCCATGTGACATATAATTGTTCTGTGACGCTCGGTTTTGGAGGATCCACATTGGCTAGAAGCACGGAAATCTGACCCAGTTAAAATGACATCACAGCTTGTAGTTAATTTACATACATTGCAATGCTAGAATACAGTCATCTCTGACATCACAGTTCAACAGCATAGAAAAGAACTTGAGATTCCACGTAAATATAACAAGGACTGTAACTTCAAGTTTAAGCAACGCATGAACTGTTTCTCATAGTTACTGCACCATAAGGATTAAAATTACTCCGGAGGATCTTGTTCGCATCTATGGGGTGATGAAGCGTTTCTAAAGTGTAGGCCTAAGCCTGGGCTTAATATGAATAATAAAAAACTGGCCCACTCTTATTAGGAAGCTTGAACTTGAGTGAGCACCGGTAAATATTGCTATGATAGGCCCATAAAATTGAAAGGAGAAAAAAAGAATCCCATTTGAAAAGTTGATGTATCCTGTTTTGAAAACTTAAGTCAGCTATTCATAAATTCATAAATATATGAACGACAGAAACTGTTGAGAAATTACAGTTTCAAACAACATGGACAAGAAACTTTTACATATTAATGTCAACTGGGATGAAAGATACCATATTTACCGAAAAATGATAAATATACATGCGATAGTTTTGGCTTGACGCCTTATAGGCCTACACAAAATTTTTTTTTTCACATTTTTCAATAATTGTGAGAAAAGTATTGGTTTCATGTGGATTAAACCCCTAAAAGGCACAACTAGGATAAAAGACACATTAATGTCCCAAAAATAAAAAGTATACATCCCACAGTTTTGGCATTACTCCCAATACACATGGGGACGCCCGTTATCCGTACGCCCGCCCACCCGCCTGCCCGCCCGCCCGCCCGGACGGACAAATTTTCCCAAAGTAACTACAATATCCGTAGGCAATGTATACATTGCCGAGGGTAAAAATTGAACGATGTCCAGCACTACCAAATTTATAAATAAATTCCCGCCAAAGAAAAATCCAAGTTCCCTGAAAATCTAATGGTTGCCCCCTGAGGTCATGGGCCCATAGGTTAATACTAGCCCTGGGACCCATGCTTGGTCATCCCATAGAAAATCATGAGAAATCAACATGGTGTTGGGAGAATTGGTCTAAATTAGACAGTTTTTATCCAAATTTGATAAAATGTTGGATTTGAGCAGCCCACATATTTTACTACTGACGGCACTAGTTTTGATAGCATTTTCATATTGATTGGCATGGTAAAAATAACTTTTAAATGAGAGAAATGCCAAAGAAAATTGAGAGAAGGCCGTCAGCCTCGTTTTTGTGTGTGCCGTCAGTAGAATGCTTTGCATACTTTCAGTTGGTATAATTGAAATGAACACACTACTTTTTGAGATATCTTGATTCTCTCTAACCATGTCCTTCAAATCTCATGATTTTTCAATGGGACGATCCATGACCCCTGCCCTAGGGGTCCAGGGCTAGGTTAATACGGCTCTGCTTTTATCCAATGGATGAAGCTGAAAAGAGTTGCCACAGTAGAGAAAGTGCGCTGGGTAACTGGCGCGAAATGTACTTTTCAGAATTTACTGTGTTTTTGGTGCACAAGGGGGGCCCATCAGATACAATTTGCCCCGGGCCCAGAAATGCGCTGATACGGCCCTGGATAAATTTATCAAAAGTCCTTTTTTTCAACTTTTCACATGTTTTTTCCTTTTTACCAAAATATATTTCTCTACATTCTTTTTTTTTTTACTTAACCCCACTACAAATGTCTTTTTTCTTAATTTTTTTTCCCTACATTTTTTTATCCCAAATTTTAACACAACTTTGCTTTTCCCCACATTTTCCCAAATATTTTCCCCCACTTTTTTCACAATTTCTGATATTTCAATCATTTTTTCTTCACATCTTCTTTTTTTTGGTATTCATTTTCACCTTAAATTTTTATTTAACAAACCCAAACAGTGCAGAGAAGTATGCAAACACATTATATGAAAATTACATTTTTTGTAGGCCTACTATAAGCGTATTTTTGTCTAAAACTAGCTAAGTAAAACTTCAATTTCCCCATTAAAAAAAAATTCTCTAGTAGGCCTACATGTAGCTATTTTCTTAGAAATACTTTTCCATAATACGTTTTTGTGGCATCAAGAATTTTTTCACACTTTTGGCAGTAACTCCTGACCAAGATCTTGAAGCCTGTCTTATATGAAAATTAATTTTGAGTAATTTTAATTAATTTTAATTAAAATAGCTTATTAGTGAGGGCCTCGATTAATTGTCTTTAAATGTTTTGGGTCCTGGTGGTGCTATCTTCATTCTTTGGCATTTTAATACGTAGGCCCAATTATTTTTTTAATAAACTTTTGAAAATGTAGGACTTGTAGGTCTATAGGCCTACATTTTTTGGAGGCCCACCATAAGCATATTTTTGTCTAAAACTAAGTAAAACTTCAATTTCCCCATTAAAAAAACATTTCTCTACATGTAGCTATTTTCTTAGAAATACTTTTTCAATTATTTATGGGTGATTTATATCTGAACTGTTAAATATAAATATTACTTGTAGGGCCTATACCAGGTAAAGGCATTGAAAATTATTTGATCATTATGAAATGTTAAGTCTACACTGGTACATACCTTAAATGCAAGTTCTTTATTCCCAAAATCCAGTCTTGAGGAGATTTCAGCTTCTTGTCAACAGAAATGCATTCAGGTGCTCAATTGTGACGTCACCCAGCAACAATCCCATTGTGTGTCATTGTGATGACATCACAATGGTGTTGTGACGTCACCTTTTCACTTGGCCAGCAGCATGTAAACAAAACAGCAAAGATCCACAGAAAAGGCCACAGGCAGGAGTTCCAGGACACAAGCAAAGATTTAGGCTTATAAAGTACAGTAAGTCACCATTTTTATTACTGACATAAAAGAAAAGAAAATCTAAGTCTTCGGAAATTTGTCAATGTCAAAATTTACAGACAGTTTACTGGTATCCGTTTGATCAATGTTTTCAGGAATTTCTCTGAATATTCAGAACTTAAGTAAAAAAACTCTTGTCAAAATAAATTTATACCAAGTACATGAACCAGCGTCATGGCCCTATCACTTGTACCCGGGCACTAGTATCAGCTGAGATAAAATAAATTCATGAATAAAACCACATTGACAACATTATTTTTAGCAGAAAAAGCAAAATATGTGTGAAATCATAATGTTCTTATGATTAAACATTATTACATGTAAAGCTAAATAATTGAAGGGGGGAGTGAGAGAATTATTCTATGACTATGGGCACTGTCAATCACAGATACCTCAATGTTTTTGCTGATTTTCGGCGATTTCGGAAAGAAAATCAGATGATTCTTGTTCATTTCAGCTGTGACGTGATCACCAAATTAACTGTGTATGGCTATGACAACACTACACCCCCATTTAGTTTCCAGTTTGCGATTGAAGAGCACTGCACATTTAGGGGCCGACCAGATGACTTCGTTCTTTTGGGGGGGGGGGTTGGGATTTTTAAAAATCCTGTAAAGAAAAGTTTGTTGCTCCTCCCAGTCCCCCTATGCAAAAAAGAAAATGGTTTGTAAACTTTTTTTTCCAATTTCCAGATTTTTTTTTTCATTGTTTTCATTTTCACTTGCAACCATGTCAGGAGGGAGGAGGAGTCAAACTCCACATAGAAATCTCAGCAAATATTTTTGATACCATTAGCTTGTTGACTTGTGAGTTTTCATATATCTTTTTGATCTCCTGGATTGTACCATCAACGACATCTATTTTCGACACGACTGTTGAATTCGACACTCACCAACCTGCCTGTCAAGTGAATGAATCAGACCAGCAAATTGTTGACATTTGGCGGACACTACCACGAATTACACTGCAGTTGCAGCATGTGTCAAATGCACTTGACTGCCCCCCAATCAGCATGTCGAATTCAACTGTCGTGTCGAAATTAGATTCCTCTATGGTATAATCAATATAGCCCTATAACTGTTGGCCCCCGGCTGGGAAAAAGGTGCCGGAAGGAAATGTGGGCGACAGGGGCGTTCCGACGGTTTGGAGGATTATTGAAATAAGGCCTAATAATGTTGAAGATCAAAGGGCACACCTTTCCCTGTCTCCCCTGGACTAGGGCAGGGGGGGCAATTGTCCCCCCTGCCTCCCCCGTTCCGGCACCCCTGGCTGGGAGGGAGGGCAGCCCCCCCCCCAAAGAAAAAGTGACAACAATAGCTTCTACATGAGCTGTATCGGAGAGAATCATGCAAAGTCAGGCACTTGGTTCGCATGACATTCTCGGAATCGCCTAAAATTTTACATAGTTATCAGACCACCTCTTAAACAAGGAAATGTGAAGTTGAAACTTCAAAACTCAGAATACTTTTCTCACAGGGGGGCCTCATAATAGGGGTGTCGGGAAGCCATTTTTCACAGAAATCCTCCTTTCATCAACAAAAAAGTGGCCGATGTTCAGCACTCTCTGGATGCTAGAAAAAATTTAACAAAATATATTCAAACTGGGTTTAGATGAAAGAAAAATTTGAAAAACACATGCCATGTTTGGAGGGCAATTTCTCAAATTCGTGCGGGTCTTATATTGGTTAGAACATAAGCAAAACACTTGAATTTTATAAATCTGGTGAGAAACTTGTGGGAATATTTGAATTTTCAGAAATTCATCCATTTCAAAAACTATTTTTCCGAAATTCCGTAAAAAAAATCATGAAAATTTCGTAGTCAGTAGGTCGAAGTAGTACCCTCCCTATTTTCATAATTTTTCATTGTTATTAATGAAATTTACAATTATTCAGTGAATCAGTTAAGTTTTATCGGGAAAAATAATTATTTTGTATCACAGGACTAATTTTCAAAATTTAATTTTTTCAGAAATTTTGATAAGTTAACGGAGATGTATTAATTTCGTGGGCCTTAGCCTGACATAGTAACCAATTTCAATGATCATTCATGATAAAACATCTATATTTAATAAATCAGAGGAGATAATTGTTGGAAATCAAGAAATTTTGAAAATATGGATAATTTGTCCTACTCCAGGAGGGTCACTCCAAAACTGCCGATTTTGCCATTTACCAAAATATGAAAACATGCCATGTGTGGAGGGCAATTTCTCAAATTTGAGAGGAATTTTCAGAAATTCAGCCTTTTCAAAAACAGTAATTTTCCAAATTTCCTGAAAAAGTAATGAAATTTCTGTAGTCAAAAGGCAAATAAGTTAAGTTTGAACAGGAAAAATAATTATTTGGTATCACAAGGCTAATTTTCAAAATTTAATCAGTCACAAATTTTGATTTATCGGATACCGGAAATCTATCAATTTGTGGGCCTAAGTGTGACATAGCAACGCTTCCAAAACTGTAGGCCTAATCTTCCAAATTGCCTGAAAAAATCATGAAATCTCCGTAAAAGTCATCTTGGACATTTTCCATGAAAATATCTGGAATCTGGGAAAATTCCAAATTTTTCACTAAAATTATGCTCATTATTAAAAGTTAATCACCCTAAAATCCAAAAGTAATACCATATTTATGAAATTGCGGTATGATCATGTTACTGGGCCTGAATCCTACACATCCAGCCAAAAAAAAAGTGTTCTATCCGCACAAACTTTTTCAGTAGGGCAAATTGAAGTTACATTAAAATATTAATAAAAATACTCAAATTATTAGTTTTTTTGGATAAAAAAATGGCTAGAGTATTACCGTTTTTTTCAAATTCCAATAAAATGTTCTTTGCTTTATTATCAACAAATTGGTAAAAAAAAATAGCGCTCCATCCGCACCCGACTTCAATATGTGAAGGCAAAAGACCCAAAACAATCATGAACATAAAGTGCATGGGGATGCTCTGCATTAGGAGCTACAACATTAATCAAATAATGGTTCTTCATACCAGTGACAGTTTCCTTGCATCAGTAGGCCTATAGATACCACAAATTCACATTTCCTATTATTTAACCTAAGAAGGAAGAATTGCTGAGATGAAGACATAAGCAGTTGTTGATTTTTCTCCTATACCTATAAAGAGGACTGTTTGGCCTCCTTTGACTAAATAAGTCTTTCGGAAATTGCAAACACATATTTTTTACCCAAGAGACTGAACATGTTGAAAGTGGATGCAGAAGCTGTGAGTGACTTTGCAACAAATCAAGAAGAAAAAATACAAGGAAAGGAATGACTATTAGGCATGGGAGTGCAAGAGCAACTGGACATGTAAATAGTCCTGACAGCAGGTATCCTTGCAACAGATGCATGGTTCTGCAAATGATATCCAGATTCTTCAGTGATTAAGCGAATATGGAGAGCCAAAGGCAATGTTTCTGGCATCTTAGAACACTGTCAAGCAAGCTGCAAGATCTTCACAGAGAAGCAGCAAGTGCAACACTATAAGAATTGGGACTCAGTCCAGTTGATGAAGTGGTACTTTGAACTTGGTGGCAAAGGAATGAGATGGCTTACTTCCTAAAATGGCATTACCTTTTAAAATGCATTTGTGGTTTCCATCATGGTATGGCTGTTAAAGAGGCACTGCAATGGTCCAGATGAACAGCTGAAGCTGTCCCAGACATTCCCCAAGAATATCAAAGGCTGAAATATCAATTCTGAGAACATTGGGTGTGTATTATGACACTGTAATTTAAAAAAAATCTTGTCAACTTATACAGCCTTTCAACCTGCAAAATTTCTTGATACCGAAGACCTTTTCGCACTACTAAGTGATGCCAATTCCCATTGGCAGGGTGGGGAGAATATGTTCAACAGCATTCTGGACTACATCATTAGAAATACATTTTAAAATTGTAGTCTGTTACCCATGATTGTTGTTCTCAAGCCTTGAGTGCTCCCTCCTTATTCCTGGCTCTACAATTTATTTTCATTGATTATATTCAGGGTAACATTAGATCGTTCTGTGAAAAAAATAACAGAACAAATATTCTCTCATTATCTCTCTTATCTGCCAAATCACTGAAGAATCTGAAACAACAAAGATTGTAGTACCATGAATCTGCTGCATGGATAGGCCTATTTGCTGTCTGGACTATCAACACGTGCAGTTGCTCTTGCACTCTCGTGGTCTAATAGTCATTCCTTTCTTTGAATTTTTTTTTATTGATTTGTTTTGTAGCCATTTCTACTTCTCAACTTTTTTCAGTTTCAGGAAGTAAATATGCAAGTAAACAATTCATGACCAAAATACCATGGACCCCCAGATTTGGCAAAAGCACTGACATACACTTATTCAGTCAAAGGAGGCCAAACACTTGAGGAAGTCCTCTTTTTAGGTGTAGGAGAAAAATCAACAACTGGTGATTTCTTCCAACAGCAGTTCTTCCTTCTTAATAAGAAATGTGAATTTGTGGTATCTATACTGATGCAGGGAAACTGTGACTTTAACTGTCCCTGACTGGTACGAAGAACCATTATTTAAGGTTTAGCACCTAATGCAGAGCATCATCATGTATTTTATGTCCATGATGCATTGGGTCCTTTGCCTTCACATAGTGAAGACAGATTGAACTGAATCAGCCATTTGCAAGTCAAAGAGTACTATTGTGACAATGCAGGCTAGTTCAAATTCATATTTTAGACATTTTGACCAAGCAATACATTAACTTATGATGCACTGAGCAAACATCATAAGAACTATTGAAGTGTTAATCAAAGTCACATGTTACTTGCATAAAACAAAAAAAAAACAAAAAGAAATGTATAGAATCATGACTTCCACTTAGAATAATTGTAAATTTGAGAGATAAGTTGGCTTTTTTTTCAATATATCATAAAATAGAATGGTTTTAACAATTCAAAAACCTGAAAAATGAGTTCCCCAAGCAATTTTTTTATCAGAAATTGAGGTATTGCACACCACCTTTCCAGGCTCAAAATTAAGAAAGTTTGGCTGAATGATGCCCGTTTTGGCGGCCATTTTGAATTGGGCCATTATCTCAAAATGCTCAAGGAAACGCTCTCGTTACCGCCATTTATGTTTTATGGAGGGTCTAAGGACCCCAAATCCACTGAGAAAAAAACTTTATCCGTCGCTGCAGGGTTAAGGTGAAAAATCAGGTTTGGCAACCTGACTATTATATTTTTTGCATGATGATATTTGGTACTAAATCGATTAATAAGCAATGCACTAAGTACATGACATCACCAGCATTTCAGCTGCCCGATGATGTCACAAACCAAACAATGGCCAAAAAAATGGTATTGTTACGTTATATCCATTGTTGCTGCATGGTGACGCCACATTTTGTATTGGCAAAAAATAGTCTCTGTTTATAAATAAAATTTGAGTGAAAAACCAGGTGATAAAAACAAAACAAACATTCGTCAGCGCACTTTGTACAATATCACCCGCAGGGCTCGAGTGATATTAAGTCACACAACAGCGAGTGATATTGTTATGCCCCATTCTCACGGCACGTTACGGAGCACTTTAGGCGTCGGCAGAATGGTATTTCCTGGTAATTTGGATGAATTTGGGTGATCCGCCGTCGACTTTTCACATCCCTCAGGGGTAGTTTTTGCTTCCCTCAGGGGTTCCTAGAAATGGAAAAACTGCGCCGTGGATGTCAAAAAAGATTCAACACGTTGAAACTTTTTTTCCATGACGGTGGAACAGAGCCCAAAATTTTCTTGATTTTTGGATGTCCGGCGGGGATTTTTTCAGTGAGAAAGTCTCAAAAACATCTCCGGCGGGATATTAGGACATCCCCTGCCCCTGAGGGGACCTCTCCTGCCCCTGCGGGGACCTCTCTTGCCCCTGCGGGATATTTTTACTTCCCCTGCGGGACATTTGCAGCCTCGCCGGCAGTTTTTGACATCCCGCCGACGGTCTTTTGACATCCCGCCGACGATTTTTGACATCCCCACAGGCATTTAGATCTTTCTCACAGGGATATGATCTTGTCTCCGCCAATTTACGATCTTATCCCGCCGATTTACGATCTTATCCCGCCGTGATATGCTTTTAATTAATTATATAATCGTTTTATAAACATTGTATGTCGCCCGGGTTGGTCATTTTTTTCCTTTCCTAGAATTCATCTCAAGTTATCCCTCAGCGGTGAAAAGTTCTCCGTAATGTGCCTTGAGACTGTAGCATAATTACTCAGTGACCCTGACTTGGGTTGTTTTGTTATATTATCACCTGGTTGGCTGTGAACATCACCATTTACAGTCAAAATATCAGGGCCTATGATATTTTAAAAAATACCACCCTTCAAGGGCGATATTTTTTAACAATGGTTATGAAATCACCAGCATTTCGGTTCCCTGATGACATCACAAACCAAGCAATGGCCAAAACAATAAGATTGTGATGCCATATCCATTGTTGCTCCATGGTGACATCACATTTTTGTAATGGCAGAAAATAGTCTCCCTTTATAACTAAAAATCTGAGGTAAAACCAGGTGATAGAAACAAAACAACCACGCGTCAGGACACTTCGCACAATATCACTCGCTGTCAGGTGAATTAATATTCGTGCTCGAGTGATATTAATTCACACAACAGCTTGTGATATTGTTACTCAGTGACCCTGACTTGGGTTGTTTTGTTATAAAGTTCCATTGTTAAAAAATATTGTTGCAGACTTGCGGTTGAATATAAAACTTGAATATGTAGATTGTAGAAGTAACTTTAACTAGAAATGAGTAACTGCAAGCAGTAACAAAACTTCACCTAGAAATATTGGTCGAAACGAAAAACGAAATGACCGAAATAATTTGAAAAGTTCCAAAGTAATTTGAAAAGTAATTTGAAACGTAATTTGAAAAGTAATTCCATAGTAATTTGAAAAGTACTTGGAAAAGTAATTTCAATAGTAATTTCAATGCAAAAGTAACATGTCAAGTAACATGACAAGTAAATTGACAAGTAAATTGACAAGTGCATTGACAAGTGCATTGACAAGTACATTGACAAGTACTTTGACAAGTACATTGACAAGTACATTGACAAGTACATTGACAAGTACTTTGACAAGTACATTGACAAGTACATTGACAAGTACATTGACAAGTACATTGACAAGTACTTGAATATTGTACATGTACCTGACCAATACCCGCAGACCATAACCTGTACCAAGCCTGTACATAATTTCATAACTTTAGGTGAAATACTGAGGTAACAGTGAGCAATTCCAAAATGGCCGCCATTTGTGTCAGACATTTTGAATTTCTCCACACGTGCGTGAACAATACCCACAAGCCAATACCTGTACCAAATTTCATAACTGTATTTGAAATACTAAGGTCGCAGTAGGCAATCAAAAAATGACAGCCATTTTGATTTAACTTGAAATATGAATTCTTCGTATAAAAAACATCTGAATGAGTACTTGAATCAGTCACAAACAAAATAACTATATGAAAATTGCATGGTGTTCAAGGTCACTGAAAATAGCACATTTTTGCACTGAAATTCGCCAATTGACCTTGAAAAATTGGGTCAAGGTCAAATGTGAAGGTCAATTTGGGGTGAATGGCAAAAAAGAATAGCAGTTTACTATAGCATGTTATCAGCCAAAATCGATATTTCATGGTGAAATGACGAAGGTCATCAATTTGATGACTTACCAATGTTTAAAATTACGTAACTCAGAATCCAGATATAGAAATGCAACCACAATACACATGCAGATGTCCCGTTAGTCAAGCAACATTTTGCCACAATTTGGGCCACTTTGCATGAAAAATGTGCAATTGCATAAGAAAAAACCATAAAACATTAAAAGTGGTCATACGGGACATTGACCTTGACCTACATTCTCGAAATTGGGTCAAATTATGTAATAAGGCTTTCTAACAAACTTCCTAAAAGGAAAATGAAATCCAGCAATAAACGAAAAAGTTATTGCTATTTGAAATTTTTTGAAGTCCAACTTTGAAGTGACCTCTGACCTTGAAAAATGGTCCGGTGTCAAAAAAACTTGGGGAATGTAATGAGGGCATATGAGGCTCCGTTCATGAATTTTTTGAGGGTAGGTTAGGGTGAAAGAATAATAATAATAATAATAATAAATAATAATAAATAATTACGAAAACAAGAAACTTCACCTATGGTAATAGGTGAAGTTTAATTACACCATCACAGATAGATAAATCTACAAATAAGAAATAAATCAAGTATAAATATAATGCACAAATAAATTATAAAATCAAGAGTAAATATATCAAATAAGCGTCTAAGTAATAAAGAACATTACATTTTAAGCTAAAGTTTTTTTTAAAATAAACATTTAAACTTCTGTTTTTGTATTTTTGTCCATTAATTATGGAAATTCATTTTTTGACCATTATAACAGTGGATATCTAAAATAATAGTTAAAAGAATCAAATACAAGAATGATTCAGAAATATTTAACATAAAGAATCAGTTGAGTTGAGTTTATGTTTTACACCACCTCAGCACCAGAGTGGGCCATTTAGAGGCATAAAAAATCAATTGAAACCAAGCATCAACCATCTGCAATAATTGCGTTATGTAATATAAACAATCAACTTACAAGCATATGCGACTTCTGAATTTTTAACCACAAATTCCACAATTCGACAATCACATGGTCAGTAGGACATCTGGAATTTTCAATACACATTTTACACTGACTTGCTACAAGCAATACTGTATTTTTACAAATTCCACTAGAAACCATAATTATACTTATAGATTTGTAATTTGTCACCATAATATAAAAAAAACGCAAACTAGTATGAAAGCATTCCAAATTTGAACAACTTTTTTTTTGTGTGGAAAATTCCACTGAAAAATTTTGTGTGGAAAATTCCACTGAATATTTGGTTTTGGAAATCTCCGCTACAAATGCATTCAAACATAGAATAATGAATTGCCCTCACCTTATAAAATCCGCCAAGGCATAAAATTTGTATCAGCCAGTTTAGCTGAATACATTGTGACACCAATACACAAAAATGTAGTTGACTCCTCCAAGTGCCACTGCAGAGTGAATGGAAAATTTTCTGCTACTCAAATTTTGCACAATCACCTCTGCACATGCTCAGAACAACTAGGTCAGTGAGACCCAATTAATGGCCCAGCTGATCAGCTGTTGGGCTCACTGAAGAGTGACCAAATAAACAAAGAAACACATGTGGTGACCACAACACTGAAGCATCACAAATTGGAAACAGAGCACATGGAATCGGCCATGTGCAACACACCCCACCTTGAATCAATTTGATTCAACACTAATGGTTCTAATTCTACTCTAAATACAAAAATTATGGAAATATCTACAATGACTCTAAATCGAACCTTCAAGAAGTACTAATTTAGTAACTGGTCTCGTCAGACAAGATGATTTTGTACGAACACTAGCAGAACGAACATTTCCGTCATCACTCTCATAAACTTCCTCAACAACACCCATGGGCCACAGACCCCGTGGAGTGTTCTCTCCGAAAACTAAGACTAGATCTCCAGCTTTGAGATTGGCTTTGGTTTGATGCCATTTTGCTCGCACCTGCAACTCTGGCAAATATTCCCTCAGCCAGCGTCTCCAAAAAGTATTGACGAGATGCTGAACTTGTCTCCACCTGCGTCGATACAAATCATTCTCAATGAAAACACCTGGAGGCAATGAGACACCCTCGGACAACATAAGCAAGTGATTTGGAGTCAAAGGAGGAGCATCAAGCACACTATCACTGACCTTGGTTATAGGCCTGCCATTCACGATGAACTCAACCTCACAGAAAAGAGTTTCCAAACCCTTAATCGAGAGGCGGCAATCCTTGCCAAGCAATCCTAACAGAACTTTGCGAACAGTGCGAATTAAACGCTCCCATGCTCCGCCCATGTGCGAAGCTGTAGGAGGATTGAAATGCCATTGCAAATCCAAACGTAGCCCAAATTCATGAAGAACCTGTTGATTGACTTCCTTCAAATTCCTAAGAATTTCCGCACGACCACCAGTAAAATTAGTACCATTATCGGACCAGACCTTCTTTGGTACACCTCTCCTAGACACAAATCTTCTGAAAGCATTCAAGAAACTGTCCGTCTCTAACGTATTCAACTTCTCAATATGCACTGCACGAGTATTCATGCATGTGAAGAGACAACCATATCTCTTAACTTCAGCTCGACCCTGTTTCACCAAAAATGGCCCAAAGCAGTCCATTCCAGTATACGTGAATGGTCGGTTACCGTCCTCCACTCTTTCTGGAGGTAAATCAGCCATCTTTTGTGAACAAGGTTGAGCAAACATCTTTTTGCAGAACATGCAACCATGAGAAACTGACTTGACAAGTCTGCGAGCACGAGTAATCCAATACCTTTTTCTAGTCTCACTAAGAACCCATTCTGTGCCACAATGAGCAACATTATGGAAATCGGCCACAATGAGCTTGGCAATAGAATGATCATGAGGAACTAAGTAAGGACACCTACTATTTTCAACCATTCTTGCATGTTTCAACCTGCCGCCAATCCTCACTATGCCATCATTATCCAAAACTGGATCTAAAGAACACAATGCACTAGATTTGGACACACTCTGACCCTTAGATAACAACTTGATGTCACTCTGATAATGACAACTTTGTGCATGTCTCAAAATTGAAATCTCAGCATCTCGAAGCAATTCTACATTCAAACCCTTCTGGATCTTATTTCTACCATTTCTGAGGTAAGACTTGAACTTCAAAAGCCAAGCAACAGCCCGTTTCAAGGAGTACCAACTAGAATGATGCGCAACGAGTTTATCCATTGGATCACTGTCATCGCTTGTCAAGAGACAAGTGTCTGTACGGACTTCTGGATCCTCCGAATTCAAGGGAACAAAGGAAGCGTCAACCTGCTTTGACTTCCAATCGGCCTTGTAACAATGAAGAAACTGTGGACCTATTAACCACCTACTGCTTTGAAGACTTTCTGGAGATTCTCCCCTTGTCAAGAGATCAGCAGGATTTTCAACCCCTGCTACAAAGTGCCACTGATCGGGCTGTGAATGCTGCTGAATTACACTAATCCTGTTACCAAAAAAATACATGGAAACGACGTGACTCATTTACTATGTACCTCAAGACAATCTCACTATCTGTCCAGAAATGTGAGGGACCAAGATCAAGATCTAATTCCCTTCGCAATGTGGCATCCATCTTCGCGGCTAATACCGCAGCCTGCAGCTCCAATCGAGGAATTGTCAGAGACTTGATAGGAGCCACTTTAGACTTGCTGATGATAAGAGCCACACAAATTTGGCCGTCTTTGTTAATACTCCTCAAATAACTAGAACAGCCATATGCCACCTGACTGGCATCTGAGAAATGATGCAACTCTAAAACTGCATCATTAAACATGAAGGGTTTGATACATCTAGGAATACCAAATCCTTCCAGACCATTGAGAGATTGACACCACTGCAACCACTTTCCAAGTAAGTCATCTGGGATCCTCTCATCCCATGACAACTTCCGAGTAGTTGCTTCTTGTAACAGCAACTTCCCACAAATAATGACAGGACTCACCAATCCAAGTGGATCATAAATCGAAGCCAACATACTCAACATCTTCCGTCGAGTCAATGCAACTTCACAACCTGGATCAAGATTGACCTGAAAACAGAACTCGTCGCTTTCGACATTCCAACCTATGCCCAGAACTTTGCCCTTCAAATCCTTGAGAAATTCAACATCACTAGCTCGCTCACTAATAGGAATTGACTTCAATAACTCCTCATCATTGATCACAAATTTTGTGAGATGAAAACCTCCCTGAGAAAGGACATCAATTGTACCACGTACAACATCTGGAACTTGCTCCCGACAAGGAAGGGATTTCAAGCAGTCATCTACATAAAAACTCCTCCTAATAACATCAGAGACCAAAGGATCTACATTGTCATTGTCAAACAACACACGTCGCAAAGCGTACGTGGAACTAGAAGAACACCATATACCGCCAAAGACATGGCGTGTCATCCTGTAACATACGAGTTCACCTGAATCATCAAACCACAGGAAACGCAAAGCATCCCTATCCTCCTTTGGAATCACAACCTGGTAGTACATAGCTTCAACATCGGCAACCATAGCATACGAATGCTCTCTGAAACGCAAAAGAACATTCAACAAACTGTTACTAAGATTTGGCCCTTGAAAACATTTCTCATTCAAAGATTCACCATTAAACTTGGCCGCACAATCAAAGACAATGCGTATCTTGCCAGGCTTTTTGTCCGAAACTACTGCTTGATGTGGCAAATACCAAACTCTTGACTCAGACAGGTCATCATCAACAACTCTTTCTGCATAACCCTTGGATATCAACTTCTGCATCTCACCATCATATTGCGCATAGAGACTACGCTTCACCAGACTTCTCTTGGTTGCCTTCAGTCTAGACAATGCCATGATGTAATTGTTAGGAACCTGAACTCCTGACTTCCACGGGATAGGAATTTGATACCGACCATCCACTAATCTACACTCAGAATCCCACAACTTGATTACTTTCTTGTCCTCAATGGACCAGGAAGTATCGTCAGTGATGCCTTCATTTTCAACATTCCACAACACATTGATATCGGAATCGACAGAAGCTCTTGCACTAACGAAATGCGAAATAACGTTACACCCCACCGGATTGACAACACAATTTGGGCCATTTAAGGTCCAGCCCAACATGCTTCGCACGGCAAACGGCTCACCTTTGTTGCCCCTTCTTACCTCCAACGGAACTAAAGCTTCAGCATGATCTTGACCAATGAGAATTTGGACGTTCCCACCTGTACAAGGAATGGCCAAGCCTTTCAGATGCTGGAATGAAGAAATATTTACGGAAGGCAAACTCACTGGAATCCTATCTACAACTAGCACATTCACAAGATCGATGGTTTCCCTGCCATCAAGGGAAGAAACACTGATATTGACAACTTCAGACTTCATAACTTCATTGGACTTATTCAAAGTGTTGAGGGTATATTTCATAACCTCACCACTAATTCCTAACGTCTTGACCAAATCACGAGAGCAAAAAGTACTGCTAGAGGCAGTGTCTAACAGAGCACTAGTTTCTCGGAAATCAAATTTTGGCAATCAAAATCCTTTAGCTTCCCCAGCTGGTCAACGATCATCAAAGTACTTGACAATTGATCTGACAATGCACGCATTTCTTCAGCCGTACGAACTTCCTTACCATGACGTAATCGGTTGAGAACACTCTGAACAACCAAATGCTGATTTCCGAAACGTTTCTGAAGTATGGATCTGGCCTCACGATAGCCACCCTCTTTCATTAAGATGCAAGGCTGTATGGCATCGTAAGCGGTACCTTTTGTCAATTCCAATAACTTGGTCAGTCGCAATTTGTCATCAGACGTTACCTTCTCAACTGACTGTTCAAAAGTTGCGATAAATGTGTGATATTTAAGGGGATCTCCCTTGAAAGGTTCAACTTTTACTTTTGAAAAAGTCATCACACCCATCATTTCAGAGTGTAGCGACGATGATAGTTTAACATCTGAATCTTCAATTTTAGATTTCGAATCTGCTTGTGTATTAGAACCAAGCGTATTGTCTAACCAATCTTGAACTTTGATAAGTGAATCTGCATAGTCTTTTTCTACAGCGAAAAAATATTTATCCTCATCCTCACTTACGTCAATATCATCAATGAGAGATACATAGGACTCGTGTGTCTCTTCGAATTTCTTGAATGATGCACTCATCTTGGTGGCAAATTCTTTGACTTGTTCCACATCTTTCTCGGCCATCAGTCTCGTCAACTTGTTCATAAACTTGGTTATAGCTGCCTTGTATTGTCGACGAGACAATTTCAATTTATCTTGTTCTTCTTGTTCTGCCATGGTTCGGGTCAGAGATGATCTTCAATGCGATGCTTATTTACTGTTGCAGACTTGCGGTTGAATATAAAACTTGAATATGTAGATTGTAGAAGTAACTTTAATTACACCATCACAGATAGATAAATCTACAAATAAGAAATAAATCAAGTATAAATATAATGCACAAATAAATTATAAAATCAAGAGTAAATATATCAAATAAGCGTCTAAGTAATAAAGAACATTACATTTTAAGCTAAAGTTTTTTTTAAAAATAAACATTTAAACTTCTGTTTTTGTATTTTTGTCCATTAATTATGGAAATTCATTTTTTGACCATTATAACAGTGGATATCTAAAATAATAGTTAAAAGAATCAAATACAAGAATGATTCAGAAATATTTAACATAAAAAATCAGTTGAGTTGAGTTTATGTTTTACACCACCTCAGCACCAGAGTGGGCCATTTAGAGGCATAAAAAATCAATTGAAACCAAGCATCAACCATCTGCAATAATTGCGTTATGTAATATAAACAATCAACTTACAAGCATATGCGACTTCTGAATTTTTAACCACAAATTCCACAATTCGACAATCACATGGTCAGTAGGACATCTGGAATTTTCAATACACATTTTACACTGACTTGCTACAAGCAATACTGTATTTTTACAAATTCCACTAGAAACCATAATTATACTTATAGATTTGTAATTTGTCACCATAATATAAAAAAACGCAAACTAGTATGAAAGCATTCCAAATTTGAACAACTTTTTTTTTGTGTGGAAAATTCCACTGAAAAATTTTGTGTGGAAAATTCCACTGAATATTTGGTTTTGGAAATCTCCGCTACAAATGCATTCAAACATAGAATAATGAATTGCCCTCACCTTATAAAATCCGCCAAGGCATAAAATTTGTATCAGCCAGTTTAGCTGAATACATTGTGACACCAATACACAAAAATGTAGTTGACTCCTCCAAGTGCCACTGCAGAGTGAATGGAAAATTTTCTGCTACTCAAATTTTGCACAATCACCTCTGCACATGCTCAGAACAACTAGGTCAGTGAGACCCAATTAATGGCCCAGCTGATCAGCTGTTGGGCTCACTGAAGAGTGACCAAATAAACAAAGAAACACATGTGGTGACCACAACACTGAAGCATCACAAATTGGAAACAGAGCACATGGAATCGGCCATGTGCAACAATATCTCCCTTGAATTAATTTCTCTGCTGTGTGCATACCTTTACAGCTTTCAAGCGGGGGATTATATTGGTATTCTTTGATTACCTTTCATTATTATTATTATTCTTATTATTCACCTCAGAAAACAGTGATTGCTTCAAAAACTGTTTTTCTAAGTTGCAAATTACAAACGATTAAAATACTTAAAAAAAATATTATTAAAGTTTAATCGTCGACTGGTTCAACTGGCCCCAGGCTATTCTTTGAACAGAAAGAAATGTGTGAGACATGTCAAATTTAGCCAAAACATGCTATGCTCCTCGCTAAACTTGTTAGCAAAAATAAACTGCATCCCCGAACTTCACCCATCATCCTTCCAATGGTTCAACTGGCCCCAATGGATGGTTCAACTGGCCCCAATGGATGGTTCAACTGGCCCCAAGGGTGGGGCCAGTTCAACCAATTTTTAATTTTTTTGGAGGCTGATATGTTGGCCGTGGTAAGATATACACCAAGACTTAAAGTTGGGATGTTTAGACAACTTTTTAAACTACCTTTTCCTTCTTTGTTCTCCTTGAAAGCTATAAAGGTAGGCCTATACACACAGGACAGCAATTTCTGAAATTTAGTTCAACTGGCTCCACTCTCCCCTATATCCCCTCACCCCTGGGATTGACAAAATTGCCCTTCAACAATAATTTCTCTACGTTCCGGCCAAAAAGGAGTGGGTTGCTAGGGTGTTGCTAGGGGGCGGAGCCAAGACAGACCACTGCCTGTGCCTCATTCTGACATCACCTGTTTTTTTATTCATGTTGGAAATAAGTGTTGTCACTGGACTAAATCTTCTCAGTTACTTCAGGCCCACTCCGCTTAAGGTCAATGCCTGCAAGGGTTCGAACCCTGGGTGAGAAACCCAACATTTTTGGACTCCAACACTCTTCTCTATTTCTGTCTAGCATTGATTAATTGAATGATTAATTATATCCCCTTTTTTTTGGTTGCAGGGTGGTGGCTGATGGTGATGGAAACAGCTTTTCAACTGGAAGTCCAGACCGTTGTCCAATCTAGTTCCTGTCTGTGATTCTACAAAGTAGCAGGGAATACTGCTTTCTGGGCTCTGATTGGTCGAGAAAAAAATGAAAGTGATGTCACCGATTCAGAAAAGATTCCTGACACAACTCAGTAAGCCACAACAGGTCACAACATGCCATGGAAACCAGATTGGTCCAGACTGCAGAGAATAGCAAAGCATACAAGACATTGAAATCAGTAAAGATCTATTATGGACAGATGAACTTGAGAAAATGAACAAATTTTGACTCAATTTATACATTTCTACATCATGTACAGGCATTATGTAGCCTTAGAAAGCCACTTTTATAAAAAATTATTGAAACTAAAAGTAATGTATTGCATTTCTGCATCATGTCGATTTTGAAGTGTCAACTTTCAGCATATATAAACCATTGACTGTTCTGTGAGATCATTTTGTCTACGGGTATTCCTGGAATACAGGGTACATTTTTGTGTCTACGGGTATTCCTGGAATACAGGGTACATTTTTTTGTCTATGTGTATTCCTGGAATACAGGGTACACTTTTTGTGTCTATGTGTATTCCTGGAATACAGGGTACATTTTTGTGTCTACGGGTATTCCTGGAATACAGGGTACACTTTTTGTGTCTATGTGTATTCCTGGAATACAGGGTACACTTTTTGTGTCTATGTGTATTCCTGGAATACAGGGTACACTTTTTGTGTCTATGTGTATTCCTGGAATACAGGGTACACTTATTGTGTCTATGTGTATTCCTGGAATACAGGGTACACTTTTTGTGTCTATGTGTATTCCTGGAATACAGGGTACATTTTTGTGTCTATGTGTATTCTTGGAATACAAAACGGCCAGAGTCCGTATTCTATATCCATCTAAGAATTCCATATCAATTCTGGAGGCTGTTATATATAATATATATAGATAATTGGTGGAATTGTAAGCCTGCATAAATTATCGACCTCTGCCTCTGGGAGGTTTGATTTGATTTGATTTATTCAAAAGAACAACATGTGAACAATACAAAAACAATGGGAGTTTAAGTAAAAAAATACAACGTAACTCCCACTAACTACCAGAATTAAACATTTTCAAATTAGTTATAAAATTCTTGATTGAAACTGAATTGATAGTTCTTTCATCTAAATTATTCCATTTATTAACAATTCGATTGCTCCAAAAATATTTTGGTTGCCAGAAAGGAAACGGATGATGTCATGAGTGAAGGCTGCCACTGCCTGCTTGTCATGATTTAGACTATCTGATATGATCGCCCAATAGACTTTCGTTTCTGTAGTAAAGCATAACCGTGTAAACTGTAATGCTCCGCTGATGCCAATGTGCTGATTGGACCTCGTCTTGATATTTGACAGAATAGTTCTCAGCAAAATCCATCTGTACCAGAACTGTTTCGCTGTTGATGTCTTGTGTCATCTCTACAAAAAAAGCAAAAATTCATAGAGAAATGGAGGGCCATCCTCATACACCGGCATGTAGGAGGGTAGTTTACATACATATTTTGGTTTTAATTGTTGGACATCCCAGTTTCTCTCAAGTGTCTTACTGGAACAGAACATAAAACGGATCAATTTATTTGCAAGTTGGGGGGGAGGGTTGGTCTAATGGTAGCTTGCTGGACTGCCAATCGCTGGGTCCAGGGTTCGAATCTAGCTCTTGCCGGGTCCCCTGGGCCTACGTTGGTCGGCTGTTTCAATCATCCTTCGCCTCATTGCCGTGTCCTCCTCCTGTCCTAATTAGCTTACCAAGTGCATAAATACAGGACGTAAAGCCCAATCATCCCATCCGTATAGCCTCTAAATAGCCCACGCTGGTGCTGATTGGGCGTAAAACACAAACTCACCCAGTTCATCTGTATAACTTGCCTGGTAACTCATGTTAGGCGGATGTTTCATCCCGATCAAGAAGCTACATGCAAGCTGCATCTGCCTAATTTTTGTGTTCCCTGCCTGTCTCAACAGTGCATAAATACAGGACGTAAAGCCCCAATCACCCATCAATCTATTGGTGATCCAGTAAAGGCATCATCTAGGAGTGTTAAGCCCCCTGATAAACTGTGTTCCATGCTGCTTGGGTTGGAAATGTCACTAACCGGCCTTTCCCTCTCACTCGATTCAATCTCAGACTCGGCGTAGAATTTTTCTGTTTCTTGTTTTCGCAGATTGTACATTGTTGCAATGTTGTTGGCAGCTTTTATACAACACATACACGCTATTGTTGAAGGACTTCCTAATGCGCATGCGCATGCGTCAAAGTCTTTAAAGCCTCATTGATCTTTGTTCTATTGATTTTGACCCCAGTGGATTCTTTTTCCTCCATGGTAAATTTGGGACCCCGTAATCAAAGTTAATTTCATCCCATCTCTTAAGATCCGTAAGTGCAAATAAGTCCTCAGCTGGATCTGAATCCACAGGCGACTGTGCAGCTGTAGTCTCCTTCCTGGCTGCACCGCAATTATACAATTTAGTCCCAGGAAAAAGTTCTTAACTTGATCACGTCCTAGGTTCAGTCCAGTTACTGGGTGTTTTTCCTGACGATTACAGTTTAATAACAATTTATTAATTTGAAAAAATGTTAGATTTGACAGCAATCAATCTTACCAAAGAATTAGACAATGTCCACTATATCTCACTACAGAACTGTACACTGTCGAATCTTCGACACTGAAATATCAAAGGCTAAATTGAATACGGATGAATTCTAAGTCTGAAATGCTAAAGCCTATAATTGAACTCTGAAAAAGTCTTAAAGTTCTGGAAAAGTTCAAAATCTGAAAGTCAATTTCTGAAATTGAAACCTCAACATTTCTAAGTTCTGAAAAAATGCAAATTTTATGGTGTAATTGTAATCTTCTAAATGTGTTTTTCACTGAAGGTTTGCTGCTGCGCAGCCTATGTTGATATTAATTACAGGTTTCATGTAGGCTTGGCCAAAAATAAGTTTAATATATGTACTGAATAACGTGGGTTTGATCGACAGTCCATCTGTAATTCTGATAACTTCTGAGGAGACACCTGCAATAAATCAATATATTTTATGACCATCTCCTGTGAACATCTTCCAAGGCAGCAAGAAGGCCCATGCTGCCATCCGTCAAGCCTGACCTCTTTTTAAAAAATTGCATTAGCATGCATTTCAATTATGCACCTTGTGCATTTTTTCACTGGTTTAGTGTGACTAAAATGTATGAACACTTGAATGTTTTCAGTTTTTTAAAATTTGATATGTTTTGTTGCTATTTCCAATATTTATGTTAATACCTCCTTCATCGGCTTCTCAAATCCATTAAAAAAAGGATATTTATTTACTAGTTTTGACATAATTTAGTTCTTTGTGTTCAAAGGTTGACTTTGAAAAATTGAGCCAAATTTGAAGCTTCCTGGTCTGGGATGTTGTAGTCTCCCTTCGAGATGCTGTCCCTGGATCTACAAGAATCAGTCGTCTTCCTTTTCCGTCTGGAAATGTGTATGTGCAGTCTTCACGATAGTCCATGGGACCTTTGTGGCTGTGTGTCTACTCCTTCGTTACTTTGTGATTTAGATTCACCCAGGTCTCATCCGTATAAACCACCTGCCTTCCTTCTTCTCTACCTTGCTTCACGTTCCGCAAATAATCGGCTCTCTTGCACGCCACCAACATGTTCTCCCTCGCACACCGTTGCCCTTGTCGTTTCATGTACTTAAAGCCAAGTTTTTAATTTCCCTGAAGAAAGATTAGAAAAGGGTATAGTAAATTAAATCGCTTGCATAGTCCATCTCTGATACTTTTAAAGGCAAACACTCATCAAATCCCGACTTTCAATAAAAACACCTTCCATCACTAAAATTGAGTCTTATAAGCATACAGAGATAGTTAAAAAATTTTTTTGCTAAGTGTGCATTTTGTAAAGGACCTGTGAAATTGTGGACTGCCGGTCGACTGGCTCTTTTGATATGCATGACGTAAGGCAGGGTGGCCCCCCTCCCTCCCTCCCTCAAGGCCAGTCAGTCAAGAGTGACCACTGGCAATGGTCTCTCCTGGTCATACACTGTAAGCTGCTGCCATCTCTTGCATTTATTAATTGCCATTTTGTTTACTTTTTGCCCAGCCTGACGTGGCACCTTGCCAATAGTTCACAAGGGGTCGCTTTTAATTGTGCCATATCTCAGGCCAAAAATCGAGAATTACTATTTGCTTTATTGGACTTTTGTTTGCATAAATGTATGAGTGACTGTGTCAATGCATATAAAAAGTAAGGTTTGATTTAAAGATCAAATAAAAAAAGTGCATGAATGTGGCCCTTTAAAATGTATACATGTATATAATTGGCGGAATTATAAGCCTGCTAAGGAACCTTAAATGTGTGTATTTGTTCAAATGGCATTATTCCTGAAATTCAATATTTTCCTGTACATGTCTAATGTGTGTTGTTATTTTTAAAGTAACTCTGATTTCACAAACAAGTACATTTAAAAGCTGTACCCCATCTTGGTTGATGGCCATGTCTTGCACGATGACAATATGAAGCTTCAATTTACCCAATTTGCTGAATTTGCTACCCTTGCAGGTTGGCTCAGTGGCAGTAAAAAAGAGAAGGCAGTGATGAATGCAATCACATGCAGTCTTGCAGAAGGTGCAAGCATGTGCAAGAGATGCAATAGGTACAAACATGTGCAAGAGGTGCAATAACACTCAAGTGGTGCAAGCATGTGCAAGAGGTGCAATCACATGCAGGTGCAAGCATTTGCAAGTGTTAAAATCACATGCAGTGCAGCTGCATTCTCATGAAAACATTTTAAATTGCACTGTATGAAATACGCCAATGCTGACAAGCGTATTGACACTACGAATCAAGTAAATTTACGGACCGGGTCATCTCACCAAGGTTTGATTTCCGACTCTTTCTCTTTCCTGGTCACCTTGACCTTTGTTGGACAGCAGTTTCAATCATCCTTTACCTCATCGCTCTGTCGTCCTGCATGTCCTATTTAGCCTACCAAGTGCATTAAAAAGGAAGTTTTGCCCCAATCTTCTTCTATGCAACCATCCTGCATGGGCAGTCTTTGTTCAACAAAACCCTGAAATCGAGAAATTTTGGAAAATGAATATCGAATTAAGAGGAAAAATTACAACAGGGTTCTTTAATTGGTAAAAAAAAAGTCATATCTGGAAATGTAATACTTTGTTCAGTATATAATAATAATCTTTATTCATGCTAAAGGCACATGTAAATAAATGCAAATATATACATTATTTACATTAATAAATTAGAGATATAAAAACATGGAGTAAAAACTTTGTCATTCAGTACATAAAATAAAATTCATAAAATCGATTCATTAATCGAATTTATATCACATCTATCTAAAAGCCAATCCTACGTGCACCTGTCTCTCATAGTACACAATTCTCGAACTTGTTCTGCAACCCTCATATAACATTCTTGACTAGAATCCTTATACTTCTTAATTATTGTATCTAACATAACACCAGTTGGACACCTTAAAATACTCCATAAATTAGTAACTTGGTGCTACTAACAAACTCCATTCTGTTTTCCCAGCATATTACACTGGCTCCATCTCTACCAATATCCGAATCTTTCAGATTGTCAATATATTCAACTGAGGGACCAATGCCACAAGTTGGTAAAATTTGGAATTTCTAGTGAAATTGGCAAAAAAAATCAATAATCACTGATATGCTTCCTATGTGTTATTAGATTCCAAATCCAAGAATTTGAGGTTGTATATGCGTTTTTGTGACGTCTATGCCACATTATGCTAGTAAATTTAAACATGAATGTGAAGAAAATACTAACTTAAAATGCAGTTTATTCAAAACGAAACTTTGTTTCTTCAAATACCTCTGCAGCAAAGACTTTTTAAGATACCACTTTAAAACTTGCACAAATTCTGTTGAATAATATGCTTAAAACACACAAAAAACAGATTTTTCATTATTTGCCTTCTCATACCTTCTATGGTGTAATTAGCAGGAAATGCCGAAAGCAAGCTTTGCACTTTTTGTCAGCCTGAAACACAGGGCCATTATACCATGATAGGTTTGACTAAAAATCATATTTTATATACCAATGTAAAGCTAAGCTCAAGTGTAACAACACAATATCAAACAAGCGAAAATTCCAGCAAAGAGTCTTTATCACAAAGCATTTGAACAAGGCATGTCTGAACATACATTTTTACAAAGTGTAAGAGTGCCACATTTGTTGTCAGTGACAAAGACAGGCCACTAATACCATGATAGGTTACATTTACAACCGCGTTCTATAGACCTATAGAAACCTGGGCTCATGAGCAACAAAATCATATCAGAAAAGGTAACTTTCCTTCCACTAGCCTTTATCAAGAAGTGTGTAAAGAACAAAGGTCCCCATAAATATTACAAAATGTGAGAGTGTCGCATTTTTTGTCAGTCTCAAAGATAGGGCTCTAATGCCATTATGGGTTGGACTTTCTACCCTATTCTATACACTAATACAAAGCCAGGCTCATGAGCATGACAATAATACCAAGAATGCAAGAATTCTAGCAACAAGCCTTCATCAGGAAGTACCCGAACAAGAGAAGTCCCACAGAATGTTTGCAGAATATAAGAGCGTCGCGCTGTTGTCAGTCTTACTCAAGCCATCACAGCTTCTGGCACAGCAGCCTTAGCCACTTTAAGTGATATATTCCTGACAGATAAGGTCATGAGCAATGCATTGGTATATCAAATTTTCCGAAAATGTTTCGATCAGTGGTTTATCTGTGGCATCAAAAATCACATTGCACTTTTAAGCTTCACCCGGGACACACCAACTGAGGATTACAAAAGGTGTATTAAAAAAATATAGAAACATCCAATTGCCATTTTTCTGGATTCACAAGATGCCCACCTAATCAGGGAACAGAAATGCACTGCAATTTTGATCCTAAATCCATCCCTTTTCCTTAATTTGAAAATTGTATGCAAAAATTTTACATGCCGTGTCCAAACGGGACACCAAAAATTTCCCTAACTGCAATCATGTATCACTCATTATCTCAAGACCAGTGACATATGGATGCAATTGCTGCTATTTACATCAAAGAAGATATTTTTGCCTATCATTCGATCCATAATACCAGCATAAATTCCTTTATAGAACTGAGATATGACCTAAAATGTAAGTGCATATTGGCCCAAAACTGAAATTTTACCAACTCACGGCATTGGACCTGTGATAAAATGGGTCAGGACAAGAAGCCCTCATGAGGTGAGAGGCCTCCCAATGTTTAATTGAAAAATGACATTTCTGGTGCTTTTTTGTGGATAGGATGGAAACTAGGGGCTTTTTAAAAAATTGGCATCTTTTGTTTGCAGAGCAAGCAGAATTACAGCACAGTCACAATTTATGAAAATTTGTAATCCAGAAGGAAAAAAATAAAAGGAAAGAAATGTAAATAGGAGGCTTAAAAAGATAGCAAAAGCACAAAAAGGAGATTTAAAGCTTAATGTGATCGAAATGTTTTTTCGCATAGGATAATAATAGGGGTGGCCTCTTGTCCGGCAAGGCTTTCTGCAATTTTTTTTTTTCAAAAATGTCCACAACTTCAAAAATGTTAATAGACAGTTGTGTCACTACTTGTGAATAGAGTAAAGCCAGACCTTTTTAATTGCATAAGCATTTCAATTATGGACCTCAAAGAAATAGGTCAAATGGCACCTTGAAATTTATGGGGAGGCATGGCCGCATGGGCCTACTCTTTCCGTCCTGGAGGTTGGAAAAATCCATCCAACGCAGCACACATTGTCGGCAAAGATGACCCCAGAAACTCTCAATCTCCGATTTACAATGCCAGGTCTTTCTAAGTAGTTCCCATCCTGAAGACATGTCAATCTTTTGTACAGTCATTTTACGATGACCTGTTCTGTTCCCTGTGTCCTCTAACAATGAGGGTACAAGCACCCAGTTGGGAGATGGATTCATGGTAATAACCAGCAATAAATCTTGGGTCACTGTTTGTGTAATAAATAGGAAGCCAACTTACTTTCCGAAAAAAGCCGTCAATGAATCCATTTATTCCAAAACCATATGGCTTCAATTTGTCATAACCATCAAAATGCCAAATATGGTTAGGTCCTCAGACTCGGTATATTCTTCGATGAAGTCTCGTTGTTTTTCTCAACCCTGATCCCTCACACTGTCAAGTTTGAATTTTGAGTCAGCTTAAATGGTTGAGTGAGATGGCTGCACAATTCCTTTGAGCTAACACGGCTTGTTGTTTTAAGTTTTGACAACGGACAGATTATCACAACTTTTAACAACAAGCTATGTCAGCTCAAACATATTGTGCAACAATCTCACTCAGTCATTTGAGCCAACTCAAAATTTCAAATTTTACATTGCAGGGTCAAGGTAGATGAGATAGTTATCTTGAATAAACAGAGGCAGCTATGTTGAATAAACTTTCCTGGCCCACTAAGATACAGACCATTCTGTCAATTTGTTTATAGATGCTAAATGAAATGTATGTAATCAGTGTGAAACGGCTCATAAGTCAATGATTCTAAAGGGTTTTGATTGCCGGGCCACTAGTGAAATGGATTTTGACAAGCGCCTTCGAAAGTCATTCCCACTGAATAAAAAGCAATCCTGAAACAGGTCTTCATCATCAGCTTTTTCCGTCTGTGTCCTCGATATTCCGGCTTGGTTTGCCATCATTAAACTGATAGGTTCTAGTTGCCCAATATGAATTGATTGTCTTAATTGTTCTTTAGAAGATGAATGTTTGTTTGTTTGTTTTTATTAGCTCAGATCAGACAATGTGATATGGAGCAAAAAATAAACATAATGATCAAAATACAACTAACAAACTGTTAAAGGAAAAGAAATCTAACTACTCAAACATATTTACATATTTACAGGAGAAAATCACTCAGTGCGAAAATAAAATTGCTGAAAGCCACTTAAAACCCAGTAGAGGGAGTGGCAGTTCACAGTTACACTGAGGTGGTGCCACCGTGTGGCATATATTTTATAATACTGCATTTCATCAAAAGTTAGATTTAATAGGACTAGGTCTCAGAGCCTTTTACATTAATTTTTTAGCTGATGCGCAGGCCCTTAGCAATACAAGATATATGAAGTAACTTACTTGCCATAGGTGGATATATGTTCACCACCAAGAGTCCACCAGGTGGATTTGTCAATGGAAATAAGGAAACATGTGTGAAGACACATCATCAAAGTTTGTGCACTTTTGGGGAAACCCTGGGCTAAATTTAGACATGAACAGTTGGGGAAATGTCAGTGAGACCTTGCTGCAGTTGAGACTCCCAGAAAAGGCCACAACTACATTGTGGCTCTTTTCATGGAGCAGAGGAGATCTTTTAGAGCTGCCAATAGCACAGATCATCTGTCAGATGGTTAAATAAATATAATAGACAGACAGAAGATCTGTAGACAGGTATAGGTAGAAAGGCTATGAAAGAGATCAGACATGAAGGAACTTGCAGCATTGAATTGAAGCTGTGAATAGAATTCTCATCAACTCCTCAACAAATCTCTTTTAAAAATCCCATTATCTAGCAAAACAAATTATAACTACAAATATCGGCTATATTTTTTTCCGAAAAAAATTTTCTTGTTAAAGAGTCCAAGGGATGTCCATATACATGTATCCATATCAGCAATGAGCATCTCATAGGCCATTTAGACCAGGAGGTATACCAACACACTATGTGTATACAATAAAAACATAATAATTCAGGATGTAATAACATACTCCATTAGGCACAATTTGATCAACTAGTTAAAAGACTACATATCTATAGTATATTTAACTTTGCTTAAGTAGCACCAATACAATAAATGAGGCACAAGTAGTAAAAATAGACCGATTTAGTGCGAACACTCTAATGGCACAATTTGTAGTAAAAAATAATATTTACATGTTAATCTCAGAGCCTTTTACAGTAAACAAAAAGAGTCCTCAAGAAGATTGAGTCCGATTGATTCCATATATATCCGTGACAGCAATGAGACTCTTATCATAGGCCATTTAGACCACAAGGTATATCAACACAATATGTATATACAATAAAAACATAAAATGCAGGATGAAGTAACATACTCCCATTATGCACATTTGGATCGGATTAGGAAAACGACTACATATTTACAATATGTTCAACATCTCTTAAGTAGCACCAATGCAACACAAGAAGAACTCACGAAAGTAAATGTATACATACTGAGCAAAGAGAATAAGATCTATTGAGTGCGAACACTCTTGGCACCATTAGAAGTAAAATAACATGCACGCATGCAAGCATGACTAAGTACGCTAGCACCATACTAATACTGTAGCAATTGAAAAAGTGTATGCAATTTAACATGTATTTACATTTACAACACAGAAATTAAACAGTACAGACGGTATGAAGATAAGCTGCAACGTGGAGTTGAAACAAAGATTGATATTCAGTTAAGACATAAAGTAAATCACAGGTAAACTGACATGGCACTGTCTAAAAAGCGTCCTAAAGATATAACATCTCTGCGAGAAATTTCCGCGATCCAAGATGAACACTTGGCTACAGAGGACCTGTCAAATAAGTGTTTCGGTAGGTATTTTTTCCTAGCCGAATTTACTATCTGGTTGGAACATTCTACTAGGAGATGGAATTCGTCCCCCACTTCTTTCCTATCGCACACAGTGCACAACCGCTCGCTTAATGAAGCTCTTGAATCACTATCTCTTTTAGCTTCTTTTTTTTTCTGCCTGAAAGTCATCCTGTGATTATCTGGAAGCTGTAATACAGAATATTCTCATTGTCTCCTTCAAAAAGAATTGTTGGTGATTGATGTGCTTGACATGTGATAACAGGTGTCGCGACATGCTAACTGTAAACATTTTAGTGCCACAGGTGAACTGCAGGTGGCTCTGAGTGAGTTCACTCAGGTGTGAGCTCACTCAGCTGTAAAGCAGATCGTCATGGTCATGCATGGGTGAATACTATACCGGTTCATGGCTGGAATTTCTATACCTGAATTTCAATATACTGCTTGTAATTAGGAGCATATTTTGCAAGGTAAGTTTATATCAGATTAACAGTAATTAATAACATGTATATTTACTATAATATGTTTTCTGTGTTGAATTGGAATGCATTGATGCTAACTTAGGATCATATTGATGTTCTGCCAGTCTCCTGCTAAACCTGTTATCCCCACACAGTAGCAAGTTAGACTGCCCAAGACATTTAAAACCTATTTAACAGTGCCTGGAATTTTAACAGAGCAATGAGGGCAGTTGCCCTCTGAGAAATTCATGCTCATTTGTGCATTGTAAATGTGAATTTTGCAGATCTCCTGATTATATTTTGATTTGATACATGTATCTGCAGGTAAATAAGTTTTGATCAATAAAAGTATTAGGTACAAAATCATACAATCCAATACATTTGTCATGTCAACTGCCAAATGCTATGCCTTACTGAAAGTGTGCCATTCTATCATTTAAGTAAGTCTCCCGTAGATTGGAAGGGAGCAGCTGGGAGAGAACTTGCAGGTGCTGCCTTGTGTATAATGTAGGAATCTGCTTAAAAGTAATTTAATTAATTAGGGCATGTAGAGGAATGCAATGGCCTTCAAAAGGGGAGAGTTCTGCCTTGAAGGGCAAAGGAAGGCATAGGGAAAATCTAGAAGACCAGACATTGAGTAGAAATGGAGATATACCCCGGACGCTATCATTTTAATTATATAGATACAAGTAACAAATTGTCATTAAATTATTTTATGTGTTGTAAACTTTGTGGAATCATTAAATATTATTATTATATCCAAAATGACATAACTTATTTCCCCACATATCTTCTATCATTTGATGGATAATGTAATTTCTGATTAAAATTTAAATGTGATAATAGTTTTTGAATGACTGGTAAAATTGGCCTCAAATTCAAATTGTTGCAAAAATCTTCCAATTAACATTAGCTTACATTAATATGCATATTTAGATTTATTGAAGAATGAAAAGGAAAGTGCCGAAGTTGATCTATGATCTTGGGGTAAGGTGGGGTAAATCCTCCCCAGGGGCAAAGTTGGCCCTAGAGCTATATTGAGGTCACAGTGATAGATTACTTGAAGAAACAATAAAATGATGAATTAAAATGATTCTTTTATTCAAACAGTTCTATTGTCATTTTAGGTTTGTTACAGGAGGTAAAATTTCTCACAAAATTGAGGAGCCATATTTGGCCCCAAAACATAGTGGGGGGGGGGACAGATTCCCCCACCATACCCTACAGACCAGAAAAATAGATCCTTCTAAAAATTGTTATTATCTCGTCAGTAATAGGCCCAGTAAGTTTTGACTTACACACAAACAGCAAATCATTTTCATTGAATAATTAAGATTTTCTGGTTTTTCGCCTCCTTCATTTTGAAAAATAAATCTTGATTCTATGCCAACCAAGCTGATTCGAGTTTTGTTGCTTTCTGTGTGTCTTGGTATCCATGGCAACTCTGCAAAATAAATGTATCTCTGCCCAATTTCGGATTGATTGATAGATTAATCGATTGACAGATTCATTGATTGACAGATTCACTGAATGATTGATTGACTGATTGGCATTTAATATTTTGTCTCGTCTTCTAATATTTTTTTTTAGTAAAAGTAAAATCTTTAATTTTTATTCCTATTTGATTCATCATGCCAGTTCTATATCATTAATTGAATATGTTAGGTTAATTTGAATTATAAATTTCCTTTAATGAAATGAAATCCTGTTGATGCCTGAAGGTTTTTATTTTGTCATGCTTTTAAAGGTGTTTTTGTGTCACAGGTCTGTGGCCAAGGTCATACAAGGTCATGACCTTCCTTTGACCTCATTCTTGAGTAATGGCTTGCTGTAAGGCAATGTTTGTATCCACTGTTGGGTCATTCCGTGTCAAATGGACCAATGCTCCCATGGGTGGGTCTTCAAAAAATTCTCAAAAAATTATATTTTGTTGGTTCAACTATATAATGGAGATGTGCAAAATATTGTTACGCACAGGCTTCAAGAAATTAAATAAACCATCGCTTCGTACGAAATTTGACAGATCGCCGCATTGTAAATAATTGTCGGCGCCGAAAATGGCTAACTTCGGGCGCTTCTGCTGGCCCGAAAACGACCGGGCGTCACTGAAAAACTATCGAGAATCGTCCAGAACGATTTAATAAACAATTTCAGTTACCTGTCAGTCATTGTCAAGGCCTAATATATCCAAGAGAAGCTAAAAACTTTGCCAAATGTGAACCAAACATTTCAACGGCGTCCATCTTGGATTTGTGAAGTCTCGTGTATCACATGACCCTCGAGAGCCAATAAAAGAGAGCGTTGCACGGCAATCGATCATTCTGGATCTGGATTTAGAAGGGGAAGGAGCTCTGGCTCAAGTCACAAAAAATGTCAAAAATTCAATAAAATGCATTTTTCTTGAGAAAATCATCATTTGGATCAATGGAACTCTCTTGAAACATTTGACTGGAAACAAAATGGAGAAATTTTGTGAAATTTAGCTAATTTTGAGAAATTAGACAATTTTGGAAAATTTAAGAGTCTTCTCCGCTGCCTCCGTCGTATCACGGAGAGGCCTCCGTCGTATCACGGAGAGGCCTCCGCATCTGCCCGGAGAGGCCTCTGTCCCAATATGGAGTCATCAGGACACTAGGAAATTTTGGCCAAGGAAAATGGAATAAATAAAGTCCCTCCTAAAAATAAATAATAATTTCAAGAATTTTGGAGGATTTGACCTCTGCCTCCGTCATATCACGGAGAACTGCCTCTGCCTCCATTATATCATGGAGAACTGCCTCCGCCTCCGTCATATCACGGAGAGCCACTTGGGAAATTGAGGAAATGGAGAAAAACTAATAAACTCTCAAACTTTGGAAACTTTGGCTTCCGCCTCCGTCATATCACGGAGAATTGATGACAAGCTTCGCCTCCGTCATATCACGGAGAATTGATGACAAGCCTCCGTCATATCACGGAGAATTGATGACAAGCCTCCGTCTCCGTCATATCACGGAGAATTGATGACAAGCTTCGCCTCCGTCATATCACGGAGAATTGATGACAAGCCTCCGTCATATCACGGAGAATTGATGACAAGCCTCCGTCTCCGTCATATCACGGAGAATTGATGACAAGCCTCCGTCTCCGTCATATCACGAAGAATTGATGACAAGCCTCCGCCTCAGTCATATCACGGAGAATCAATCTGGACCAGACTTTCTATGAATTGAAGCCAAATTTAGACTTTGGATTTTCCGAGAATTTATCCATCTGACTGATTGGCAGAAATTGACACTTGAGTCACATATTTCCGTACTCCGATTCTTCTGTAAAAATGAGATTCAACTCCTGATTTATTAATAAATTATTTAACTGTTTTTCCTGGATTTATTCCTAATTTCTCCCTCACCCTCCCTGAGGCGTAACATTTGGTGGCAGCGGTGGGATGTCACATAAAGACATCCAGTGATCGAATAATAAACACGCCAGTTGTTTGTACAAGAACTTTATTGACTGGAGTAAGAGACAAAGTGGGGGAGAATAAAATAATGGAAGAACAATTGGACCTTATTCCTAAACGTTCCGAGTTGATTCTCTGCATAATGAAGGATGGATCAAGGAGAATCGGAGTGGTATGTGAGAACTGTGATGTGCTCTTGAAATATGATGGAATCTGCCATAGGTGCCTTGACGTTTTCTACTATATTGATTATCAGGAGCTCAAGGAGCAACAGACTTTCATCAGAAACGTGCAGTCATTCCATCACTTGCATTCATCAATAGATTCGAGCAACAGACGGTCCGGATAGACAATAAATCAATTAACAGAAATTAGTAAAAATAAAATTTAATGGAAGGCATTCGTACAAGAAGTCAAAACTTAAGAACTAGAATGGGCTCAGCAGAGTTATCACCCAAGGCGGACTTAGGTCCTCCAGTAAGTGATGGCAGACGTCACTCTTCAGAGGGTATGAGTCGTGGAGAAGGACCTTCTGTTGGGTGGAGAGATCCAACTACTGAAAATGAATATGGATACGATCCTCGATCACCTCCTCAAAGCAGAAGGCATGTCCGTCACTCTTATCGGATACCTGCACCCAAGATCACGCTACCAACGTTTGACGGGAAGAAAAAGTGGCAGACATTTCAGAGGCAATTTGAAGCCATAACAAGAGGTTGGGATGAGGATGAGAAGCTGCAACATCTAATGGCCAGTCTTCAGGGAGAAGCTGCTGAATACGCGTTCGAGTTGGAACCATTTGTACTCCAGGACTATCATGAACTGATGCATGAACTCCAGAAGAGATTCTTCACAAATGAGACTCGACAAACCAAAGTAAGACAGTTCTATAACCGACGTTTGAAGAGAGGCGAAAGTCTCAGAGAATTTGCTGCAGACTTGAAATACCTTGTCCGTCGAGCCTATCCAGAAGGACTGAGCACCAGGGTCATGGAAGAAATGATGTTGAGACAGTTCTTTGATGGACTTGAGGATGATGATCTGAAGTATTTTATAGATTATCTGAAATCGCCAGAAACATTGGATGAGGCAGTAGCCTTAGTCTATGAGCATGATGAATTCCGCAATATTCAGCGAGAGTCTGTCAGTAAAGGAGAACGCAGCAAAAGTAATGTGAACAAGGTTGAGCAAGACAGCAGACAGCGGCCAAGAATTAAAGTTAGACAAAAATTGAACTCTGTTGAACGAAATAAGTCTGAAGAGACAGAAATTTGTCAAGAACTGAAAGTTGCAGTTGAACAACTTAATGAAACGCTAACAAAATTTCTTGAAAGAGAAACTCAAGTAAAATCAAAGCAAGAAGTGACTTGCTACAAATGTGGAGAAAATGGCCACATATCAACAAGATGTCCTCAACGTCAAGTTAGGATTCGTGGCATTGAAGACGAAGCTTCTGGAAATGAAGAATTTGAAGATTTAAACTAGAAGTGGTCATCTCGACCGGTCCTGAGGTGACCAAACCTAACTTTATAAACTTTGATGAGGAGGAACGGGGAACTTCACATATTGTAAACAAAACTGTTGAAACTGTGGAGGGAATATGCTCAATTCGCAGAATTGGAAATAGAATGACCGTTGAAGGAGTCGTGAGTGGTACTCCTATCCAATTTCTGGTCGATACTGGAGCTTCTTTTTCTTTGATTTCCAAAGCAACATACAGGAAAATTTGTTCTGGTGGTGACGGCAGCCTTAAGAAAATGAAGAATTGGAAATTGAGGTTGGCCAATGGAGCACCATTACATTCCCATGGGATACTGAATGTGCGGATTCAGTTGGGTCCTGTTGCTGTGAATCATGAAGTCATTGTGGCTGACATACACAATGAGGGAATAATTGGGTATGACTTCTTGCTGGCTCATGGATGCAGGATAGATGTGGGTAAACATGAGTTCAGTGTGCGAGGAGATAAGATAGCCCATGAACCTGAAACTTCACAACGTAAAGAAGCAAAGCAGTTAACTGACAGAAATGGCAACAAGTCAAATTCCTTTGACGAGATTCATCCACAGCGTAGTGTAAAAGAGATTGAAGATACACCACATATTCGCAGAATCCAAGATGTCACTGAAGTTCAACCTGAAAAAGAAAATTTAGATGAAGAATTATATCGCGAAGTTGATGATATACATTTTATAGACTTGAAACTGATGGAAGAGTCCAAGCATTATTCACCGGGGCCGGGTGAATCGAAAAATGAAACAAAACTGATAAATCGGAAATGTGGAGTTATACTAACTAAACCGAGAAACGTGAAACATGAGGAACAAGAATCAGTTAACATATGTGTCACAAAATCAACTCTTGGAATCGACACAGGAGACATAGAAGAAGCACCAACAGGTGACCTTGACATTAATTGTGACGCCAAGCTAAACAAGAACTCGCGGGTTGCCCAACGAAATGGAATTGGTGGCGATCCGAAAAGGTCTAATGACGAGCATCCAAGAGTGTCAGATAAACTGTACTGGTACCAAATGAAGGACAATGTCCGAGATTACGTTGCCAGTTGTGCAACCAGTGTCAAAAAGAAGAACTCAAGGACAGAATGAGCTCTAACTTCAAAGGATGAGCTCTGGAAAAGACTTTGTTGCCTGGCTACTTGTCGTTGATGAACAAATTTCAATCAGATGATTCACTTGATTTGGAAATCACACAAATTCTGAATCTTCATGCTCAAATATTCTGCAAAATCTGAAAATTAAGAAATTAGAAGTAACATTTTGGAACTGCGCCAGAAGCTGCACCTGTGCTGACCATTTTATCAAAAGGTAGCCCCTTTTTAGGTGGGGGGAATGTTACGCACAGGCTTCAAGAAATTAAATAAACCATCGCTTCGTACGAAATTTGACAGATCGCCGCATTGTAAATAATTGTCGGCGCCGAAAATGGCTAACTTCGGGCGCTTCTGCTGGCCCGAAAACGACCGGGCGTCACTGAAAAACTATCGAGAATCGTCCAGAACGATTTAATAAACAATTTCAGTTACCTGTCAGTCATTGTCAAGGCCTAATATATCCAAGAGAAGCTAATAACTTTGCCAAATGTGAACCAAACATTTCAACGGCGTCCATCTTGGATTTGTGAAGTCTCGTGTATCACATGAACCTCGAGAGCCAATAAAAGAGAGCGTCGCACGGCAAACCGTTCATTCTGGATCTGGATTTAGAAGGGGAAGGAGCTCTGGCTCAAGTCACAAAAAATGTCAAAAATTCAATAAAATGCATTTTTCTTGAGAAAATCATCATTTGGATCAATGGAACTCTCTTGAAACATTTGACTGGAAACAAAATGGAGAAATTTTGTGAAATTTAGCTAATTTTGAGAAATTAGACAATTTTGGAAAATTTAAGAGTCTTCTCCGCTGCCTCCGTCGTATCACGGAGAGGCCTCCGTCGTATCACGGAGAGGCCTCCGCATCTGCCCGGAGAGGCCTCTGTCCCAATATGGAGTCATCAGGACACTAGGAAATTTTGGCCAAGGAAAATGGAATAAATAAAGTCCCTCCTAAAAATAAATAATAATTTCAAGAATTTTGGAGGATTTGACCTCTGCCTCCGTCATATCACGGAGAACTGCCTCTGCCTCCATTATATCATGGAGAACTGCCTCCGCCTCCGTCATATCACGGAGAGCCACTTGGGAAATTGAGGAAATGGAGAAAAACTAATAAACTCTCAAACTTTGGAAACTTTGGCTTCCGCCTCCGTCATATCACGGAGAATTGATGACAAGCTTCGCCTCCGTCATATCACGGAGAATTGATGACAAGCCTCCGTCATATCACGGAGAATTGATGACAAGCCTCCGTCTCCGTCATATCACGGAGAATTGATGACAAGCTTCGCCTCCGTCATATCACGGAGAATTGATGACAAGCCTCCGTCATATCACGGAGAATTGATGACAAGCCTCCGTCTCCGTCATATCACGGAGAATTGATGACAAGCCTCCGTCTCCGTCATATCACGAAGAATTGATGACAAGCCTCCGCCTCCGTCATATCACGGAGAATCAATCTGGACCAGACTTTCTATGAATTGAAGCCAAATTTAGACTTTGGATTTTCCGAGAATTTATCCATCTGACTGATTGGCAGAAATTGACACTTGAGTCACATATTTCCGTACTCCGATTCTTCTGTAAAAATGAGATTCAACTCCTGATTTATTAATAAATTATTTAACTGTTTTTCCTGGATTTATTCCTAATTTCTCCCTCACCCTCCCTGAGGCGTAACAATATTTCAAGTCAATTCCTAAAAGTTTTGGAGTTACAGCTCCATAGAGACAAAGTAATTGTTAAAAAATTTAGCCTTTTTGACAGTTTTTTCAATATCTTCCTGTCTTTCAGATGCTGCTACTCACTCAAATTTGAATGTATCATTACAAAAACCTTCCAATCTTGCTGTCTAGATGGTTTGAAACAAGATTACATCATTATTTGATATATCCACCCATCAAGGTAGCCAAAGGGCTTGCCCAAACTTCATTAGAAATTGCGTGAGCGCAGCTTCTCAGCAATTTTTATCACCAAAACAATATGACATACAAATCCAAAAATTTGTGAATGTGATCTCTGTTAGTAGGCCTATCTTGAAAAAAAAAAACAAGCTTGTAACTTTAATGGATAGAACGTTATGGATGGCTGAACATGGTGCGTCATGCAATATTGCAAAATGTTCAATCTCCTGGATGACCATGTGGTCCAGGTGGTACGAGTCTGGAATTTTTTTTAAAGATACCTTATAATGTCAACTAATAGTGGTTCAAAGATCATTCATGTACCCTTTCTATAAGTATTTTATTTAAAGCCATTTGTAACAACACTATTTTACTCGCAAATTACAGTCATTTTAGTATTATATTGCATACATATGTTGTAAGTTAACTATTCATTTTCAACTCACTGACCTTTCAGCAAGCAGTGATGATAATACAACACTAATGTGAAAGGTTAAAAGATCAATCATGTTCCCTTTCTACAAATATTTAATTTAAAGCCATTTATAATGGAAATATTTTACTCACAAATTATGCAATAAACTACAGAACATTGAACTTTTCCATGATAAGAATTTTTTAAGCATGTTATATCAATGAATGGTTGTATTACCTTTTGTGACAGAATTCAACAGGTCTTAAAGTTTTGAGTCATTGAAAATGGGCCACTGAAAATTCCTGGAAACTTTTTATCACATCGTAAATGTCTTTTTGAACGAACGTATACTGCCTCCCAGTTGGTGTTGTTGGTGCCTTTACAGTTTTCAATAAATGCCCAACTGGCACGATACATTCGTCCTTCCTCTTTGGCCACCTGTAGCTCACCGAATGATAGGAGTTTCCTACTCTGCGCATGAAACTCATTGACACATCCTCCTCCTCATGATTAACTTCTGTAATAATCCCAATGTACCACTTTCGATCATAGACTGCTGCAACATATGTACCTTGGGTCCAAGAGTTCATATTTTGTTGCATGACATCAACATTCACTGTTGTTTTATTGTTATCACCAGATATTCTGCTAATAAGCAGGTTTCCTTGATGTGCCGGCACAAAACAATGATGTGATCTCGTGCCTGCTATCTTCTTTGCTCCCTTAAAGCGTTCTTCCTGTTGATCATAAAAATTTGAAACTTCTGCAGAGCTCACAAAAAAACATTTTATTCCAGGGATATTTGCTGATGCCCAGGCAAAAAGATCTTGGGGTGTCAGGATATGTCCGACAGTTGCAGCTTGCAACGATTTTCGTGATGCCAATCTTTTGATGGTACCGCCTATGCCATCACATACACTTTTCCCATGCGAAGTGGCAAAGAAATGCCACTCAGCAAGCAGTTTAAAATCTGTCTCATGGTGCACCAGGTTTGAGAAATTTTTAAAGTTTTTATATTGACTGGCAGCGCCATCCGAGAAATACTTCACCTTCTTGACATGCGGCAGAACGTTCCTTATGTACCTGAAATTTAGTATTTACGAATCAATACATGTACACTGTTGCATAAATCCCTAGTTTTTGTGCAGTTACAGGCTATACCAGATACATAATTATTTATCATAGTGAACTATATACAAAATCATGCTCAGAAGTCTTTGATGCTTCTTTAAAATAATGCAATAAATAAGAACATTGCTTACCCTAGTACAGTTGTCAAAAATGCATGTACAGTGATGGTGTCATGCTTCATATGATCGGATATGACACATAAGTTGAGACATTTCAGCTCTCCATCCTTGAGGTGATACACAGCAAAGGGGTGCAGGGTGGCTTGCAAATTGTTCCAATGCTGGCCTTGCACAGCATCCTGGACAACAAAGGAGTAATTTTCAGCGAAGTCTAAAAGAATTAAAACTTCATCCTCTTTCAGGTTTTCCTTGCTTTTGGTGAGAAAAGATGCCTGGGCTTTAGCGATGAAATGGTGAGATGTGAGGTCTTCCAGCTTTTTTGCCAAATCATCAATGTAACCATTGACGCTGTCTGTTTTCGTTATAAGTGTAGTCATGTCAGTATGGACCCACTGCTTAAACGTTACTTCATCCCCATCATCCATATCCATTTCTTCAAATTTGTTGGCCAAAAAAGTTTTGACAGCCTCTTTGCCAGGACATCTGTCACATTTTTTCAACATACAGTCATAAGATCCAATGTCACAAACCATTTTTTCCAAAAGGTCAGTGTAGGATTCTTTGAGGACATTAGCTATCATCAGTTTACAATTTTGGTGAATTTCGCACACACAAACTGAGTGAGAACCTTTGCTCCCGACTGTGACGCACCACTTTGGCCTTAGTTCTGCAAATTTTGAAATGCCAACTTTCACCTGAGGGTTCTTCTCTTTAAAGTGCTGGTAGAGTTCATTTATATTTCCAAGAAGTAACCTCTTTTGTTTAGTCATTTTCTCAGTCCCTTCACGTACTGTGATATAATCCTTCTTACCGGGACACAAACGAGACACTTCATCATCCTCATAAAATTGTTCAATTTTCTGCTTGGTTTCTGAAGAAATTTCTTTCCCGGATTTCAATGCTGGTTCGGCCAATATGCCCTGCGCCTTTTTAAGAGCCCTTGACCGCTTTACCAAGTATTTAGTGACACTGAATTCAGTGACAGTCTTCTCTATCGTCCAGCTTTGGGGAGCCAGAGTAAGCAGCTTGATTTTTTCACGTCTGCTGGATACAACTAATTTTTCCTTGAGCAGATCAATAAGTACATCCAAATCTTGACACTTTTGACATTGTTCAGAAGAAGGGCCTGGCTCGACATCTTCCACAGGAATAGCTAGCTTGGATGCAACTTGTAGCTTTGCAGATTCCTGAGTTTCCTTCATTTTTCTTTTGGCGTAAGACAATTTGTCCCTGGAACCTACACTTTTTAGGGGGGAAAACCCAGCCTCTGTTAAAGATGTGTCTATTGCCATCTCTGCTGCTGTTGATAAAGCAATTGCAGGCACATCCGATTCGGAAGATTCTTCGGTTGAAGGTTTTTCAATGTATTTTTGGACAGCCATGGCACATTTTGGACACAGCTTTTGACCAGGTCGAATATCCTTGTGAAGTTGTTTACTGAGGTACTTTGCATCGTCAATGTTAATCGTTCGAAGGGAGCCTTTCCTTTTGCTCTCAGGATGTTTTCTGAATGGGTCACAGCAACTTCTCTGCGCAGATGCATACTTTCCACAAAGTAATCTTCATGATGATGACAGACAGTGGCATCTTCAGTATTTACAGTTGGATCATGGTTTAGTCCTGATCTCAGGAGTAACAGTCTTCTTTTATCCTCCAACATGTCCCTGATAAGGAGTAGCCCTGTTTTCTTGACATTGGTAGTCTTGTGACACTCCTCCTCCAAGCATAACCCAATAGTGCAATCCTCGACTTTAGCTGTTGCCATTCTGGAAGTCTTACACAGACTGTGCTCTAAGCTAAAACCTTCAGAAGAGGGATATTTCTGAGAATCTCAACCAATTTATCTATTTCTGGACATTGATATTCAAATATTTTTTCTGGGAAAATTATCAGCTACTTGCATCTCTGTGTCACTGGACACTGTCCAGCATATTTCTGGGAATTTGAGAGATTTCTGAGAAACTAACCAAGTTGTTTATTTCTGGAACTTTATAAAATCAAATCCCCCTTTTCTGGGAAATGCAAACAGCTGCTTCTGCTTTCCAGGGTATTTAAAGCATTTTTCTGGGAATTAATGAGGGAAATACAATGATATGATTGATATCATAAGTTCAAACTTTAATATTTATTCAAAGAAAGTTATCTTTCCACCAGAATAAAATTTAATATTCAGACAGAGGCCAAGAGATACAATTTGACATAGAAAAGCACATAAAAAAGGGTTTTAAGAATCATTTTAGGCTTCAGTTTTAATTTATATATGTATATATAGCAAATGGATGTGCTCAATTCTAGAACAAAAGAAATACAGTGTCAAAATGTGAAGCGTAACCCAAGATAAAACTAAAATTTTCACAACGGCTGACTTGCAAAACACTACTAATGAAGTTACTACCCTAGTATATTGAACAAGGCTTTCACATCAATGTTTTATTACCATCTCTGCTTGCTGAAAGGCCATTGAGTTTAAAATCAATGGTTAATTTACTACATATGTATGCAATATAATACTAAAATTACTGTAATTTGCGAGTATAATTGTGTTGTTACAAATGGCTTTAAATAAAATACTTATAGAAAGGGTACATGAATGATCTTTGAACCACTATTAGTTGACATTATAAGGTATCTTTTAAAAAAAATTCCAGACTCGTACCACCTGGACCACATGGTCATCCAGGAGATTGAACATTTTGCAATATTGCATGACGCACCATGTTCAGCCATCCATAACGTTCTATCCATTAAAGTTACAAGCTTGTTTTTTTTTTTCAAGATAGGCCTACTAACAGAGATCACATTCACAAATTTTTGGATTTGTATGTCATATTGTTTTGGTGATAAAAATTGCTGAGAAGCTGCGCTCACGCAATTTCTAATGAAGTTTGGGCAAGCCCTTTGGCTACCTTGATGGGTGGATATATCAAATAATGATGTAATCTTGTTTCAAACCATCTAGACAGCAAGATTGGAAGGTTTTTGTAATGATACATTCAAATTTGAGTGAGTAGCAGCATCTGAAAGACAGGAAGATATTGAAAAAACTGTCAAAAAGGCTAAATTTTTTAACAATTACTTTGTCTTTATGAAGCTGTAACTCCAAAACTTTTAGGAATTGACTTGAATAATTTTGCACATCTCCATTATATTGTTGAACCAACAAAATATAATTTTTTGAGAATTTTTTGAAGACCCGCCCATGGAAAGTTACTGAATTTTGGTCCATTTGACACGGAATGACCCTGTTAGGACCTCATGTTAGCTACTAAAATACAGACAAGGAAATTATTGACATTATGAACAGTGCCGCATTTTCACATTTTGCATACTTGTAGATTTTTCTTGTATGTGAAGCCTCTGGAAGTACTATTATGCTAATATTTCTGGCTGGACCATATATGACAGTCCTAAGAATTTGTCAGTACCTGCGGTGTCTGTAAAACATTTTCTCGGGCTATGTCGTTATGTCTTCCTCCTGGTCCTTTTAGACTTCTAAAAATGCAGATTAAACTGCAGCCTTTGTTAATATTGGTGAAAGAAGCAGAAGTATAACTGTTCAAACATACCAATTTAAACCCGAGTATATTTACCTGTATTTTTAAACTCCGCTATTAATTTATCTATTGGGAATGGTTTACATTGAGTAGAAATTGAGATAAACCTTGGATGCCATAATTTTAATTATTTCAATTATATAGATATAAGATTAGATGAAGTTAGTGGTTTTGAGGTTGTGCTCTAAAGAACTTTTGAAGTTTACGCTTAAAGCATTGTTTAGCATCTTCCCTCGTTAAAGTTCTTAATTTCATCTTTTGCAGATGACTTGAAGATCCGAAATAATTGAAAGATGGCGGTCCGTGTTGGAGGAAAAGTTATCTCGACCAGAATGACCCCAACGAGTCTTAGTGTGCTCGTAATACTGGGAGTGTTTGTCGTATGCTTTATGTTCTTGACGTCTGATGATAATTCGCTTCACAGGAAGGGATCGCCGAGACTGGATTCTCGAAGAGCTGTTATGCCACATGCCCCTGCAAGTGACGATTATTATGACTTCGGTGAGGATGACAACGAGGAGGTTGAGGTGAATGATGAAAAGAAACCAGGTCAAGGTCAAGAGAAAATAGGTCAAGATGGCGGCCATGCTGTTGACAGTCTATCGCCCGTCAAACCTCTTGATTCTCCCAATGTTATGATGGTCATGGATAGAGCAAAACCAATGCACGACCATATTTTAACAGCTCAGCAAAAGTACATCAGAAACCACAAGAGGCCTGGAGATCATATTTACAACATAAATGTCACTTTAAGTGATACCATCTCACTCGATCGACCCATAGAAGATACTCGTAAACCTGCCTGCAAGGCAATGCAGTACAACTTATCGGAGCTTCCCACTGCTTCTGTTGTGGTGCCATTTTACAACGAAGCCCTGACGATGTTATTACGTACTGTTCATAGTGTCTTAAACCGATCTCCTGACCAATTACTGGAGGAAATCATTCTTGTGGATGACAAGAGTACTAAAGACTACCTAAAGGCTGACTTGGAACTTTACTTATCACTATTGCCAAAAGTTGTTCTGCTGCGAAACACAGATCGCGAAGGCTTAATCAAGTCGCGAATGAATGGAGCTAGGATTGCCAAAGGAAAGGTTGTTATTTTCCTTGACGCTCACACTGAAACCAACGTAGGATGGTTGGAACCTTTATTATGGGAACTCAAGAAGCAGCCCAATAGCGTCGTCCAGCCTTTTGTCGATGGTATTGATGCTGGAACAATAGAGTACTCCACTCCTCCTACTTACTACAGAGGTGCTTTCAGCTGGGATCTAAGGTAAAACATATTTATGAAATTTAGATGGAGGTTCTCATGTTTTAGGAGATCAATTTTGACATGTGACAGCCTTTTGTCTCTGATTTCTGTGACTTGTGTAAGGCTATAATTGACTCAATGGTCATAGAGCTTCTGATTAAAATAGAACTGTTATTTGATTTGAAAAGATTTACCTGATCACTGTTTATAATGGAGGTTTTGTGTGATTTATAGTGATTACTTCTTCTGCATGCCTTACCTTTTCAAATAGATCCAAGGAACCTAATCTTCAATTTGCAATCCATGGATTCTTGTTTTTTAATGAACTTTATTGTCTATTCAGATATGTGTGGATCAGAGTACCTGACATCACCTCTGCTCTTGTCCACGAGTATGGAGTTCCCTTCCCTTCTGCTACTCTGGTGGGCTGTGCTCTTGCTGTGGATATGGACTACTTCAAGCAAATCGGCTACTTCGATGAAGAACTTAAGGTTAGCGGATAGACAGAACAATATATAGATAGATGTTTAGACCCGATAGATAGTGGATAGGTGCTATACCTAGTATGTTCTGTATTTTTGCACTTAGAAGGCCTATATATAATAGGACAGGAGAGCATTGGACAAATCTGATGAAGCAGTATGCACTTGTGGAACAAGATGAAAATTTCGTCCTAGTTTGATTGCCATGGCCAGGATATACGTCAATTTTAAAGAAAGCCTTATCTGAAAAATTATTGAAATGCTGTTAGGGACCGTTCAGAATTTATGACTGGGGGGGATGGGAGTTTTGGCCGAGGGGGTATTAACTTTTCACACGTGTTTCAAGGGGGGGTATTAATTTTTGACAACACTTCCAAGGGGGGGGTAAGAAATTTAACAAAGAAAAAAAGTTTAAAAAACATGCATAAACTAATTTTATTTGGACTTTTTTACGCGCAAAAGTCCGCGAAATGATGCAAATCTGTACGCGTGGCCATGTATAACAGTATATACGTTTGTATTGCTTTGTATGTCGAGGGGAGGGTACTAAAAATACGCGTGAAACCTAAGCATGGGGTACTAAAAATCCGCATGAAACTCAAGGGGGGGTATCAATTTTTGATGGGAAGTTCCAGCAAAACTCCAACCCACCAGTCATAAATTCTGAACGGTCCCTTACAGTAACTGGTGCATTGGAGTGGGAGAAAATCCAAACGCCACAGAAAAAAAATAGGCTTCTTTATATTAGATAATTTGGCATATTTTATTGCCTCATCATTACATTTGCATTTGGCAGATGTTATATTATAATAAAGTAGCCCCAGGGCCGTAGCCTGGTCTGAATCCTAGGGGGGGCAGAGTCTGATCAAGAGGCATCTGTACCCCAGAATATCGCAGAAATCTGAAATTTTTGACTGTTAACAAAAATTTCTGCGAAATTCTAGGGGGGGCAACTGCCCCCCCTACCCCAATGCAGGCTACGGCCCTGAGGCCTGTGTATTCATTTCCTACATTTTACTGCTTGTTATACTCTTGAAAAGCAAGACTCGAGAAGTTTACTCCAGCACTGCCAAAGTTCAGGGGAAACGTGTTAGCGCAGGGTAATAGAAACATTTGCATTAATGAAGTTGCTGACATTTTGCACTAAAGGCATGTGTGAAAATGCAGATATTTTCTTCTCATTTACTTTCAACTAAAGTTTAAAAAACAACAAGTTCATTAACAGCAAACTAGTCAAGGTTATCATGCAACAGTCATGTAAAAAGTATGTGTATTTTCCTGGACAGGAAGAATTGTTCTTGTATTTTGAGAGAGATGAATGTCTGTGTAGGTTCACCTTCATAGAATGTTTATTTTTCAAAAAGAAAGAAAAATAAACCTTTTAAACAAGTGTTTTCTATGAACCAATATACATATAAACTGGATCAATATTTACAGTCAGGAAATTTGATATTAAAAAAGAGTGGACTGTTGCACTGTGAAAATGGCACTTTGTGACTCATGTCAGCTCATGAAGTGTGATCTTCTCTACATTCAACATGGCAAACATAGAGGCTGTTTGATTAGCCATGATCAAGAGAAGGCCATTTGATTTGTTATAACTGTTTTCAGAGTAAAAATCAGATGCATAATCCTTTCGTTTGCCTGCCGCGAACAAGTGGGATTAGTCTCATTAAATCGAATTAACATTGAAAGTATTGGAGTTTGATCATGGCAAATCGTCAGCATGCTGATTCCACTGTTTTTGCATATCAAAGTGACAAACTGTAAGGAAGGGGGGGGGGGGGTCGGCTCAGTTGGTGCTGTGGGCTTCCAGTCACTGATTTGTGTCCTGTTCTGGTCAAATAACCCAAACCTATGTTGGACAGCAATTTCATTAATCATTCACTGCTGTCTCATCCTCCAGTCTTAATTAACATAAACACAGGGCATAAATCCGAAATCGCCTGTTCATCAATGTTAACATGAGAATAATGTATTCTATTAATTATGAAGAAGCAGCTGGGGACAACGCCTATTTTGCATGTTTCATCTTATTCAAACAATTCCTTTGGTAAACAAGTGGTTTGTTTGCTAGCTCCTAATACAGGTGGGTCCCTGCATCAGACTGACAAAACAAATTGACCAAACAAAACCAAGTGTTCCTGCTACAATTATAAACAGAATTTATAGCACAGAGGTGATTATACTCCCTGAAATTTGTTCAGATGCTACTTAGTATTAAGATTAGTTCACATGCTTAAAACACTCACAATAACGTGCCTGATAACATGCGTAACAAAATCTGAAAGATGTCGGTTATAGGTTGATGAAGAGACTGTCGTAAGTGCACCACTGAGTTGAGTTCCGAAGTCCTTAGACAGTTTCATTGTGAGATGTGCCTCTCAACCATGGTCCAAGAAACACTCAGAACTTGGGTAATTTTAGAGATATGTTTGACAAGTAACACAAAATGAGTTTCATTGTGAGATATCATGTGTTTGACAAGTAACACAAAGTTAGTTTAATTTCGAGATATGCCTAAAGCATGGTCCAAGAAACACCTTGAATTTGGGCAATTCTTGAGGTATGTTTCATAAGTAACACAAAGTTAGTTTCATCATGAGATATGCTTCTAGCATGATCCTAGGAATAATTTTTGAATTTGGGCAATTCTTGAATCTTGAGGTATGTTTCACAAGTAATAAAACAGACTTTCGTTATGATCCATGCCTCAAGAATTTCAAAGAAACACTTCTAGAAGTTGGGAAATTCTTGAGTAACTCAGTTTGGAATATCTTAACTGAATGATGGTTTCCTTGTCGTAGTAAAGTCAGGAGTGTTACAACTACATGGAATACCAAATTATCTGTAATGAATGCATCAAAGTATATGGGTCACCTCTTTGGTCATAAGTAACGCCAACATTTGTTTTTGTTTTGTGCTTGACAGGTCTGGGGTGGTGAAAATATTGAACTGGCTTTCCGCACATGGATGTGTGGAGGTCGTGTCATCACGGTGCCTTGCTCACGAGTTGGCCACGTCTTCAAGAATTTCCCTTACAAGTTCGATGGCGACAAGGATAGCATCGTGCAGAAGAACCTGATGAGGGTCGCGGAAATCTGGATGGATGATTACAAGAAATACTTCTACGCGTCAACTCAGATTTACCAATTCAAGAAAGTAACTTTGACCCCGGAAGAAACCAGATCGCTCGCTGAAAGGAGGAAGTTACGAGAGCAGCTGCAGTGTAACACATTTGAATGGTACATGCATGAGATTTTACCAGAGGTGGAGCCACCTGCTATGGACAGTGTGTATTATGGAGAAATTATGAACTTGAAGTCTCGAGCTTGTTTCGAGGTATTGAAAGGAGGCATCGTCGGAATGACTTACTACTGCTATGAGCATAAGATAATCCCTATGAATTTCATGCGGATTAATACTAAAGGTTTATTACAGTACAGAGATAGATGCATTGGGATTAGCCCTCCTCATCCTTCTCTTAGGGTCATGGAATGTCCGCGAAATGATTCCAAGTTAGAGCAATTTGGTCTCTGGTCTCTGGAGGCGCTCGGCCCGACTCATGGATACTTGAAGGTCAAAGTCAAGCAAGCAGATGGCAACTGGGCCGTCTTCTGCATAATGCAAGTAACCAATGTATTGCCAGAATATAAAGGGGCCCAAATGCCTCAGTTGACCAATTGCGACCCTTCAAGTGATTTCCAATTGTGGGCGTTCACCCACAAATTTGACTTCAATGACTTAGACAAGGCCTATGTGGACTTCTCCAAAGCAGCTGAAGAACCCAAGAAAGATCTGTGAGACTGTGATAGTAGTTTTATTAGTATAATGAAATGTGGATCTTAAAAAGTTGCCTCGCTAGAAATACAGTAGCTAACAAAATATTGCGACCCTTTTTCAGATAAGCTATACCTTACATGTTGCGCACTTATTTGGCAGATGAAATGCAATGTATGGTGTATGTGGTATGGCTAGTACCTTAGAATATCTTCTTTATATTCTTGAACAGTACTACAGCATGTTAGTGTGCATTTAAGTGCCTATGTTTCTGGCCGTATATTTGTATATAGAGGGGGAGACTCTTGAGAGATGTTGTTAAATAACCCACCTCATTCCGAGACATGATCTCAGTGATTTTTTAAGAAGAAAATGTGTCTTAATATAATAATATTGCCAGGTTATGTGCCTAATCTCACAAATGTACATGTATTATAATGAGTTCAATGTACTTTGGCAATTGATGCGATTACAATGATCAAAGTGGTCAGACAAGGCTTGTGGTTTTTTAACTTCTGTGAAATCCCTCGACTACATAATTTACAAGCAATTACTGTTTACTGTTTGTATTGACATAATGGATGATGATCCTACATATATTTTAGGTTACAAGGTATCTTCAAGTAGGGACTCAGAAGTCAGAAGGATCTTATGGGAAACTTTGGTTAATTAGTATGATATCAGTGAATGCTTTGAGCTCCTGGGGAAACTGGTCAGTTAGTACAGTTTCAATTGCCATGCAGTTTGGCCAGGGCCTCAATTGCATTCGCTGCAATTCCAAAACCAAAATATTGTTATGTTACAGGATTTAATTGCTGAATTGCTATTTCTGTTATTGTCTCAATTACGTAGGTGGCTAGAAACTTGCATTTTACACAATGGTCTCTGGTAGACGTACCTGATATGCATTTTGTTTTAAAGAAAAAAATATTCAATGAAGTATTAAAAAGTTACAATATATTCTTAAAAAAAAAGCCTTTATTACTCGCCAGACTTAAATGTTTTTCATTAAGGTATATAATTGTGGTGTACAATGTAAGCATATGTGGCATATATACAATGCCAATACATGCCTTGCGGTATTCCTTAATGTAAGGGTGTACTGATGTTGAATTGGAAGTACATAATATGTAGATCAACGATTGTACATATATATGCTAATAGACAATAATAGTAAATACTTTGAGATTTAAATTAGAATTATTTTATTTTTCTCACAAGTGTCTGAGACAATTACTATTTCTACAAAATATGAGAAATTAGTAACAAGATAATCTATCAAACCAATGTTGCCTCTAAATAGCCCACACTGGTGCTGATGGGGCGTAAAACACAAACTCACTCACTCACTTTCACAAGTGTCTTCTGGGTTTTTCTTCTTATTTGACGGATCTTATCAGTGCCTTTTAGAAAATGACCAGTGTTGTTAATAATGCCTTGGGAATAGGGATAATATTATCCCGACACCAGCTGTAATAATATGTAAATTTGCACTACCATTTTTGCTGAAGAGCGGAGTGAGGATCTTGTCTTCCATGTCGGTTGATCCAGCTTTTCGACAAATCCTTTAATAATGCTATGAAACAATTGTATAATACCCAATTAATGTTGCTATTTTGTACAGGATTGCAATTGATGTATTGTTCAAGTGTAATTGAGTATCAAGTGCAATTGGTACGTCATGGAATTGTTATTGCAGTTATAATTACATAGGCCTACATGTATTATGATAGCATGAGTTGGTTATATTTTTTGTTTGAAAAGATTATTGCCAATGGTTCATTCTTGTATGAATGAAATACTTCTATTTCATTATTATGTATAGGTAGAAGAATTATTTTGCTACATAATAAATTTATGCAAAGCCACTCTGTATCTTTGTGCTTTTATCTCTCTCATGCCTGTGTCTCGATATGACCCACATAGGTGCCGCAGAGGCGTAAAACACAAACACACACACCCACTCTCTCATGCCTGGACTATGTAATAGAATTAAATCCTTCCAATATCAGCTTTTCATTCTATAACAATTTCTTTGTGATTTGGAATTAGAATTTGACTTCAATTGGCAGTCGGATGCATATTTCTCTGAAGGTCTCATTACAGGAAAGATTGCAGGCTGTTTTGATGTGGGAGATAATCATCTGAAGAATGCAAGGCTTCTCCTGGTCTATTGGCTACAATTAACTGGTGTGGCCTACCTAACTTTTGCAGTGTTAAGTCTTCCGTATTGTTAAGGAAGTCCCCATTATTCCTGGTTTTGTTGATGTGCCTTATTGTTTCTGCCATTTTAATCAGGCAATTTGGTCGCAACCTTGTTGTTATCCATACTTTGTAAATGATGCGGCTTTTTCATCTCCAGCTTTCCGCAGAAGTAGCAAGCATGATATTTTCTGTAATCATGTTTACCTTTGAAACCACTCTTAGTTACATAGAAATACATAGAACGGACATGAGGCTGTATGATGCCACCTCAAGATGAGGTCACCAAATCCGCCATATTGGAACTGCCCTGAGACATGACGTCACAATAGACTTACTATGATGTGACGTCATGCCATTGTTATAAGTGACATCACAGTTATTGGTGACGTCACGGTCCATTGTGCCAGTATTCAGGGCAGTTCCAAGATGGTGGATTTGGTTGCTTCATCTGCCAGAGCCTCATGTCCCTTCTATGTATTTCTATGCTTAGTTACTGTCAACCAATCAACTGCAGAAAAATCCTGACACATTGTCATCTCTTGTTTATATCCATGTAAGGCCTACAGGTAGTCAGCTGCTAAAGTGCACAAATCTTTCAATCTTGTATGCAAAATAAATTCAGTTTCCAGATATTCTTATTTACTGTGGAATGGAAATTTACAACAATGCTTGTTAGCTTGTTATTCCTTTCATACAGAAAAGTTGCAACTTCCAAAAATACAGAATGAGCATATGTATTTGTGACATTGTAAACTTGATATTAATACCCATTTACCTCACACCTCTTTGGCTCTTTTTTCAATCTGGGATCTCTTATTTCTTGTGATAATTCTGAAGAGGCTCTGAAACTTATTTCAGGGAGGCATTGATAGTTATTTTTATTAATTACGCTTTCATGTCCCATGTGTGCAAGATTTCCTTTGCGGTCGCTTTTTTGTGTAAGAAAATACCGTGCATCTCTTCACTTCGCTGTTTCCTTTCAGGCACTGGAAAATAATCATTGTTGAACAGTTGGTGTTCTTCTCATGGCCCATATATGAGCTACCCTGCTCCAATTCGGGGGTCCCTGGCTGACCCTCCAATTACTGTATCTTAGCAATTGAAATTTACCTTCTTTTTTTTTTATGCTAGTCCACTTCACTCAAATAAAGATTGATTTTTTTTTTCCACAGTTTGGATTAACTCACCAGACGTGCTTTTTGGCGCATATGCAAATGCAGGCAAGTTAGTCTTCTCCTGGTCCATTCCATCGATGATTATGGAAGTGTATTTTGATGGTTCACGCATGGCTTTTTCACGGTGCTTGTAGTACTTGTTACGCTGACTCCAGCAACACACATAAATATGATACATAGTAATTGTCTGTCAGATAAAGCATAAACTGCCGGCAAGGGGGGGGGGGGGTTACTATATTCACCCTGTTGAAGTAGTGCAACTTAATTTCTTAGCTTCTTTCGCCACTTCTTTCCTCGTGATCATGACTAATGCTTATCTGGCTGCCTTGCTCTCTTTCAGGATAATTCTGAAGAGGCTCTGAAACTGATTTCAGGGAGGCATTGATAATTGTCTTTATTAATTGAGCTTTAATGTGTGCAAGGTTTCTTTCTCAGTTGCTTTTTTGTGTAAGAAAATGCTATACATCTCTTTACTTCGCTGTTTCTTTTGAGGCACTGGTAAGTAGTCATTGTTGAACAGTTGGTATTCTCCTCATGGCCAATATATGAGCTACCCTGCTCCAATTTGGGGGTCCCTGGCTGACCCTCCATTAGCTATATCTTAGCAATTGTAATATATACCTTTTTTTTCTTATGCTAGTCCACTTCTCTCAAATAAAGATTGATTAATTTTTTTTTTCCACAGTTTGGATTAACTCACCAGACGTGCTTTTTGGTGCATATGCAAATGCAGGCAAGTTAGTCTTCGCCTGGTCCATTCCGTCGATGATTATGGAAGTGTATTTTGATGGTTCACGCATGGCCTTTTCACGGTGCTTGTAGTACTTGTTACGCTGACTCCAGCAACGCGCATAAATATGATACATAGTAATTGTCTGTCAGATAAAGCATAAACTGCTGGTTGGTTTTTTATGAAAATACAGGCAAGGGGGGTTTACTATATTCACCTGTTGAAGTGGTTTAATTCGGTAATTTCTTAGCTTCTTTTGCCACTTTTTTCCTTGTGATCATGAATGATGCTTATCTGGCTGCCTTGCTCTTTTTCAGGATAATTAGTCCATAAGCCAGAGGGTTGGTCAGGCTCACTCAAAGGGAGGAATTCTCATAGTGATTTTATGTTAGCCCTATTTCTCTAGTTTCAGAAAATGGGTGATATCAATCTGTATCTCTTAGCCTTCACCATGCTATCACCCTGTTTTTAAACATATGTTGAAGCCTCGGAAATTTCCGTTTTTTGGGTTCCGGTTAGACTTATATCCATAAAAACTGTTGTAACGTCATCAATATCGCACTAAACTGCATGAAATTTGATATGTGACATCTTCACAATATACAGAAGACATATCTGCCACAATCAGAGCCATTTGCATCATTCAATGTTTACAAATAAAGGAGTATTTTTATTTCAAGTTGCACGCCAAAATTGAAATATAATTAAAACTGAAATCTTCCTGTAACTTTGGTATATCACCAAGAAATATTTTATAAAAAATCCAAAATTATTTCATTTTAGTAGCAGGATGCCCTCTCAATCATATGGCATAGTCTCAGCCAATTTGTGCTGACATTAAGGTGATATCAAGATGTTTATCATAAGCACCTCATGTCCGAAAATTGCTCAATTTTCACTATTCTGAACAGTTTGTTGCTGATATTCTCAGTTTACTTGCAAGAAGAAGTAAATGCTGTCAATTATAATTGATGAAATTGTTTGATAAATTACAGAGCATGATTTTTAGGTAAAAATTATTGATTTTGTATAATTTAAGTCACATTTTGAATACATAAATTTAAATTTTGACAAAATTTAATACAAAAAGTTAGAACCACACAGGTATCTCCTGATGAATGATCAGTTCAGAATAGCTGAATTGCATGATAAATGCATGTTGACGATCCAAAATGGACAGTCAGTTAGTTTGTGAGCTTGTTTGCATAATTTTCTTCCTATAACTTGGGTGTGAGGTGACATAATATGAAGATGCGTTGCATTAATTGACAAAATCATCTGATCCTCATACATCTGTAGAACAGTAGCTCATACAGCTGCCAGTTGGTCTCATTGGTTGGCTTTTGCTTTAATTAAGGACATAAATCCTATCTTGGCATGTCTGTATAGCTGATAAGGAGATAGAAATGTAGAAAGGACCTATTATAGTTCAATGTTGCACTGAAAATGGAACATAAGCATACCCAAGGAAAAAGAACATCCATTCCTATAGCACAAAGAGAAGGCACTTAATCCGAGCCCAAGGAACATGAAATGGAGGCGGGTTGTATCCAGTATTCTATCCTGTGGCAACTGAAAGATCCTGGGCATCCCTGAATTAATAGGGTATGTGCCAGACTCACAGTCTTCTCATCTCATCATCATACGGCGATCGCCTGCCTCGATATAGCCCACTAAGGTGATGCAGAGGCGTAAAACACAAACAAACAACAAACAAACAGCACAAAGAGAAGGAGGTTGTACCAGACATTGCTCAGACTATTGGGTCAGGAAGCAATCCCAGAGACAACGCATGCAAGTCAGGAGATAACAGGATGGTTAGACAAAGGCGGATAAGGCACAATCCAGATGTACTGCTAATGACTGCAAGTAAATATAAGGCAGGCACTCAGGGATGAGGTTTTCACAGAGCATTGTAGATATACCCAGTAAAGAATAGGAATTTTCTAAATTAAGAGTCAATATCTCTGAGATGCCCCTGTGACATCACCGGGGTTGTCCCTAACTCAACAGTCTCCCACCATCAATGCCTTGACAGCCTGTATACTGGGGGAGGCCAGACAAGCCTGAAGCTACAGGTGGACATGCTTTTGAAGCAACAAGGCAGAAGATCCTGCATTTGGATGATGTGCACACACCAAATCCTATGAAAAAATGGGCAAGAGATGAGCACCCGCTTCCAGAGAGCTATGATTTTGCAAGGAGCAAAATCAAGTGGAGAAAGGCATTATTCAGGCAGGCCAAGAAGAAGATTCAGAAGCTTGAGGAGAGTGATAGCATCAACTGGGGGAGGCCAGACAAGCCTGAAGCTACAGGTGGACAAGCAAGAAGGAAACCACAACTTCTGTGCCCGCACCAAATCCTGTGAAAAATGGGCAAGAGAAGAGCACCCACTTCCAGAGAGCTATGATTTTGCAGGGGAGCAAGCTCAAGTGGAGCATGGCATTTAGCTTGAGGAGAGTGATAGCCTGAACTGGGGGAGGCCAGACAAGCCTGAGTTACAGGTGGACAAGCAAGAAGGAAACCACAACTTCTTTGAAAAACCATGTGCTTTTAAAGTAACAAGGCAGAAGACACTGCATTTGGATGATGTGCACACACCCGATCCTGTGAAAAATGGGCAAGAGATGAGCACCCACTTCCAGAGAGCTATGATTTTGCAAGGAGCAAGCTCAAGTGGAGAAAGGCATTATTCAGGCAGGCCAAGAAGAAGATTCAGAAGCTTGGGTGGTGATATAGAAACTTAAGGAGAGATTAAGGAAGATGCTTGGAGTAGTCCCTCTGTCAATCCCAAAAGAGAAAAGGTATTGGTGAAAGCTTTGAGCAAGACCAATGGTGGAATGGAGTCTAGAAAGATTGTCTGGTTGACATTACAATGGTTGGCTACTGACTACAGTGTATATCCACCAAAGTGGGGCTGCATAATCTGTGCAACTGAGTGTACATGGTCTGAGGAACAGCTATGTTTTGTAACACCTACCAGTATAGAGACTTTGGGCAGGCCAAAGTGTCATCCTTAGCCAGCAAATGTGACCAGACGAGAGGCTCCAGGAGGAATAGTAGGAGCTGAAACCAAGGAAGCAGCTGCTGAGAGTCTAAAACAAGCTCCAAGCAAACCTGATGAAGACTAATGGACACTTACATAAGCCAACAGTCTAGGGTAACAATTTTGAGTTAGAAATAATGATGACCCAGCTTAGTCTGGAGCCAGACTGTTAAGCAATCAAGAGGCCAAATGGTGCTTCTGACATTGAGTGAAGGAAATAATAGAGAGCCAAAATCAGGTTCCATGGCAGATTGCGCAGATTAGTTCAGAGAAGCTTCAGCAGGACAGGTCTTGGCTGGCAAAACAAGCTTGCAGAAGAATGTATTCACAACATGAGCTGATTTATGAGAGACAAGTCTGGCCATTGTACTCCCTAGTGGCCACGGTTTGGTCACCAGAGGGTTGAAAAATAAATGACAGAAAAAAAGATAATATACGATTTTGTTGGCTAATAAGAGAAATGTTGTACAGTACATGCTGTTAACTCCAGTTTGGAGTTTACATTTCTGTAAAAATGTATTTCTATAAATCTCCCATTTTACTCATGTTGCATTGTCAAATAATTTATTTTCCACTGTTTTATTGTTTCATTGTTGCACAATCATGTAATTGTCACAGTTTTCCCTGTCGATGCATGTCTCCACATAGGATGTTGTTGTCACTTTAAAACTGTGAATGTTGGCAAAAACTTCCTCTGCTCAGCAGAGAAATAGCTCAGTCAGTTTAATACAAGTCACTCAAGGTTTAACATTGACAAGGATATTTCATGGATTGAAATTTGCTGTTTCCTGGTTCAGAAGATATTTTACTAGCAATTTTTCAAAAAATACTGATAAATATTAAAATTGTCTGTATCTTGACAGGTGTTAATGGAAACTACTTCAAACTTGCATTATTATGTATTATTTGCTCAGATTCATTATATGTGCATTTTTGGTTGCCATGGTGATTGTCACAATAAATGAAACTTCAAACAGTATCAGGTAATTGAACCTGGACTTGTAGAAAATAAAATGAAATTTATCACGCTTAGATGATGCTGATAACAATCAATTTTGATACCAAATGAAAGGTAATATTCCTAAGAATTGTGGAAGGTGGTTGTTTCTATATTTTGCTGAGAGAATACAAGCATTTCCATGGCGACAAGTCTGAAAAAAAGGCATGAACTCCCAGGAAAACCTTTAAAAGTGAATATCATTTGATGTATGCACACTAGAAACACCGTTTTAGTGTCTAAATATATGTTTTTAGGCATGCTGACTTCAATGGAGCCATGCCAATATCTGTAGGGGGTCACCCTCATTTGCATATTCAACTTTCCTGATACGAAAACAGCAAAATTTTCAATATATTTATGTCAAATTTTTGATACTGACAATTAAAACTAAAACAATCGAAACTACAAAAAACATTGACATATGAAATTTTCAATTTCCATGCAATACTGCTAATAGTGCCCTTCTATGGTTACAATTTGCAATCTGGAATATCACCATGGCAACCAAACAAACTTTTATAAATCATGCTCCTAAAATATCAGGTTTTCCTAGTTTGAAAAGTTTGTATATATGCATGACTTTAACAAGAAATAGTAAATAACTGCAGATATAGTTAAAAACACAAATTTATGTTGAATTACTTGTCACATAATTTACAAATGAAGAATAGACCTCTCTTATTAAATTGTTGAAGCATTTCAAATATCAGATTTGAGATATGAATATTCAAAAGTCTCGATCAGCCTTTACTATACAATTTGTGAGCTGGTCCAAAATAAATCTTCTTAGCTTCATCTGAGCTGGAATCGAATCTCTATTCTAATCTCACAATCAACAAATAAGGTTATCCTTAGGGATGCACCGATACCACTTTTTCACTTCCGATCCGATACCGATCCTGGTATTTTGTTGCTGATACAACCAATTTCCGATGCCATTCCGATACCTATACCATTGGTTAAATGGAGACTAGTGCCACCGATCCGATACTGCATTTTAGTGCTGGATCGGCACCGATACCGATCTAGAATATCGGATCGGTACATCCCTTCTATCCTTATCCTTATATACACAGAAAGCACCACATCCACTTGTATTTATAGGTCCAACAAAGCTTTTGAAGTCATTGGTAATTTTGGGTCATATGAGCCATTTTCAGGTAGGACCAATATCAATTTTTTTTTCTGAAAGCAGATGCATGTTTTACAAGTTAAGAATAATCCATCAGAAATAACCCTTAGACCACAGGCCCATTACAGTACCTAATAGTCTAGTCTTAAAAGTCACAAAGTGACCGAGTCCAGAAAAATCTCAATCTGGTTTGGGCCTGTGCCCTTGGTGACACTCTCATCAAGACCATATAAGTTAAGATGAGACTGAAATATATCTGGCCTCTTTTGTTCAACCAGACTCATTTTTAGCAGTGTGATGCGCTAGCTCTTACTGAAGAAATTTTGTCCAAACTTATGACCATAACCGTGGGTGCCCCAGCTTACCAATCTTATTAAAACTTATCATACAGCCTCTCCTGAACTTTAAATCACGACGATAAACTTTTGGTGCCCCACTGTTACAATACAAATTAAAGAAAACGAATAGGCTTATTTTCATGGGGTCAAAGGTCAGCTGAATTTGCATGCAGCATGTTTACAGTGTGTTTATTCAGCCGTGACAGTCTGGATCCACTGTGGGTCTACTGCTATATTTTAAGGAGGGCAGCTGTCCCCTGCTTGGTAAGCCTATATTATTTTGACATTTCACGCTGCTTAAAGTGCTTGCACGTTATTTTTTATCCTGGATCACCAGGTCTGGTCCATCATAAACTTTATGTGAAAAGAATTTTCAATGGCTTCCTTACACCATTTATGGTCAAAGCCAATTGGCAACATATGATCTCTTTAATATCTTAAAAAGCTTAGCAATGGGCCGACATTGCAAATGGCAAGATCAGGAAGCATGTCAAAATAATATCCAAGACATAATCAATATTAACACAAGGCTATGAATCTGGACTCGTAAATTATCAATTTGCAAAACCAAAAGTTCTGGAAATAGGCCTACATGACATTGTGAATCAGAATTTATTCAATTTCATGAAAGCAGTGAAGCCCATAGTGAACCACACCTGGCACAAGTGAACTCTTTTTACAGCCACACTGCATTTCCTTTAAAAGCAATCTGAAGCTATTGCAATTGGTGCTACATCTCAGGTAGGATACATAAGTTCTGTCCAACTTTCCATACCTTTCGTTTGAATTAATACAGACACACGATATTTGCGTCAGATAAATTTGAAGTAATTTTGAAGTGATCTTCAAGAAATAATATCATGGAAATATAATAAATGCTTAATTTGTTGCCATGGAAACCAGAAACCATGAAACATGGCCCAGGTTTTGCAGTGATCACTTAAAATTAGTTTGAAACCCACGCAGTACCAGTGTCTAGACATATATTTTAATGAAGTATATTAGTTTTATATATATATATGACATAAATAGCTAATAATGTAATATTAAATTGGCATATTAAACTGTGTCTGAGTCTGACTGAGTCTTTGTATGTGGGTACATTAGTGAAATCTGGGGCTTTAATTGATTACATACTTCTCAATCTACTCTGGTACCTAATTTCAAATAAATCAGACAGGCAATAGCCAATGATATATTTAGCTGAAACAAGAATATAAGATTTGTCCAATGAACCAACATAAATTTTCAACCGATGATCAACCCTACTAAATAACGTCCGATGGCGCGGGTAGGGGCCCCCAGCCTTCCTGATCCTACGGGCCCGACAACCTCTTGTTGAGCCCCTGCTTGAAGTGGGAAGCTTCACAAACATTTTAGTCTTAGTCTTGGTCTTAGTATTCCAGATCAAAATTATCCAGTTTGTGTTTTGATGAAATAGGATGGCTCCCACTTAATGTGACTGGTCACTTTGTACAAATTTGTGTATCAACCTTTCCTGCATATCTACAAATTGGTTCTTTGATATCGTAAAGAAACCTTTGGAAACTAAGATTGTTTAAAATAAGCCACACAGGTATTCTTGTAGCATGATTTAAAAACAAATGTCTTGTTGCCATGGTGATACATGTATCTTGGTTTGTAAATAATAACCGTAGAAGGGCACTATTTGCAGTATGAAATTGAAATTGAGGATTTCATATGTCAATGTTTTTTATAAACAGATTTTTAGTCTTTATTTTGTATTTATATAAAGAATAATCATCAATATTGAAAATATTGTTATTAGGGCAATTGAATATGCAAATGAGGGTAACCCCCTACAGATATTGGCATGGCTCCATTGAAACCGGCATGCCCAAAAACATATATTTAGACACTAAAACGGTGTTTCTAGCGTGCATACATCAAATGATATTCACTTTTAAAGGTTTTCCTGGGAGTTCATGCCTTTTCTTTCAGACTTGTCGCCATGGAAATGCTTGTGTTCTCTCAGAAAAATATAGAAATAACCACAATCCTCAACTCTTGGGAATATTACCTTTCATTTGGTATCAAAATTGATTGTTATCAGCATCATCTAAGTATGATAAATTTCATTTTATTTTCTACCGGTCCAGGTTCAATTACCTGATAGGCCTATTGTTTGAAGTTTCATTTGTTATGACAATCGCCATGGCAACCAAAAATGCACATATAATGAATCTGAGCAAATAATACATTATGATGCCAAGTTTGAAGTAGTTTCCAACAAAACCTGTCAAGATATAGACAATTTTAATATTTATCAGTATTTTTAGAAAAATTGCTATTTGGTATGTTGGTTGCCATGGCATCTTTATTTACTGCTGGGTGTCCAATTTTTCTTAATAATACTTTTTGTCATAGAGTTAACTTTTTTTGTCATTGTTAATTTTCTGCCTTTACCTTATGATATTGCCACAGAAGACAACTTTCTGAAGACTGTTTTCAAAAATTGCGATGTTTTCGAGATATCAGTTGCCATGGCAACTTCGTGAAAAGTGCAATCCGGTTAATTTCACACATTTTGGAGAGACGTTATTCCAAACAACAATTTGTGTAAAAATGACATATTTCCAATCACAATTAACAAAGTTAATGACAAATAAGTGTTTATAAGTATAATGTCATAATTACCAAAATGGTTGCTATGGAAACCAAAATATCTAAAAATGCTCAAGATTGAGAAACATGAGAATATCAGATTTGGAATCACCATATTCCACTTATTCAAGAACGACAATAAAATAGCTGTACCCTCTTAGTGGTACGGTTACCCCCTATTTTGCCCAAGTTCTACTGGACTAACAGCTTGGAGTCGTGTGGCGATGAGCTCAAGGGGGCCAGGGTGAACAGGTGAAGCATATGAAGTTTCTACCAAAATAGGATCTGAACCATGTGACAAGTGTAGTACAGTGATGATGAGGATGATGACAATTTATCGACATGTTTTGACAATGTGACTGAATTTTGATGGTTAGCTGTTGTTTTTAAAAGGTGTATATTGATGAGAAAGGTCATGGGCAGTTTTACGGTATTTGCACACGGCCAATTTCTCATATTTAGGCACATATTACGAGAAAAGTATGATAGGTATACGGAAATAGGTTGTGGTGGCACTCTTGTATTACATTGAAATATATGTGTGCCAAATTTTACCCTTCTACGATGTTTAGTTTTGAAGCAACAAGCGATTTAAGGCCAATTTTTGCTCATTTTTGCGTCTCACGGGCAGTTTTGCTAATTTTATGGCATCACACAAACATAAATGAGAGACCATTTGTTACTTTATATGCTATGATGAATAAGCATTTAAGGATGTGTCTACTGTTTGTGTCAATTTTGTAGCTTGAGACATATCCAAAGGTAAAGCAACAGCATTTATTTCAATAACTACAACTCATTTTCAGAATTTGAGGCTTGAATATGATGTCAAAAAAACATGTCCTCTCCAGCCCATGGAAAAAAACACTCAGGATTTTGAAGGAAACTCAAACAATTTGTGTTTTCGGTGCTCAGTTATGTGCCTCTACATCATTGTGACAAATACAAGTTAAGAAAATATCCGTGCAATGTACATAGATTTTCTTAGAAATCAAAATCCTCAATGTCAAAAAAATGTCCTCTCCAGCCCATCAGAATTTTTGGTATGATTCAGGTCTTTTAACAATGGTTTCGACAAGGAAAAGGCCACGGATTTACTAAATGATTTATTCTGGATGTATAAAAAGGGTATTTATAAATATTGAAAATTTCTATATATGTTTTTCCATCATCAAATTGCACTATTATAAGAAAACCAAACTTGAGAGTATAAGTTAGTTATTATATGTAATATATCACTATAACTGCAGTTTTTTGGAAATAACTGAATGACTTTACAAGATAATACACAAATATTTTGTTTATGGAGCAATTAAAGTTAATTTTTTCTGAGCTGGTGATTTTGGGTGATTTTCGGAGATTTTTCTCTCTGGAACGTTATCTTTGACACAAGGCAAACCCAATGAGTTTCAATCGTACAGCAACAAAACTTGATACAGGGTTTGTAGGAAACCTAGGGATTATATACCTCGGCAATGATGGGTCCATTGAGACTAAAACCTCACTAAACAGTCTAAAATAGAAACTTTCAGGGTATGACAAGTGAAATTTCTTTATTTTCGTTATAAAAATAGTGAAAAAAATATGTTTGCCACATTTACTAAAAAAATTTAGTCGTTTTATTGGTTTTGATGGTTCAATACAATCAGATGGCTCTATTTCCATTAAAAAAATTGTTCAAATTGTATTTGTGTGGATGCTTTTTTTCATAAATTTTTTTTTCAAAAATCCCAACCTTGCATACTTTAAAGTGTGGTGATTTGGTGATAAACAAACAAATCACTTCTGTTTTTGTTGATTTACGAATCAGTAATATGTTCATTTCATGATAGCGCAAAGGAAATCCTCATCTACACAACTTTATTTTGACCCCCCATGAGACACTTTGAGTGCAAATACTGTAAAACTGCCCTCATAAAGATTGAAAACGTTTGAAATCTGATATACTTTTAAGCTTTTATTTTTGTTGAACATGCCTGCATTATAATCTCACTGTTAGTAAGCCAATCCATTTTAGGTGCTCTATTATAATTAATTCATTATTTCTATGAAGTGTTATGATTAAAGGGTAATTATGGTACAGGTGCAATCTAAATATTGCAGTTATCATGCAAATAAGCTTTTCAAAGCTCCTACAATCATTTTGAGAAATTCGCATGAATCCACATTTTCCTGTGATAGGCTTTGCTTTCTATATATTCAAAATTTAACTGAAATTATACAAAATCAACACCCTTAGAATAGAATAGATTTTATTCAAGTAAAGTACATATATATATATGACAATACAATTTGTCTTGCTGCAGAGCTCATCATAAAAAGTTATACATGTTATCATAAGAATAAATAATAGAATAATGATGAATGTAGAAAATGTAAAAAAGCAATAAAAACGATAGATGATTACATGTTATTAAAAATGCGAACAGCTGAGGGATAAAAACTATTGATAAAACGCTTATTGCCAAAAAATGTTCTTAAACGTTTGCCGGATCGTAAAAATGTAAACAGATGACTAGCAGGGTGACTCTCTTCTTTCATTATGGCACGGGTTCTTTTTTTGGTTCTGTCATTGTAAATACTATATAGTGACGGCAGCCCAGTTCCAATTATTTTCTCTGCAGAGCGTATAACAGAATTCAGTTTATCAACATCCTTTTTCGAAGCAGAGCCGAACCAAACTGTGATGGACCTTGTAAGAATACTTTCAATTATGGCACGATAGAAGTTGACTAGAATGGATTGCTGCACGTTGAAAGATTTCAGAGTTCGTAAAAAGTACAATCTTTGGCACGCTTTCTTTCTTATGTCTGTACAGTTCATACTCCACTTCAGGTCGTCAGTTATGAAAGCCCCAAGAAACTTAAAGTGTCCAACCATTTCCACATTTTGATCATTTATCGCCAGGGGAGCTTTGTTGTTTTTGTTTCTTCGAAAATCAATGATAATTTCCTTGGTCTTGGCTACATTAAGAGTTAGATTATTTGCTGCACACCAATCAACTGTTGATTTAACTTGAGCTCTGTATGTTGTTTCATCATTTTTACTAATTAGTCCGCAGACAGTCGTGTCATCAGCAAATTTGATAACGACAGTATTTCCATACATAGCAACACAGTCATAAGTAAAGATCGAATATAACATTGGTGACAGAACACAGCCTTGGGGAGCGCCAGTTGATAAAAATTTGAGATCCGAATGGGTATTGTCTATGCGAACTCTTTGCTGTCTGTTAATAAGAAAGTCTAAAATCCAATCACAGAGAGCTGGTGGAAATTTAAGATCATGTAAAAGTTTATGGTGCAATTTGGCTGGTGTAATTGTGTTAAAAGCAGAACTGTAATCAATAAAAAGCACTCGTGCATATGTAGATGGTGATTCTAGGTGCTGTAAAATCCGGTGCAGACATAAAGTGATGGCATCTTCCGTGGAACGATTTGCTCTGTACGCAAATTGATACTGGTCAAAATCAGCTGGTAGCAGGGTCTTAATGTACTTCAAGATAATTCTCTCAAATGCTTTCATTGGAATTGCATTTAGAGCAACAGGTCTGTAATCATTCAAGCATGAAACACTGCTCTTCTTGGGTACTGGAATGATCGTAGCTTGCTTGAATGAATTTGGCACTTTGCATGATTGCAATGACAAGTTGTATATGTCTGCAAAAACCTTTGAAAGCTGAGAGGCACAGTTTATTAACAAGCATGGTGATATGCCATCTGGCCCTGGAGCTTTTTTCTTTTTTAGAGATGTAAAAACCTTGCGCACATCAACTTCATCGATTACAAATCTGGGTAAAATCTCACTTTCTGATGCAAATCTTGGCTGAGTGTCATTTACCTTGTCGAAGCGAGCATAAAACTCATTCAGTTGATTTGGTAGACTTGGGTCTGAACACTCTACTTGCCCTGTAAATCATGCTCTGTAATTTATCAAACAATTTCTCCAATCATAATTGACTGCACTGACTTCTTCTTGCAAGTAAACTGAGAATATCATCATCAAACTGTTCTAAAAAGTGAAAATTGAGCAATTTTCGGACATGAAGTGCTTATGATAAACATCTTGATATCACCTTAATGTCAGTACAAATTGGCTGAGACTATGCCATATGATTGAGAGGGCATCCTGCTACTAAAATGAAATAATTTTGGATTTTTTATAAAATATGTCTTGATGATATATACCAAAGTTACAGGAAGATTTCAGTTTTAATTATATTTCAGTTTTAATTATATTTCAATTTTGACGTGCAACTTGAGATAAAAATACTCCTTTATATGCAAACATTGAACTAGTATTCAACCTTTAAAAAGGTTAGGCAATGATTCGACCTCAAATATATGAGTAAAACAAATTATATGAGACTATGTCGGACTATTATGGTAGAGACCCTGTAAGCTGAAGTTTCTACTTATATTATGTCGTAAAGTAGACACACTTAGCCCATGCAAAATTTGAAGAAAATTGTCCATGTCAATCACAAGATATAGCCATTTACCCCTTTTGGGGGTTACTACCTAAAACCGAAACTGTTCATCCAGTAACATCCATTAAGTACAAGCCTAGATCCAACATAAACTTGACATTCCATTTTAAACAACCAAATTCCTCAAAATACGTATTTACCCCCTTTGACCTTGATTACGAGGGTAAATTATCCTATACTGTAACGTTTTCTCTTTTAACATGTGCCTGAGTCAATATCCCATACGTGTGCAAAATTTGAAGTAAATCGTCCATGTCAGTCACAAGTTATAGTCATTTACCCTTTTGGGGGTAATTATTAAAAACCGAAACTTTTCATCCAGTAACATCCATACGAATAACCTAGACCAAACGTGCAACTAATATTCCATTTTAAACAACCAAGTTCTTCAAAATATGTATTTACCCCCTTAGAACTTGATTACGAGGGTAAATCACCCTATTCTGTGAATTTTTTCCTTTTAGCATGTGTCTGAGTCAATGTCACAAACGTGTGCAAAATTTGAAGTAAATCGTCCATGTCAATCACAAGTTATAGTCATTTACCCCTTTTGGGGGTAATTACCCAAAACAGAAAGTTTTCATCCAGTAAAATCCAACCGGATAGCAGTAGACCAAACATACAGCTGATATTCCATTTTGAACAACATAACTCCTCAAAATATATATTCACCCCTTTTGGCATTGATTACGAGGGTAAATACCCTATGTTGGCAATACTGTTAAAATTATTTGTTTAATATGTGCCTGAGTCAATATCCCAAACGTGTGCAAAATTTGAAGTAAATCGTCCATGTCAATCACAAGTTATAGACATTTACCCCTTTTGGGGGTAATTACCCAAAACAGAAACTTTTCATCCAGTAAAATCCAACCGGATACCCTTAGACCAAACATACAGCTGATATTTCATTTTGAACAACATAACTCCTCAAAATATATATTCACCCCTTTTGGCATTGATTACGAGGGTAAATACCCTATGTTGGCAATACTGTTAAAATTATTTGTTTAATATGTGCCTGTGTCAATATCCCAAACGTGTGCAAAATTTGAAGAAAATCGTCCAGGTCAATCACAAGTTATAGACATTTACCCCTTTTTGGGGGTAATTACCAAGCTTCGGGCAACAAGGATTACATAATACAGAAACCATTAATATATTACCAGACTATCATTGAAATCCTTTCATTAAAACCAAAGTTTTACAATGTTTTCACTCTTGGGGCAAAACACCCTATTTCAACACCCCATTACATAGTTACCCCTTCACATAATCAAAATATAAAATATCACTTACCTTGAATGGTTAGTCAGGCTACCTATCAGTGAAAGAACTGAGTTTCTAGCTTGCTTAGTTTTTCTGGAAACCTGTGCAAACCTGTTTTAGTCAAATTGGGGTAATTACCCCCTTACCCTCATTGCACAAAAACAATTATGGGTTACAAATGTTGGGATACATGTTTATATATATATTCCAAAGTTTCAAATTGATTCTTGTAATATTAAAAAAGTTATTCCACTTTTAAGTTTTCCAATTTTCGACTTTGAGATGACCTGTGACCTTGAGTTCAAGGTCAAGGTCAACCATCTTCTCCCAAAATGAAGTACTAACCATGGACTATATATGTACCAAGTTTCAAGTCTCTAGCACAAAAACCTACTGGCCAAGAAAAAAATAATAATAATAACTAGGGTCCCAGGGGACTTCAACCTTAAAAGGTCAAAGGGATGATTCGACATTAAAACATTCGATAATATGCGTAGAACAAGGTGGAAAACCTAATACTCCATTATCAACACAATGTTATATTAACGCCTTCCGACTAAGATTTATGGTGTAAATTGTCCTCTAACATCAAAAATTTACTTACATCATGTCCGCAGGACCACATAATAAACTTATGTAAAATTAGAAGACAATCGTCCAAGTCAATCAGCAGTTATAGACATTTACCCCTTTTTGGGGTGATTACCTAAATACGCATATTTTCATCCCTAACATCCCAAGTGTAGAGGCAAGAAGTAACCGATGCCAAATGCACCTTTTAAAAACAAGTATTGCTCAAAAACCATAATTACCCCCTTCGTTCCTGATTATAAGGGTAAATTGCCCCATTAAATCAAATATACTCTTTCGTGATGTCTCCAAACCATGATATTAAGCATTTGCAAGAAATGAAGAAAATCGTTCCAAACAATAAAAAGTTATAGCTATTTACCCCTTTTTGGGGTAATTACTTAAAACTGACAAATTTTATCCTCAAACATCAGTAATGAAAAGGCAAATACCAATCAATGTGAAATACACCATTAAAAACATAAGAACTGTTCAAAATACACATTCACCCCTTTCGACCCTGAATACTAGGGTAAATTACCCAACGAAATCAAATTTACACTTTCATCATGTCCCCATGTCCAAATGGTACCCCTGTGCAAAATTTTAAGAAAATCGTCAATATCAATCACAAGTTACAGCTATTTACCCCTTTTTGGGGGTAATTACTTAAAACTGACAAATTTTACCCAGTAACATTAGTGATGAAAAGGCAAGACCCAATCGATGTCTTATACACCATTAAAAACTTAAGAACTGTTCAAAATACATATTTACCCCTTTCGACCTTGGGGATGAGGGTAAATTACCCCATGACTTCAAATTTACACTTTCATTAGGTCCTCAAGTCAAAAGAGTAAACTCTTGCAAAATTTGAAGTAAATCGTCGATGTCAATCACAAATTATAATCATGTACCCCTTTTTGGGGTAACTACCCCAAAACGTCATTTTTATCTTATGATATGACTCTAATTCATAAATACTATATACACTCCAAGTTTCATCAAATTCCCTCCATTCAAACCAAAGTTAAAAAATGTTTTTACTTTTTGGTCAAAACACCCATTTTTGAAAGTCCTGTTACTCAACAACCCCTCTTTCAATCAAAATGTAAAAGGTTTCTTACCATGGATATTTAGTCAGGCTACCAATCACAGCAAAAACTGGGTCTCTAAGTGAAGTAGTTTTCTCTAAAAACAGGAGCAATTGTTTTTTATCAAAATGGGGTAAACACCCCTTTTTCGTCACATCAGAAAAAAAAATTCTACCCACATTTGTAGAGAAACACTTTTATACACATATATTCCAATCTCATGTCTGTAACTATAAAATTTAATGAATTAATCAACTTTGAATATTTGAAAATTTTGACTTTGAGATGACCTGTGACCTTGAGTTCAAGGTCAAGGTCAAATCTTTTCTACCAGAATGAAGTACTAACTATGGACTATATATGTACAAAGTTTCAAGGCTCTAGCTTCAAAGTTAACTGGACAAGAAAATAATAATAATAATAAAATAAAAGAAAATAAGATGATTCTCCATTTATGTCGAATCATAATAATAAAATCAAAGAAAACAAGATGATTCTCCCGATAGGTCGAATCATAATGATGCAAATGGCTCTGATTGTGGCAGATATGTCTTCTGTATATTGTGAAGATGTCACATATCAAATTTCATGCAGTTTAGTGCAATATTGATGAAGTTACAACAGTTTTTATGGATATAAGTCTAACCGGAACCCAAAAAGCGGAAATTTCCGAGGCTTCAACATATGTTTAAAAACAGGGTGATAGCATGGTGAAGGCATGGTGAAGGCTAAGAGATACAGATTGCTATCACCCATTTTCTGAAACTATAGAGAAATAGGGCTAACATAAAATCACTATGAGAATTCCTCCCTCTGAGTGAGTCTGACTGGTCAAATTTGGCTGCCTGGCTCATGGACTAAATTCTGAAGAGGCCGTGAAACTTATTTCAGGGAGGCATTGATAGTCCAGTCATTCTAAGAGAATAGGGGGGGGGGGTCAACCCACCAAAAATTGCAATAGTAATGATTCTGGTACCAAATTAATTGTTATAATCTAGAGCAAGTTTCCTGAAGTTTACCCATAAATTTATGCATTGGAACATGGCCTAATTACCATAAATCCAAGATGGCGGCAGTAAAAATCACGTTTTCTTCAAATAACATGGAAACTGTTAGGTTTAGGCCTCATATCTGTATGAAACATGAATATAAACTTGGGTACTACGGACATTTTGACACCATTTCCGTGTCTCTATCTCTATTAGTTCTCGAGATATGGAATATTCACATATTTCATATTTCGGGGAAATATCTGTAAAACGGCCAAAAAAACTTGATTATTGATCTTGATTCCAAATACTTGATTTATGATTTTAGTTTTATCCATTGAGGATGCAACAGGGACTCCTTGTGGGCTATTTCACAAATCAATCATGTCTTTACCTAAGTTATATATCCCTATTATCCAATCTTTTGCATGTCGAAGTCATGCCATGAAAATGCATTATTTGTTGAAGATTGTCCGTTTTAAAGCAAATAAATAACTTCTACTGGGTCTATTTTTTATGGTCATGCCTCTTAACAGCTGTCTTAAGCACTTAAGTATATAAGTGGTCAAGTGCATTGAATTCAGCCTATTTTGAAGTACTACAAGCATGGTCATTAACTATAATAGAAAGCTAACAGTGGAATAGATTCCGTTGGTATCTATTAAATATGGTAAATACGGCTTGTGTTGAGGGCGTTATAATCATGCAACTGCAACACTGGCCTGAATTCCACTACTGCTGCTCCTATCTCCTACCAGTGGCCACCACAATGGAGGTTCAACTTTCTTCTTCCCATCATCACAAAACAGGACCGTCATCAGAACTGGGAAGAAGAATTTTCCACTATTGAGAGCTTTTGAAAGGCAAGCACCATGCAGTTGAGCAGTGCATGCCAGAGGATGGTTGTGATCAATTGTGGTCACCAACCTGGCGGATCTCAATAAACTTTTTGCTTTTTGCTCGAACTATGTTGGATGTCACAGAAGATCCCAGATAGTGTTATCCACCCACTGACTAAGGGGTTCATATCAGTAGCATGGTATATTGTGGAAATTTATCAGGATAAAATCTGAACAGACTCTTGCGCCTTTTCTAATTATACTAGATCATAATAATATATTATAATTGCCCCCCCCCCTTTAATGTTCCCTCCTGGTCTTATGGTTAAGCACGCTTGTCCACTGACTCTGATGGGTTCAAATCTAATCCCTGGCACTCACTTCAGTCTGAGCCCATGGGACTTAAATGGAGGCAGGTTGTATCCAGTATTCTATGCTGAGGCAACTGAAAGACCTTGGGCCTCCCTGAATCAATAGGGCATTTGCCAGATTCCCAGACTTCTCATCTCATCAACATACAATGGTCACCAAAAATGAAAGTGCAGCTCCCTCCGCAAAGATGGAGGTTGAGCTGCCCTGGCTGATCCGGGGTATACAAGCGCAACAAAAGTCAGTCATGTTGCAATCGGTAAATTAAGCGTGCCGATTTTGGAGCAAGCTTCTCACATTTCTTCAAGACATTGATGTTTAACAGCATTAATTGAGCAATTATTGCAAAATCGGGGAGACTGGAGTAGATAGATGTTTGTTTCATATTTTGTACCCTTTGGATGAGAGTTTCAATGGCTCAACAACTTTCTGGATGTCAAGTTAAAGCAAAAATTGTTGCTTCTCTTCAATGACTGTCAATTCCTCTTAATTATGAAAATATCTTTCTGATGTGTATAACTTTTACCTTGAAAATCTACTTTGAAAAGAATTAACAAACCCCAAGTCGATGTCTGGCAGGTTAATACCTGAACCAGAACAAAAGTCCCAAAAATAAAGATACAATAAAATATGATGTCCTGAGTGTATTCTGTGATTCTGAACACCAATCTGACTAAACTAGTTTTTCCTTGGGGAACATTGTCACTCAGAATGACAGAAAAATATTGAAGACTTTCCTCGGTTACATTGCAGACATGCATAAAGTAAGTGTTAGGGTAAGTGTTGAGGAAAAAAAAGAATCAATTCTTCTGATGATCATAAATCAATCTTCCTCAGATATTTGGTATATATCTTAAGTTGAACCTGAGTCATGTCTTTATCACAGGGATCAACTTTGTCCTTTGAGAAGGGTTTCCATAACAGATCTTTCAAGATCCATAGAGCTATGTCACTGGATTTGAAAGCTGACCGGTGCTGTGGCTGACACAACTACCGAATGCAGCAGTTGTAATGATCAAATTATACTGCAGAGAATCCTGTTTAGTTTCACTTTGAAGTTGATTTCATGTGCTCTAAGTAAAAACTAATTTAGCAGGTGAGCGCCCTATCCACCAGACAACAGCAACTCAATGCAACTCTTGTCTGTTGAGCAATCTGGAGAGTCTCATCCATGCACTTGTCAAATACGCAACCAAATTGGCAGCTACCTGAACATGAAGCACAGTTTCACTTTTCAATAGTGAAAATGTTTTTGCTTCATAAATTCATAATTTTCCTTATGAAAACTTCACAAATCTAGAATCGAGGGTGTAACCCTTATTCGAATAAGTGTATGTCCTTCAATTATCTACGGATCAATTTATTCCGGCGATCTACGTGATCTGGGGAGCCACTTACCCCTTGCAGTCTCATCTGCATTCTAGATAACTGTAGTTATTAAAACAGGCTCCATTCCATGCATGCAAGGTAATGTATCCTTAAGAGGCATGATAATAACCACGCAGACCCAATTTGGGGTCTTTGTGTGATAAAATAATTCACTATTTTCAGCGAACAATGCATTTTCAAGGTATGTCTTCAACATGCAGTATGTGGGATGTGGGGGTATAGAATTGAAGTAAAGACACAGTAAATGTGTAAAATGGTCCAATATATTTCCCTTTGAATCCTCAATGGAAAAAACAACAAAAACAAAAATTAAGTATTCGGAATCAAGATCAATAATCAAGTTTTTTTGGCCGTTTTACAGATATTTCCTGAAATATGATATATATGAATATGCCATATCTCGAAAACTAATAGAGATAGAGACATGGGGATGGTGTCAAAATGTCCGTAATACACAAGTTTATATTTATGTTTCATACAGATATGAGGCCTAAACCTAATAGTTTCCATGTTATTTGCAGAAAACATGATTTATACTGCCGCCATCTTGGATTTATGCTAATTAGGTCATGTTCCAATGCATAAATTTATGGGTAAACTTCAGGAAAGTTGCTCTAGATTATGACAATCAATTTGGTACCAGAATCATTACTATTGCAATTTGTGGTGGGTCCATCCGTAGAATGACTGGACTATGACAGTCTTTATTAATTGAGCTTTCATGTCCCATGTGTGCAAGGTTTCTCGCTCAGTTGCTTTTTTGTGTTATAAATACTGTGCAATGCACAGTGTGCATGTCTTCACTTCGCTGTTTCTTTTAAGGCACTGGTAAGTAGTCATTGTTGAACAGTTGGTGTTCTCCTCATGGCCCATCTATGAGCTACCCTGCTCCAATTCAGGGGTCCCTGGCTGACCCCACAATTACTATGGCAATTCATTTTCTTGTGTCATATCAGTCTACTTCTCTTTAATAAAGATTGATTAATTAATTTTTTTCACAGTTTGGAATAACTTACCTGACATGCTTTTTTCAAAATACAGATTAAGTAAAATTCTTTTTTTCCCCACAGTTTGGATTTTAAATCTAACTCGACGTGCTTTTTGGTGCGTATGCAAATGCAGGCAAGTTAGTCTTCGCCTGGTCCATTCCGTCGATGATTATGGAAGTGTATTTTGATGGTTCACGCATGGCCTTTTCACGGTGCTTGTAGTACTTGTTACGCTGATTCCAGCAATGCACATAAATATGATACATGGTAATGGAGACATTCTGGTTTCTCAGTCATTTGGTATTTATAATAAGATGATGTCCCTCTGGTAGGATGGAGTTAAGAGGTATATCAAGACATTTCTGTTGTTAGATTTCATTTTGCATTGTTTGTTTATTTTTGACAACCAGTTTCATCCAGAAAATCAATTTGGGGTAAGTTGTGCCAATGGTATGACATAGGAATTAATATTTTATTCATCTTTTTTTGTCTAAATTTTACGCAAGTCCTAAAAATGTTGTGAAATAACGTACACTGTAAGGAACACATGTTAAAAGAGTTATAACACCCTCTAAACAATGAACAATTCTGTTCTTTTTCAGCATTTTAAATTTGTGTATAAAATGGCTCATAAATGTCTGATTAGTTTCATGTAACATGTCTGTCATACGTTAAAAACATGATACAAATGATCTATCTGAAGAAACGGGTGAACTACAAGATTGTTTGGAATAAAGTAGGCGGTACAACTTACCCCGTCACGCGGCACAACTTACCCCGGCACTGGGGCAAGTTGTGCCACTTGACCTACTTTTTTCAAATGCCTGTCATGACCTTCCAAATGGTTTGACTGCCCTGAAACTTTGGTTGATTCTGGCCAAAGTATTATATTTTGATGTCTGATTTTCAGTTTGCATGATTAAGGTTTGGTTTTATGGAAAATCAGCCTGACGAAAAAAATGGCACAACTTACCCCGGTCTCCCCTACTTCATTTTAAACACAAATTTTATTTCATAACTTACATCAACCAATACGAGAACTCAAATGAAGGTTATAAGGTCTCTTTGCTTCTTTATTTTTAGGGTACAAATATGGATAACTTTGTTGGCATCACATATTATGCTATTAAATTTCATAAAGCTGGAAGATAACTGTTGCAACTGGGATAACAGCTGGTGAAAGTTATAACTGACCTAAAACGAAGAGACAAAGACACCTTGCATAAAAGATAAATCTCACATTTTCTAGTGCATTCAAACTTTTGAGGGTAGTGTACTTTTATAGTCCTTGTCATACTTACGTGGAATCTCAAGTTTTTTTTCTATGCTGTTGAACTGTGATGTCAGAGATGACTCTATTCTAGCATTGCAATATATGTAAATTAACTACAAGCTGTGATGTCATTTCAAACTGGGTCAGATTCCCCAGCTTCTAACCAATGCGAATCCACCAAACTGAGCATCACAGTTTCAACTCAGTGTCAGAGTTAAAATTTGGTCTGGGAAAAGCCCATGCAAGTTTGACATCACAGCCTCTCAGCCAATGGACTGCCAGAACAAATATACATAACATAAGCCATGTGTTTACAAACAAATTGTAAAAGCCTTCTGTTTACACCAACTTCCATCCAAGTTTAAAGTTGTAAGTTAGCAGTTTGTAGATTAATCAAACAACTCTGTTGGGATTATAACAGTTGTCTACTGTGAATGCTCACAAAGCTGCTATTTGGTAGGATTAGACTGGTGATTGCTGTGATAAATTATAGGGATCAAAAATGTAATGCTTCCTTCAATATATCAATGTTTGAACTGTGATGACGTAGTTTACGGTCAGCCCATTGGCTATCGAGCTGTGATGACGTAGTTGTAGGGGCTATCCCTGATAAAACTCTTACTCTGACACTGTGTTGAAACTGTGACGCTCAGTTCAGGACGATCAACATTGGCCAGAAGCTGGGAAATCTGACCCAGTTTGAAATGACATCACAGCTTGTAGTTAATTTACATATATTGCAATGCTAGAATAGAGTCATCTCTGACATAACAGTTCTACAGCATAGAAGAAAATATTGAGATTCCACGTAAGTATGACAAGGACTGTAAAACATACATTGGTTTCTGTTGGGCCTACTACTGGGTCACTATCATTATTCTCTGGCAAGTCACTCGCTGTTGCTCCATCATTGGTCACTGACAAGTCGACCACAGGTGGTACATCACTGGTCACCATGGCAGCATAATTGATTTCTGGTGGGCCCGCAACTGGTACAGCATGCTTTTGGTGCAGCATCTTTGGTGGTTCCGGGCTGGTTCGCCACTGCCGATTGAGAATCATTTTTTGCCCGCACTGAGTCAGCTGGAGCTTGAAACACTTCATGCAGTTGTCAGCCTATGTGAACAATTATTTTTTAAGCAGAAAGAGTGACCAGTGATGGAAATGGAAAATTTTCGTCGGGGGAGCTCTCAGCTCGTGCGGCAGTCATTCCAAATTCTTAAAATGGAAAGAATTCTTCCACAACAGGGCCATTCTCAAATTTTGGGACAACGGGTATAGGAAAATTGTCCTGTAACGGAGGGGAAAATGTGGTAACGGAGGGGAATTTTGATGTAAAAAACCAACTGTAGGAACAGCAACAAAAGGAAAAATGATAAAAGATTGATGTAACTATTATTTTCAGAAGTACTTCATCTCGTATCAGTAGATTTTTTGGTCCAAATGTCGATTTCTTGCTCATGATCTGGTAACGGAGGGGACGGTAACGGAGGGAACAATTTTTTTGGTTTTCGCTCATTACTGCTTTTTATTTTGGAGATTAGACAAAATAATTGCAGAATATTAAAACCTGCCACCCTCAGCAACATATACATGAAATCGCTCTGTAAAATTATCATTGGTAAGCTTGGAAATGAAGGAAACGGAGGGGACATTTTAGTGGGACCAAAAACATTTTTTATGAACATTATGTCATAATTTATTGAATACATGTTTTATGAAGTCTGCAAGGCAGTGGTACTATGGCGCACATGTGTCTGATGATATTCAGTGAAAATAACTCATAAAAAACAATAACGAACAGAGCTATGGCAAGTAACGGGACAAAAAAATTGACATAAATTAGTGACACAACTATTGTATCAATTTAATCAATGAAATTATACACACATTGAATATGAACTAAATATAAATTCGAGTCTATATTCCCATGAATCTTGCAAAGTAACTTTGAAAATAATGGTCTATTAGGAGGAAAATGAACACTTGATTTTGTCATGCACGGATTTCTGGACATAATGCATTATAAAAAGTCTAATGAATGACTTTTTGCTCCAAATGCAGTGGTTCTAAGTAGAAATATGAATAACAGATGCAGAGTGACGCTTCAGATATTTATCGCATTCATATTAATGTCAGGGAGCTAGAGTGACGCAAATTGTCCCGAAATTTGAGAATGACCCAACAGCATAATTTTAGCTAAAAAATAACCATGAAGACAGAAAAAGTAACATGATAATTTGAATTTCACCACTGATCATTGGGGGAGCTGTAGCAGGGTACAGTTCCCTCTGTTTTTTGGTCAAGGGAGCTCAGCTCCCCCGAGCTCCCCCCCATTTCCATCACTGCAGAAAGACTAAACCACAACCCAGAAAAACAGCATGATGGAATTGGTTTATCAAACTTTGTTCTTTGAACAGAGTGATGCATAAATGATTAGATTTACAAATAGGCCTTGGCCAGATGTGTACTTGCTCAACTTTCCAAGAATGAACTACATGTAGGCTATACTGTAAAAAGATGATCTGGAGTATTTCTGTCTGAACATGATTAGCTGATAGATCAGCTTGAGAGAAGAATTGTTTCATTAAATGTTAACAGTTTCCAATACATTGAAGAACGCTCCGCCAAGAATGTTCAAGATCAAAACGATAAACACACAAACATGGCCGACATGTTTACAGTATCTTCTCCTTCGATAATTCTTGTAGCTTAATTCCTCCATCTGGTGGAAAATCTTGTCGTAATCTTCATGACATGTGCAGTGCCATCTACCGATTCCATCAATTTCAAAAATTCTGCTCTGGAGAATTTCCAATATTTTCGAGGACTCCATTTGGAAGGAGATGATTGCGCTTTGGGCTTTTTCAATTTTGTCCATTTGGTCTGAATAATATTTGACCACCATAAAAGTAATGGCAGCAATTGACTGCAATACGATAGAAATGGTGAAAATTGCCATCAATGCGTAAACATCGCGAATGTTCTGATAGAATTTCTTGTTTCTGTACACGTTGGCAAGAGTTGCGGCATTGCTAATCAATAAGGTCACATCCAAGAAACGAGCAATCTTTTCTCTAGTCTCCTGGTATTTGTTTGATTGGGATTTCTGCAATTTGCTTGACTTTTTCTCTTCCGAATCATTCTGAGCCTGCAAAGAAAAACAACAATATAATAAAATTGAATCTTAATTTCTCCATTAATTCAATTCTATATTCTGGAAAATGTGTCACATTTCCATTATAATAAAAAATTCGAGATGGCTACAATTATAAATTCCAAGATGATGACGTATCTAGAAATGGCCTGAGGGCGGGCCACAACATGTGGCCAATATGCAATCGATTCAAAATGGTAACACTACAATCAAATCAAGCAGGGCCGGCTCCAGCCAATTAATGCGCCCTAGGCAGCATCTTGCTGATGCGCCCCCCTCCTGGACGCAGAGCAAGGAGTGGGCACAGAGCGAGGAGGGGCGCATAGCAAGAAGGGGCGCAGAGCAAGTAAGGCGAATGGCTAGAAGGGGCGCAGAGCAAGGAGGAGGCGGAGAGCAAGGAGGGGGTGCAGAGCAAAGAGGAGGGTGCAGGGCAAGAAGGGGGCGCAGAGCAAGTAGGAGGCAGAGATCAAGGAGGGGTTGCAGAGCAAGGAGGGGCGCAGAGCAAGTAGGGGCGCAGAGCAAGTAGGGGCGCAGAGCAAGTAGGGGCGCATAGCAAGTAGGGAGCGCAGAGCAAGTAGGTGGTGGAGATCAAGGAGGGGGTGCAGAGCAACGAGGAGGGTGCTGAGCAAGAAAGGAGCGCAGAGCAAGGGGGGCGCAGAGCAACAAGGAGGGGACGCAGGGCAAGGAGGGGCACAGAGCAAGAAGGGGCGCAGAGCAAGTAGGGGTGCATAGCAAGAAGGGGGCGCGGAGCAAGGAGGGGGTGCAGAGCAATGAGGGGGGCGCAGAACAAGAATGGGAATCAAAGATAGGGGGTGGAGGGCAAGGAGAGGGTGCAAGTAGGGGCGCATAGCAAGAAGGGGGTGCAAAGCCAGGAGGCGGCGGAGAGCAAGGAGGGGGTGCAGAGCAAGAAGGGGGCACAGAGCAAGGAGGGTGAGCAGGGCAAGGAGGGGGCGCAGAGCAAGGAGGGGTTCAATTCGAAAAAAAAAACGAATAAGAAGAAATTAACAGATAAAATAGCCAGGAAAATTAAGTTTTACTTAAAAAATGGCATCACAGTACTTCACAACTGCATGACTTATTGTAAATATTCAAGTCTTATTAATTTTCTTGAATAAATACCATTTCTCTCGCCTTTCATTTTATGTGTTAAATACTATGCAAAGAAAAGTTTGTGCATGTGGTTACGCGTGTACGTGCCTCCTTGCTCTGCGGGCCCCCTCTTCGCTCTGCGCCCTAGGCGACTGCCTAATTGGCCTAATGGTAGAGCCGGCCCTGAAATCAAGATGGCAACCACTATAATCATTTCAAAGTGGCAACCATCATAATTGATTAAAAAAGGGCAACCATCATAATTAATTCAAGACAGCAACCATTATAATTAATTCCAGAGAAGGTGACCATTATAATCAATTCAAGATGACAACTGTTTTAATTTATTCAAGAGGATGGCCATTATAATCAATTCAAGAAGGCAACCATTATAATTGATTCAAGAGGGTGACTGTTATAGTCAAATCAAGATGGCAACCATTTTAATCAATTTAAGACAGCAAGCACTATAATAAATTCAAGATTTCAACTATTATAATTGATTCAAGAGGGTGACCATTTTAATCAATTCAGGTAAATGTCAACCATCATAATAAATTCTATATTGCAACCATTATAATCAATTCAAGATGGCAATCATTATAATCAATTCAAGAAGACAGCAAGTACTATAATAAATTCAAAATTTCAACTATTAGGCTATAATTGATTTCAAGAGGGTGGCCATTTTAATCAAGTCAGGTAACCATTGTAATCAGTTCAAGATGGCAACCATTATAATTGATTCAAGAGGGTGACAATATAATTGATTCAAGATGGCAACCATTATAATCAAGTACTATAATAAATTCAAAATTCAACTATTAGGCTATAATTGATTTCAAGAGGGTGGCCATTTTAATCAAGTCAGGTAACCATTGTAATCAGTTCAAGATGGCAACCATTATAATTGATTCAAGAGGGTGACAATATAATTGATTCAAGATGGCAACCATTTTAATCAATTTAAGACAGCAAGCACTATAATAAATTCAAGATTTCAACTATTATAATTGATTCAAGAGGGTGACCATTTTAATCAAGTCAGGTCCATGGCAACCATCATAATCAATTCTATATGGCAACCATTGTAATCAGTTCAAGATGGCAACCATTATAATTGATTCAAGAGGGTGACAATTGAAATTGATTCAAGATGGCAACCATTATAATCAATTCAAGACAGCAAGCCCTATAATAAATTCAAGATTTCAACTATTATAATTTATTCGAAAGGGTCGCCGTTTTAATCAGTTGAGGTTGGCATCCGTTGCAATATATAGCCATGATCTTACCGCACTTCCAAGAATATTGATCCGATTTTTTCTTAGCTGAAATGAAAATTAGATATGAATTCACCAACTGAATTTCCATTGAACATTGAATTAATAAGTTTATGACCATTGACGATAGGTGCATATATACATATATGTAAGCTACTCAAAAGTCTTGTTAATATTGAACACTGTGAAACGGTTTTGTACTCAACAATACTCTAAAATAAGTTATGACAAATGGCCTTCTCTTGATCATGACCAATAAAACAGCTTCTATGTTTCACATGTTGAATGTAGAGAAGATGACACTTCATCAACCATCATGAGTCAAGAAGTGCCATTTTTACAGTGCAACAGTCCACTCTTTATATATCAAATTTCCTGGCTGTAATGGGTCCTTGTGTTTTGACATGACTGCAAGCCAAATTTTTATCGAGGCGTCTTGAAGGTCATTTATGTAAACTGAACCAAATGAAAAGCGCAAAACTATTTCCAGGGCTGTATTTTTCTGTATACAATTAAAATGGGCTGTTGAGTTGATGCATATGTATAATCAGGTGTCAAAGGACTCAGTTCCTTAAAATCGTTAAATTCTGACCATTGCATCTGCATCTGCGGCAATGTTTATCACATTGGGGTATGGTCATTGGACAGGGGTATTAGGCACTCGACAGAGCAAATCTAATGTTTTCATGTGAAAGCTTGAAGAAAATAATGCAAAAGACCACACAATTTGCTTCAGTTGGTGCCACTTAACTTTTTAAAATATTGTTGTTTGAGAAGTCAGGTCAGAGTTTGTCACACACAATGATATTGCAGTGAACCCCCGGGGGGGGTACTCGGCCGGATTTTGATACGGATGTGCGGCACGCGTTCGGAAATTTGTACCCTACGGTCAGGTTTTCAAGCCGAAATTTCATACCCTATGGTCAGGTTATTATATAGGCCCTGTAGCCTATTATATAGACATAAAAGAGAAAAAGTTATTAGAAAAGGTGTGAAATCTAAATTGCAATTAAGAATGACACCTAACACCTGCAAGTTCAATGCAAATTGGACATTGCCTAATTGCAAAACAACACTGTCTGATGTCCAATTGAGAAGTGCACCCTATGGTCAGGCTGTCCTGGCCTGAAAAAATGACCCTGTGGTCAGGAAATCCCATTAAAAACCCTATCTTTTGAGCGGCACATAGGTAGTATGACTTCAATGTGAGTGCCCCCCCCCCGGGAGTGAACCACTTCAACTATTGAAACAGGTCAACGAATGACTTAAACACATGAAACAGAGTGAAAAAGGCATATGGTCTATCAAAAAGACCTTTAACAACCTCAATAGCAGCCATAGGACAAACATCAGTACCATGTGGGCTTTCTTTATGCTTTTCTTACGGCGGCAGATGTGTGGTTGGGAGAATAGCGTAACGAGGGCACAGGAAGTGCTGATGTTTTTAAAACTCTGCAGCTGATACACAGGTTGTGTGAAGCCTTTCTGAAAGATCCTAAGCCATTTTTCATCTGCAGCTATTGCCTGGGCTGTTTGACGACTTGTTTCCGTAGTTGCATTGTTCCATTGGAATATCATTGTGTGTGGAAAACTTTCACCTGACTTCTCAAAAATAATTTTTTTAGCAAGTCAGGTGTCAGTAAATGAAGTGAATTGTATGGCCTTTCGCATCATTTTCTTCAAGCTTTAACATGAAATCATTAGATTTGCCCTACGGGATGCCTAATACCCCTTTCCACTCACCATACACCAATGTGATAAACTTGGTCACAGCCCAGCTGACAATGCACGTGAACTTCACGTGATAAACACGGGGGAAAACTGGTGAACATGACATAACTGAGAGTTATCACGTGTTTTTGTTCACGTGAGAAAAACTCCCACATTTTCACGGGATAACCACGTGATGAATGTCACCAGATTAACGCTGGACCATCTTCACCACATAACTGAGAGTTATCACGTGTTTTTCTTCACGTGAAAAAACTCCCCAACTAGATCCCGAAGTCAGTCAGAGTTAAAACTCTGACTTGCTTTACAAGAAAATTTTCGGACACGGATTATTGTGTAATACACAAATATGTCAATTTTTAGGGAAGTTTTATGTTTTATAGACTATACAAAGGTATTAAATAGTTAGAAACACTTGTGCTCTTTCTGCCCTGTTGAATGGTACCAAAACAATTTCTGTGAGATGAAAATTGGCTAAGTTATGCAACTATGGCTTGACTTTAGCTGACTCAAGTCTGACTTGACCAGACTGAACATTAACTAACTTGCTGCTTGGGAACCTAACTATGACTTCACTAGTCGACTTTATAGAGTCGACTTCAGGGTCTATCCCCAACATTTTCACGGGATAACCACATGATGAATGTCACCAGATTAACGCTTGACCATCTTCATGACATAACTTAGAGTTATCACGTGTTTTTCTTCACGTGGTAAACTGGTGAAGATTGCCCCCAAGAAATATAGATGGAGCCACCCGTACTAGAAACACAGCTGTGCACCCAGTTCCGCACTAAGTTTACTTTAACTGAGTTTAAACTAATTAAACAAATGATTATGATTTCTAAATCTGGATTAATACACAGCGTATGGTGAAATGATGCTTATTAGCTCAAAAAGTTGCACATATTGGATATTATCACTAAAGACTAGTCATCCAAAATGTGAATCAAGTATGACTACAATCCTTGATTCTGGTAACCCTTAAGAAGACTGAAAAGAGCCTCACTGCATCACACTGGTTGTGACAAATTTTCAGCAAGTTCTTGTGGCTTTTACTTCAGCCCTACAGCTATTGAAAGCCCAAGATAATGCTTGAAACAGTCTGAGTTGACTGGCTTGATCAGGAGCTAAGTTAACCATTGGGAGATTTCGCCTCTTCTCAAATAATTCTAACTGGTGAAGATTGCCCCCCAGAAAATCATGTGGTTAACTGGTGAAGATATTCACCAGAAAATCACGTGGTTAACTGGTGAAGATATTCACCAGAAATCATGTGGTTAACTGGTGAAGATATTCACCAGAAAATCACGTGGTTAACTGGTGAAGATATTCAACAGAAAATCACGTGGTTAACTGGTGAAGATTGCCCCCAGAAAATCACGTGGTTAACTGGTGAGAAAATCACGTGGTTAGCGTTTGCAATAACCTATCAGTTTTCCACGTGATAACTGAGGGGCAATTTCACGTGATAACTCTCAGTAAACCACCAGTTTTTGTCAGCTGGGAGACATGTGAAAAATTGTCACACTCGAGTGATTTCATTCAACTGAGTCCTTTGACACCTGATTACACAGATGCATACACTCAACAGCCCATATGAAACATGTTTAGAAAAATAAAGCCCTGGGAACAGTTTTGCGTTTTTGGTGGGGCTGCAGCGTTTTTTATTTGGTTCAGTTTATAATGAAACTTTGCAAATTTACTTACATTTGATTTTTTGTGCAGTTGGAATGAGTCAGTTTCTGGAACATGGACTATTGGATTATTTTCCTGCGTACCCCCAGACATTTTCTCTGTTGAAGAAAATAAACAGTAAATAAGTTTTCAAAATTTCAATTTAAAAATTTTCATCACCAACCAAGTTAGTATAATATTTCTAGCGTCCAATTTAAAAACCTAGTGTCCAATTTAAAAACCTAGTAAGTCACATATTGGGCCAAATTGAGTTAATTTCAAAATAGGACTTCTGAGACATGTTTCTATATATTTAGTAAGTTTGGTTTTTCATGAAGTGGCCGGTTACCCCAGAATGACACTGGCAAATCCCAGTAAGTCCATCTCTTACTGCAAGGACTGGAACTTGAAAGCCAATTTTCTCAGTAACTCCAAAATGTGACTTAGATTTTAATAACATATAAATATATAGAATTGGTTTAAAAACACCTGCGTTTCACATGACACAGCTGGGTGGAGACTACATTACCCAAGGTGCCCGTGCAATTGCACAGAGGTCAATATAACCGGATATGCCATGTAGAAGCAGTGAAAAGTATCTTTATCTAATAATTAATACAGTTAAAAAAAAAACAATGACCCCCCCTTCCTAAACCAAAAACTTAAATTTAAAAAAAAGGCTGATGAAAAAAAAAGGCTGATGAAAAAAAATCTCTGATTTTTAGCAAAACATACACTGCAGAAATGCATAATCAATAATATTCACCAATGTACACCAATGTTTTTAGTAAGTGTTTGGGACTTCGCTGTGCCGTTTACATAATTGATGATGTAACTAATGCACCATTTATAAAGCAGACAAAAACTATTTCCATGGGACTCGATTTATAAATAATTTATAAGAATTAACATTATGTGTCGTTTCCAAGGAAAACATTTCGAATAAACAAGGTAAACATGCATGTCATGTTGACACATATAGTGATCTTTGAAATTGCTGATAGTTCAATATTATAGATTGAATTTATATTCATTTGAAATATTTTTTAATTAAAAAACATACAGCCATGGCCGAGGTTAACATTTTCCATATGTCGCTTTTTTACTTGGATTGTTTGCTTCATGAAATATGTCTACCTCGGATACAGAATATAATGTAACAAATGAAATGTTTTTTCACCGAATCACTTCAATTAACCTCGACTGACTGACAATTTAGCAACATATTTCATTGCAATTTTTTAATGAATAATCAATTTGTTTTCCTCTCAACAGTCAACACATTCGGACAATTTGAAAACCATTGCTGTTATGCAAAAACATAGCATCAAAGTTAATTTCATGCTTAAATTCTGGCTAATTTCAGTGTTTGCTCCATTTATTATGTAACATTTCAACCCTAAAATCAGTTATGACAAATCAAATGGCTCTCTTGATCATGACTAATCAAACAGCCTCTATGTTTCCCATGTTCAATGTAGAGAAGATGACGCTCCATCAGCTATCATGAGTCACAAAGTGCATTTTTCACAGTGAATTGGTCCTCTTTTTGCATAACTAATGGATAGGCTGTAATGATCTTTTCTGGAACACATCGTACTGTGTTCTGACTATCATACCTGACATTTTAGTTGTGATGCTTCAAACTTAGAATTTCACTGGGGAAATGGAAAATAATTAAAACTTATGGCCATGGCTGTGTATACTTCTGCGTCTATTTTGAAGAACAAACAACAAGAAAAGAAAAAGTTGATTTCTAAAGCATGTATTGTCTGGAGCCAAGATGTGAAATTTCATTTACTAAGTGAAAAAGAAGATGAGGAGAAGAGGAACAGAAGGAGAAGAGAAGAAGAGAAGAAGAGAAGAAGAGAAGAAGAGAAGAAGAGAAGAAGAAGAGGAGATGAAGAGAAGATGCAGAGAAGAAGAAGAGGAGGAGAAGAGGAGGAGAAGAGGAGGAGAAGAGGAGGAGAAGAGGAGGGGAAGAGGGGGAGAAGATGGGGGAAGAATATTTGAATGCTAAGAAAAAGATGAAAGGATGAGACATGCAGAGGAAGGAGAAGATTCACTTCTGAGAAGAATAAGAAAATGGGGAAGAAAAGGAGAATAATATGGCATGTGAGGTAAGAAAAGTAATGGGAAGATGAAGAAAAAGGTCAATAATTAAATGAAGAAGAGGAAAAGATATATGGCTATGGCAGAAGAGAAATACTATGAAGGACAGGAAAAGATCATGGGGAGGAAAGAGGAAGATGAAGAAATCAAGAAAGAGAGGGAAGAGAAGAAAAAAAAAGGAAAAAAAAATAGAAAAGGAGGAAAAAGAAGATGAGGAAGGAAAAGGGGGGGGGGGAGAAGAAAACGACTGATAAGAAGAGGGAGAAGAGGAAAAAAGAGAAGAGTTAGAAGAAAGAAAGGAATGGAGAAGAGGAAAAAATGAGGAAAAGGATGATGCAGCAGAGGAAGAAAACTGTTAGAACGAAGGAAAATGTAAAGAGCAATTTGAGAAAGGATATGGAGAGTATAGTGGAATATATGGAGGGAATGACAAGATAAAGAGGAGAAGTGGAAGATACGAAAAAAATACCTGAAGAATATGATTGGGAGGTGATAGAGGACAAGGAACCTCACAGTTTTGTATTACAGTTTTCTGCATAGACAGATTGTTTTTAATAGTCTGTTTCCTTTGAAAAACAGAAACAGCGAAATGGCATGCCTATTTTAGCCCCCCCCCCCTTCCACTAATTGTTAAAAAAATTCTTACCTTTTTGTTTTGCTGGGTGACGTCACATTGAAGATGATATCACAACATTCTGCATCATGTGTGAAAAACAGTACAAACTTTACAAGCTTGTCTGGAAGGATAAACTGAATAACTGAAGGCAGTGAAGTTGAAGTCTGAGTCTAACGATTATTCAGCTGACAGGTGCAGAGATTTTTGTCCCATCAGAAAGAGGCCACAGTTGCTTAGTAACGGAGATAAACAATTGATGCTCCAAAAGTGTAGGATGTGTGACCCTCCATCAATTGACAATCAATACCAGACTATGCCTATGTCAACCTGGTGAAAATTGCATGTTGCTCATGATTGTATTGAGTTTCTACCATTGGGCTGATAGTAGTCAGAGTGGGACTACCATTAGCCCACCTGAGGCCCAGAGCCACAACTCTGAGGATGTAATTTGTAGGCCTATCTACAGACATAGGTCTAATACATCCTGGCCCTATTACATATCAACATTCAACACTCTTTACCGTTGCAGTGGTCACTCAGTTGACCAAGTTATAGTAGCTGTTGGTCATCCAGTTGACCAAGTTGGTCACCCAGTTGACCAAGTTCTTGAAGGCACAGCATCGGCCTAACATTTTGTATTCTTCTTGTATTTGAGGCTATGGATGGGGTTTTGCATCCCCATGTCCCCTTGGTATTTTACTTTTGAATTCTCTGTCCCTTTCTTTACCTAGATAAACTCAAAGGTGCCTTATTTGAGAAATGCTTAAATCAACAAGGCCTGGTTCTGAGGCTTCCAAAATCACTATTATGCAGAGAAAACATTTACGCTGCCTGGTCTGAGTTAATCACAATATTTGACAATGTTTTGAATCGTTAACTGCACTCATCACATTTTCGACATCTTAGAATTCCTGCTTAAAGTGCTGAAGAAGGCGCATAAGAAATTCAGAAGCTCAAAATGACCTCTGAAGCTCCAGTTAAATCACTTGACCTGGGGTGGGCCGGTGGGGTCCTTGTTCGGTGTTTTTGAAATAGATACATTTTTCTGAATCATTTCTGTTTGTAACATGGTGTTTTTTTTAAATTTAGAAACAAATATTTCAGGATATCCCATGCTCAATATATTAAATTACATCCAGCATTACCGTGAAATAATGCATTCCGGTTGAAGAAAACTCCAACTGACTAGTCAGCTAAGTTGCTGAACTCTTGACTTCAACAAACTTTAGCTGACTTATGCAATTTATTGGGCCCTTTTGTGAAGTATTCTAAGTTCAGTACATTATAATTTTCAAAATTTTCCTAATTTTCGCACTACGACAAATATTACGCAGAAAAGTGTCAGATATTTTGGGAGTTTATATGTTGCACAAACTTTGTGAAGGTCTTAAAAGAGTGTGAAGTGCATATTGTGCTGTTAAAGCTGTTTGAATTAATACCAAAACCATTTCTGTGTGATGAAAACTGGCTAAGTTATGCAACAGTGACTTGACTCAAGCTGACTCAACTTGCCTTGACTGAACATTGACTTGCTGCTTGGAAAGCTAACTCTGACTGGCTAGTCACTAAAATGCAGTCCACTTCAGGGTCTATCCTATAGCCCTCCCCCCACCCCCTGGAAATCTATTGGTCGCCCCGAACTTCTACAGGCTCTAAATAAGGTTTAGCATGATGTTACAAATAATAAAACAAGTGTTTTATAAAACAGCACAGCCAGCCACAGACCTGAGCACCAAAGGTCAAATGGACAGGCAGTTTATTGAGGATGAATTTCAAATGATTGCACAAAAAGGAAGTTTAAAAAAAAGTACAAGTGCTGTTTGAGGTGTGGTAAAACGGAATAAATACAATGAAATAAATATAATGGGGTTAAATACAATGGAAATTTTAATTTATGCAAGCTGAAGGCCGAATGAGATCTGCAGGAAGAGTGGTATGATATGCGTGACATTCAGCTTTCTTCAGGCTGCAAGAAAAGAGGGATGTTGTCAATATATTTTCTATGTAGAACTGTAGATAGATATATTATTCTTAAAGTATGCAAAACCCAACAAAATCAACATGAGATGCAATAAAATCACTCGACCAAGTTGAAAGTAATTTTGAAACTGTTTGGCCCACCAATCTGCAAACAGCTATAAGGTGCGACATTTATAATATAAAGCTATTCACCTGGCAATAACTATCAAGGACCGCTTTAATGTGGTGGATTGATGCCCTTTCATCGGGATTCTCCAGCAGGAAGTGCTCAAGGGCGGAATCCATGGTTTGCGAGTCAACCCCAAGAAGGTGACGCATGAACCGGAAGACGGAAGCCAGTGAGTATACGTTGTTGTTCTGAAATATATCAATAAGTGAAAACGTCTTTATTTTGCATATCAAAACTGTCGTATTCTTGATTATGCCAATTTTATGGTAAGAATTTTCCAACAATTTGGTCAGATAAATTTTTCAAAACTCCTTCGAAATTGCTCAATCATAATTTAAAAGGTATCCGAAATGCTGATACCCATTAATAATAAAAATTCTAACATTTCTACAGAAAGTCAAAACCTTGCATTTTAATTTTCCGAGTTTATACGGCTCAAGTCCAGTATCCAGATAAGTAGTTCCGGTCAGACTCTTTACTCTTTAAAATCATTGCATCACAACCGTTGTCAGGGTGTCACATTGGCGGTTTGCCCATACCCCCGCTCATTGGCCGAAATGCCTCTTATGATGACGTCAACCCCGCCCCTCGCCCTCCCAACGAAACAATAAACTCATTGGTACACCCTGGAACTATTTGTTTCGAATATTGGACTTGAACCAGTTTATACTTACAACATGCAGTTGGTTGTGCAGATACACCTCTGGGGCCATGAACTTGTAGTGCTTTTCTATGACTTCTCTTGGCAAGTCATGGGTGTGGAAGTACACCTTACAAGTCTTAAACACAGCCATGTGCAAATCAGTCACTACAAGTTTCTTTTTATGAATTCCCAAGTGGCTAGGGCTGAGGTTGAGGAGGGTGATGCCCATCTTTTGCAGCCTGAGAATTCCATCACAGAACTGAAAAACAAATAAAAATATATATAAATAATGTATAAATAATTAATCAAATCAAAAGCATATTCAAAACTCAGTTGAGGTTTCATCAATAGCAGTGAAATAAACAAAGGAAAATCACATGAAATACAGTTTAGATCCTAAATATTGATTTAAGGCATTTTGTTAAGTTTTCATAAGAAACTTAATTTGCAAATTTTTTTTTGTTGCCAGGATGGGCCAACCCAATTGTGAATATGATAAATGACATAGTAAACAATATTATTTTTTCTTTAGTAAATGAGAGAGAAGTCATGGTATAAATTGTAAGTACTCACATCCATACAGAGGTCTTTCCATTCAGAGGGACTGAAATCTGCTGCAGGAGGATGGTAGGAGGCCACAATGGCACATCTGTTGAAGTCCTCACTTTCTACAGCTGAAAATAAATAAAGAATAGTTTTAAATTGCACTGCAAAGCATCAATTTATGCCTTCAAAATAATTTGTAACCATTGCTGGTTAGGTTCTGGCATGAGGTCCTGGCCCATGAAATTTTTCGTTAGCCTTCCACAAAGACACAGCTCATGGCAGCCTTCGCCCAGTGCCCATTACAGTAGACGAAAAACGAGTGCTTACAGAAAAGCTGCTGATGAATGACCTCACAACAAGCCAAATCAAATATATTGAAATGAGCTGTCAGCTTGTCATTGAGCAACTTGTGACCTCATTGATATACTCACTTGGGCACTCGTTTTGAAAGCACTGCAAGTATTGGCTATGACCTCATAAATTGCTTATGACTCATAGAGAATAATATGCCATGGATAGGGCTATGACCTCACAAGGACCATTTCAGTCTAATTCCGTAAGCACTCATTTTTACGTCTACTGGAACATTTTCAAAGAGAATTGTGAGTTTGAGAGATGTTGGCAATTGATTAAAAAAATATTTCTAGTTGACCACTACATTTCAACCTACCAGCTAATCCATAAATTTTGGAGGTGCATTCCGACTTCTGGGCGTAGCCCATCAGGGCGGCCTCGTAAACAGTCTCCCTGTCTCGAGAGAAGTCTTTGTAGAACATCTGGAACACAAATTGACATGGACTATGACGTGACTAATTCTGTAGGCAAGAAAGTTTGTTTTTTGGGTGCTCAAGTAACTTGTTTGCTCTGTCTTCGAGGGGGGTTATTGTATACTAGCTATGATTTTAATCCAGGTGAACTAACCTTATTTCTAAATAAGCAAATCCATGCCTAATCCACACCCAGAAGCTTTTTATTTTGTGACTTTGATAAGACTGCAAAATAAGACAATATTGTGTTCCAGGTGTGATGGGGTTAGTTGAATCATGCATGGTGGAGTTGGCCATAACACAGATTTCAAGTGTTCAAATTGCCTTGCAAGTTATTGTCAGTTGGAGTTACTGCAGTTTAGAACTACTACAGTGCATGGTTGCATTCCTGAAAGGGAAATATGAAAAAAAAAACAGCTTTTTTGCCAAAAATAGACAAATAATTTAGTAAATTACAGTATACAATTTCTTTTCAAATGAGTGTTGTACTGAAGCTGGTGGTCATCATAGGGATATCAGTTATGCAAAGGAAACCCCTTTTATAAGAAGTTTTCTCCAAATTTTTATGGCGCTTCAACTAACCCCATGGTCGGGGTTAGTTGAATCAAAATTTTTTCTGGAAGTTTGTGTCTGTGACTCAAATTTCAATAATCATTTACAATATCTCTTGGGCTGATCATTGCGTTAAACACGCTCACTATCACATGCTAAAATTTGGCGTGAATATCTCGTACCGTTTGCTCTCCAGAGCAAAAATAAAAATGAGTGTGCCAACTAACCCCGGTCTCCCCTATTCATCTTCAAATTTGTGAATTTCGTTCTTGTATATGTATCAACTACTCTTTGTGCTATTATCCTCAATAAATACTACTACCACTACTATGTAAGTAATGATATTTGGACACACTTTCTCTGTTGAGGGATTAATGCTCGAAACTGAAACAAACCGGGAAATACAGTCATTTATCGTATTGAGGCATGTCATGGACTATCCGTTACATGACGGAGTAGTCTTATTTCTAAATTAATGCGATGTTCCGATTTCCAGAGCACAAACGAATAGCCAATGTCTGTGAATTACTTGCACATGTTTGTTTCACTACTGTGTAACAATGCACTGTGTCCATGACAATAAATTTCTGACTAAAACATGTCCACCCACTGCATCAGCAGTTGTGATCAGGAAATGTTTGTCCCCCAATTTAAAAATACTCATGATGAATAGTTGTCTGAGAGCACTGATCGTAGTGTTTACTTGGGATTGGCTCCTTAATGTAACTGTTGATCGATCAGTGACTCATGTCCTTTGTCTTGCTTTATACCCACAGACACATAAATACAGGACATAAAGCCCCAATGACCCATCCATTCATCTCGAATTTGTGCAAAAGTCACGTAAAAAATGCAAATTTCCAACTTTTCTTGTTTGAGCACGACGATGGTGAAAGTGCAAAACCTCGTTAGTCAAAAAAAGCCATTTTTCAGAAATTGGAAAAAACTATCACCTATTTTTTTTACGGTAATGTTTATCAATATGTGAGTTAGGCTCAATTTGATTAACAGAAAGTGACACCCTGTTTTAGCATAATTTTTTGTCAGAAGTTTTTGGCCCCTAGCATTGATGTTACCATCAGATATGATCGAAAATGTTGAGCTACAAGGTTTTGCACTTTCACTTTCTTACAAGTTAGTAACGTGCAAAACCTTGTAACTCGACCATTTATCACATTTTAAAGCAATTTGCAGGAATGAATGTACTTCCAATCTATAGGTAAACAGTAAAAAATATAATTTGACCATGATAAATAACAACAGCTGATTTTAATCAGTGGCTACAATCTGTCTCTGTTCGGGACTGTCAAGTGGCAGCAGAATGCTGACAGTCCCTGGAAAATCAAATTGGGTCAACAATAATTTGATCTGTTTTGGACAGATCACCAGATCAGGTCGCACAACAGCTGTCCATATTACTTCGCCAAACTACTTTCACAAAGCATGGTTGATGGCAAATATCCAGTCCACTGCTTTGAATGAAAATGCTTGGAAATCATGAGACAGAAAGAAAGTTTTGAAACTTTAGCATACACTTTGCCTGTGAAAGGGATGATTTTACTCATCAGAAGTTTGATGGTATTCAATATACTTATGCCATTTAGTGCATGTTAAATTGTAGTCAGAAAAGGGTCCAAAAAGAATGCATTCTGACTTATTCACATGTCCATACAAAGCCAATGTTTTTGCTTTGTGATATTGAAAATGCTCAATTGTATTTATTCTGTTACTTTATGGAGATTTATTAACTAGGACAACAATATAATTCACAATTTCATAAAAGCCATGTTACACTCAGCAAAATGTCTTGTCCATGCCTAGCCCTGAGACCCTGTGTGGGTCCCAGGGCTAGTCCATGCCACAAGTAGCCCCCTCTATACTGGCAATATATGTGAGCTACAATGTATACATCCTCCATGATAAAAAATAGTTCCAATTTATTTTGGTATTTACAAGCTGTCTGCTTAAAATTGAAGCCAACCAAAGTCAGATTAGACACTTGCAGAGTATTTGGAAATAAACTAGATCATCACTAAATGATGAAACTGTCCTGGTTTCTTCCACACTGTCCTGGATTCTTCCAGAGATCGAAATTCTGTTGACCGCTCCCAGGAGCTCGCGAATTTTGCACCCTAGGTGGCAGCAAATAGCGGTCAACTTGTAGACAGGGCTACAATAGCAAGAATGAGGAAAATGACACTTTTTTAAATAGCCTATATCACTAAAACGAATGTAGGGAGGTAAAAAATTAAAAAAAAGGATCTTTCCTGTGAGCCATTAAAAACGTACCACAATAATAATTTTTCAAAAAAGGTTGAAATATCCTAAATATTTGCTTCAATGTTCTGATTTGAGTTACAAGGTTTTGTACTTTCACTTTTTGGAACAAATCGACATGTAAGGTTTGTTGAAATCATTCTGTTACAGCTTCCAAATATAGCAAACAGGCAAGGTGAGTAGTAACACCACAGCGGTGGGGCCATGGCCGCCACATTCCAGGAAATTCCTGGAACTCACCTGTAATTTGGTGCTTTGTAGTCATATTGACCCCTGTTGACCGGGTCACCTCTATCAAAATGGGCGCGCTGTAGCCAATTACCTGTCCGGAAGTGGCTGTTGATGGCAATTAATGATGGGTGATACTAATTAATTAGGTAATTAAGTAATTAATATTGACCAAACTTCCTGGAACACCCCGTTAAATGAGGCGCTTTGAGGTCAAACACCTGTCCGGAAGTAGTTTTGCGATCATAATTACGGGTGATACTAATTACAGGTGGGTTCCAGGAAAAAAATTCTAGGAAGTGCCTGACGTCATCCACCTGCCCGGAACTTGTTTTTGTGGTCTCTCATCAAAAGAAGAAATAAAAAGAAATCCGCAATGTGGATTAAGCTGGTTTAGTTACCCAGGTGTTATGGAATGCCAAATATGGCATTTCTTTTCCAAAAAAAAAGAGAAAGAACTGGTTACTACAATGTCTACCAGCCTAGATTTTTTGGAGTGGGTGTGCCTTATTGAGACTGTTTTTGTCCTAGATTTTTTCTTAGTAGAATTCCAAAGGAGAGTGGTTTATTACTCAATGTTACACAAACACTTTTAGGATAACTGGGACGACTTTCAAAAATCCTTAGAAAGGATGGGGTTTTACATCCAGGGTTTTACAACAAATCCAAGGTTTTATGTCACACGTTTATACACCTTCTACACCATAGCGCAGGAGTGACGTTCGGTAGTTTTACACCGATGTATAGTTTTACCTCCTGAATCTATACATCATTGCACACCCAGACTATGAATCATCCGATGGTTGATGATGGTTGTTGTTGCTTTTTTTTTAACCTCACCGAAGGTCCAGAAGTTGTGAATGTGTCCAGTAGAGGGAGCTCTGGTCATCAGCCACCGAGTACGGTGTCATTGTTGAGGGTATAGTGTAAGTGAAATTAGACTTACTCACCACTCCACTGTAGAAGGCATACAGATCAGACGAGGAGGGAGAAACATTTGAAAACTATAATGGCTCACTACATGCCAAACGAAACTTACCGGTTTAAATGGTATATACTCTCGAATGTGGATTGCACATCGACCATGGACCAGGAAACAAATTGTGTAAAATTTCAATATTGTTCACCGGAGAAATATTCCAATTTCCACGAGGCCTATTTGGCCTACTCGGAATTCTGTCTCGAGAATGCATTGTGTTACCTACCGGAGAAGGCCTATCACGTCAAAGTTGTTTGCGAGCAGGATTGGGGGGATATCCCACATTTTTCGGAATACTACAGCTCCATTACAAAATCTGCACTGATGGGTGTAATGACCTTGAGGAGGATGACGTTGATGGTCCCTTATGCCTCAGGGAAGGACCTCCGCCATCGTTATTACAATTTACATGGTCGGTTTACCAACGCGTGAATAAGTCAGACGGCACGCAAGCGGAGGGAGACACACATGTCCAGCCTATCACGTTTTACCCCAATGTTTCCGGTGTTGACGTCACCTCCGTCGATGACAACTATATTCTGAAAGATTGCAGTAACCAAGTCTTTAATTCATTCACAGAGTGCAGGGATGACTTTGAGACTAATCCCGAATACACAAAATACGAGAGCTTGAAGGATCATGTTGTCATGCTGGAATGCAAAGATGTCCTGTGGTGGGGGTGAATGAACACATCGAACGTACAACAGTGGATTAAGAAGAAGACATGGCACAGGCAATGGTATCACAAAATCTCGGATATTCCTTATTAATGTATAGGGACATGCTTCGCTCGGAGCTAGAAAACGGTTGTCCAAGACTTTCCTACATTTTCGAACTGATGTACACCTCTCTTCACATTCTGAACAGAATAATTAAACGGGACTTACCAAACTGTTGTCACGCTGACAGCGCATGCGCCTGCGGAGATGCTGTGCAAACGTGCTTCCGGTGGATCGAAGATCTGGATAGGGAAATTACCTCATTAGCCCACGAAGCTAATTTACCCGATATCACCCTGCCCGGAACTTGTTTCGTGACAATGATGCTAAAGAAATATCTCATACAAGTGTTGCTATCGCAGTTCATTGTCCCTGATTCCAGCATCAGCGAATGATGCACTTTTGGTGACCCTAAAACCATGGAATATACACGTATCGATGATTTTATTCTATTTACCGCCGGATTTCATTTCGACACTCCAGAGAGAGAACTTGACAAATCACTACCCAACAGGAACGAACTTGTAAAGAGTTTTAATGAAATTTTAGACTCGGTTTCAACTACAGTGCCCACCTGCTTTGATCACACCGCCGGTTGTAAGTGTAAGGATTTTCTGCTTGACCATACCCCTTGGATATTTGCACTGGAGAACCGCATCAGTTCTATCTTGGCAAAAGATGTTATTTTCAACGAGGCTGACTGCTGGATGGTTCATACGATGGATAAATACAGACTATTTTACCAGTGTGTTTTGAGATACGGCGCGCATGCTCTGTACTAGAGGGATGTGACCTACTTGCATCAGCCACAAATTCTGCCAGTCATAGGAGTATCAGTCGCCATCTTTGTTGGAAACAGCTAACACAGAGTTTTGTTGTTTTTGATTCCGAGCTGAACGTTTATTCGGATTTTAGCTTTTAACGTATACAATTATGGCCAGTCCGACGGATAACACTGATCTCGTGTTTCAAGAGGCTTGCGGTAAGGAAAACTGTACCAGCAGAAGCGCCATCGACTTTAAATGTCAGGAGAAGAATTTGCTTCCACTTCTGTTTAAAAGAGAGGTGAAGGGAAGCCAAGGGGATATTGAAAAATTAGCCCGAGTGAAACTACCCCATACTTTAAAAGACAATATTAGCCCCCGCTACAAAGTGGATGAGCACGTCGCTGTGCTGAGGCGATTTTCCGAACTGGTTCAAGGATACAAGGAATGCCAGTGGAAGACAGTTTTTACCGGAGCCTACTTTGACTTGATTACTTCGCCACCATTAGTGAACTGCAGTTACGGTCCGTATTTCAATGAAGCACGCTTCGAGTTGTGTGTCGGCGGAGATGTTGGAGACGAGGAAGAAACTTCCACCGATTGTCCGGAAGTAAACGTCTTTATGTGCTCGGCCAAACCTTATGACAAGTCGAGCAGGGGAGACTTTTTGGACTACCTTGTGGAAAATTTGAAGACGGTCATCAACGTGGATATCGAATATAACCATTTCTACTCGCTACCGCTCTCTGAAGCAGGACACTGTCTATTCCCCGTTTGGGCGACGAACAAACAGTACCCCACCTTGAGTTTTGAGGGCATGTACTTTAGCATCTGCTTGAAATTTATCAGCTGTCCGGTGTTCGAGCTTTGTGACAACTGGATGGATGTGGCCGATATTTGGTATCGGCACAGAAGCCTGCACGACTCGTACAACGGAGACTTATATGTTTCCCCAGATTTTGACTCTATTTATATTCCGAAAAATGCATTTGACTTGCTTTTTTGAAATGTATTAATGTGTGTACAAAATATACCTACATATTTGTGTAATATTGATGTCCCAATCGTGTGAATTGCTAGAAAATTTCCTGTCATTAAAGTTGGTATTTAGCTTCAAATCAATTTTTTTTGTTATTCTTTGTCTCATTTATAAATTCCGTGTAGACCAAAAATTGTTCAGTTCCATCTGTGATTGTCAGGGAGCAGAGCTCTGTTTTTTTTTTATGACAGAAAGAAACGAGATGGATACTGCTGTTGACAAGTATCTCAAAGACGTGTATTATGACCCGAGGTCACCCGCCAGTTTTGCGGGGGTCGGTAAATTATGGGCCTATGTCAAACACAGAGCCGACAAACCCAAGGCTTTGACAAGAGCCAAAGTCAAACAGTGGATCAGCTATCAAGATACAGATTCGGTTCATCAACTGAGTAGAAAATCGTTTCCTAGAGAAAAAATTATCGTTTCGTCATGGGACATGCAGTGGGATGCGGATTTGGCAGATATGAGTGGTGTAAGGGAGTTCAATGACGGCGTAAACTTTATTTTAATAGCAGTTGATTTGCTATCCCGGTATTGCTGGGTCAGGCCATTGAAAACTAAAAAAGGGATCGAAGTTAAATCCGCCGTTCATCACTTCAGCACATTTTCTGTACAAAAGCCAACTACTGCGAGAGGTTAATAAGAACATTAAAGCAGAAATTGTATAAGTTCATGTACGATCGTCAAACGTTTAGATATATTGACACCCTCCAAGACATCGCTTTTTCCTACAACCATTCTGTGCACGGCTCAACAGGGGTCGCTCCGGTCAGTGTAACGAAAGAGAATGACCTTGAACTTTACATGCGAATAAACATGCCTTATGTGAATAAAATTGCTCAACAAAGGCCTATATTTTCATTTAAAGTTGGAGATTTGGTTAGGAAAGCGTTCAGAAAGGGGCCCTTTTCAAGATCCTATCACGAAAGCTTTTCGGAAGAAATATTCAAAATTTCTCACAGAATCGCTTCACATCCACCGAGGTATCTCCTTGTCGACGGTCTAGGCGATAAAGAGAGAGGGTCATTCTACTCGCATCAGCTCTTGAAAGTGCCGGAGGATGACCGGCGAGTGTTCAAAGTAGAAAAAGTTATCAAGAGCAGGAAAGCGGGCAAAAGAAAAAAAGAGGTATTGGTCAAGTGGTACGGGTACAGTGACAAGTTCAATTCCTGGCTCCCAGATTCCGAGGTTAAGAATTACCAATCAGGAGGAGCGGAAGACAAGAAAGGTGTGACAAAAACTAAAAGAAAAAAACGTCGCTGATTGAGCCCGATGGCATCGTTGGAGCGAGGAATTGTTTCATCGAGCGAGGACTCCTTAATTTTTTTTCCGAATAACACTCCAACACAGTTCACCTGCGTATTAAGTAGTCCAATACACCTGGAAGGGAGATGGAGTATAGGATTGAAGGATGTTCGCGTGGGAGTAAAAGCAATAAGAACACACCTCTCCCTGATTAATTGCTTGTTCGACGTTCATCTGTCACAAGTCAGTGGAACTATATGCGATGGGGGGGAGAGTACGCTTCTCAGACGCGTTTACTCACAAGGTACTCATCGAGATCATGCCGTGAGGCAATCATATGACAATTGCCAGATGATCCCGGTCAGGGTGCAAACGCTTGACAGGCTTGACGTAGTTATTAAGCCGGTCATGATGGAGGGACACTCATTCGATCCCGAGATCGTCACTCACGCAACACTTATACTAAGGAAAGAGAAAGACTTTTAAGCAAAAAAAAGAAAGAAAATGCCATTCACAACGTATGTACCGGACACTAAGCAATGGAGTGATTACTTTCTGAATCAGGTCCAGTCACGCGGTAAAAACAAGAAAAAATCGGATAAATCATACCCAATCGGGGGTGGAATCTCCATCAACGATGAAGCCATTGCCCTGACAACTGTTGGGAGATTGAAAGTTCCAAAAAAACTAGCAACATCATCGGAGAAGATTGTAAAAATAGAGATGACGTCACCGGCTGAGACCACCCTGGAGCAGGCTGAATCCGAGCTGAAAAATATTAAAGGAGGGCGGAGGCAAAAACCCGGCATTTCCCGAAAGGCAACTAAAAGGAAAACATCTTCCGGTGGTGGTGCATCCAAGGGCAAGAAAGTAAAAAAATACAACGACGTTTTTTCAAAGAAGTGATTGGATAACGACTTGAGCTCATCGGTTATATCTGATCCGACAAAAAAAAACAAACATTGTATAACAAGGTTTGCTGTCCGATAAATTTAATTCTGCACACTCTATTTTCCCAGTGCGAGCTCAAAATTTCTGGCAAGACGGTATCCGTGTCGAATAACGCCTATGGTTATAAGGCCTATTTACAGACTTTGCTCAAGTCTACAGTCTCCTCAAAAGTGTACAACCTACAGGCCCAAGGTTATTATAAAGACTCATGGGACCCGAATCCCGATCCCAGTAAGCAAGCTGAATTGGAAATGAAGCTTAATGTGGGGAATGTGATCAGACGAAAGAAACACCAAGAGAGTAAAACCGTTCAACTGGAAGGTCCTCTGTTGGAGGATTTTTTCCAAACGAATCGTTTGATATTGAATAATACACTGGTTGATATCAAATTGTATAGGGCACGACCTGACTTTGTTGTGTTACATGAAGATGACAGTGCAAAAGTGAAACTGATTCTAGAAGATATAGTGTTTAAGGCTTGTTATGTCAAAGTTCATCCGGGGATAATAACTGGACATTCCGATGCTTTGCAAAAAGGGAATGCCCTTTACCCCTACACGAGAGTTGAAATGCTCTCTTTCAACTTAAATACCGGGGCTCGACAGTTCAACCTTGACAATTTATTCAACGGACAATGTCCGACTAAGATCTTGGTTTCTTTCGTTGATAGCGAGGCATTTGCAAGCCACCAACAAAAGAATCCGTTTAAGATGGGGCTTTTCGGCTTGAGCGAAATACAAGTCATGGCCGACGTTCCAGGACGACCACTGACTATAGGGGCACCTTCTGACAATTATGGCAGAGAGGTAGCGGGTCCTTTCTGCGCCCTATACGATAGCATCGGGGCCCGGGATACCAATACCTTTGATTTTGGCCTTAGGCCGGAAGATTTTAGTAATGGATATGGAATATTTGCATTTCCTTTGTACGGAGCTGGACCGGGGACAGCAATTTCCTACAAATGAAACGTAGCGCTAATGTTCGTGTGCAAGGTAATTTTACCACGGCTCTCAGTAAGTCAGTCACAGCGCTTGTCTATGCAGAATTTCCTACAGTTCTCGAAATAGAGGCATCAAGAAATGTAATTATCAATTAATTTTTTCCATTTATATATAGGGGAAACCAAACAAAAGTGGAATGGAGGGGAACCGTGGCGCAACAGATGATATCGTTTCTGTCTCCGGGCAAGATTGCTTTATACCGTTTAAATCACCGATTTCGCTTCTGGTGACTGGAGCTTCGTTTTCTGGAAAAAGTTATTTGGTCGCCGATTTAATAAGAAATAGGGCTAAAATGTTCAATCCTGAGCCCGTTGAAATTTTGTACGCCTACGGCATGTGGACTCCATTGTACGAAGAACTTGAGACTACTATTCCTAACATTAAGTTTATAAACAGAATTCCCAGCAAGGAAGAAGTGGACGACTTTACTGCGGATAATAAACCTCGATTATTAATCTTAGATGATTTAATGACACAATTGGGGGATTGCCCGGATGTGACGGAATACTTTACCGTCTATGTACACCACAAGGCCCTTTCCTGTATATTACTACTGCAAAATCTCTTTTATCAGGGGGCAAAATGCCTAAGAGACATTTCTCTGAACGTGCAAGGAATGTTTCTCTTTAAAAATATCAGAAACCCGCAACAGATAGGTATACTGGCAACCCAGATGTTCCCCGGCTCTGTTAGAAGAAAGTTTTTTCTGGACGCGTATCAAAAAGCCTGTGCCAGACAGTTTGGATATCTCTATGTAGATATAAATCCTCGTAATCCTGAAAAATATCAGTTGCGAACAGACATTCTGCCGCATCAAATCACGAAAATTTTCTTACCAACCAGCGGATAACTATGTCACATTCAAAGAAAAATTTACAATTGGTCAAACTTCTGATAGAAAACAGCCGCATCAAATTTTATTACATTTTTGGGTGAAGTAGCCATTAACATATTGCACCAGAATATCACCATAACTGACCATTACTTAAATAAACTGCGCACCCACTCAAAGGTCATTCGAGATCTTGGGTCTAAGAGAATCAAGAACAGACGTAGACAAAAGCTGTGTGTTGAGCATCACAAAGTTGTACAGTTAATACTTAAAGCATCAGTTTCTCAGTTGACTGAATAGATTTCTGCTGGTGGCTAAAATGGCATCCCAAGAGCATGTGTTACTTTCAACAGAAAAATATAATCGGTTGATGGACCGAATTAAAACCTGTGAAAAAAAGCAATCAGAGATTAAAGATGAGTATCAAGTCCAATTACGGCAAAACGACAATATCATCAGTCCGCCATGGCCACAGCGCCCTCGTGCTACTACTTCTACTACTACTCAAATGGAGCAGAATAATAATGAACCGGTGCAGACAGAGGAGGTAGACGGTTCACATAAGACAGAGGCAAAAAGAGTGACGAACAACTTGAAGGTCAAGGAGATCGTGGGACTCAGACAGCAAAAGGGGAGAAAAATGAGGACAACCATGTTGGAAAACACATTAATTTGTCTGGCCCACACCCTGTCACGACACAGGGCAAGAAAAGAATAACGAAAGCACTCATAAAAACCAAACTACGCCCACCTGGAAAAAGAGCACACCCTATTCGAGTTACAAAGGGGGTAAATAAATCACAGAAAAAGAGGATATGGGTGAAGTTGTGAGTTGCTGGGGACTTTCCAACCACGTGATCATGTCATGCACATCTACACAAAAACGAAAAAAGTGGATTGCAAAAATGTTTTGCTTAAACATAGCAAAGCGGGTAAAAACTGGATCGGCCTGCTTGGCCACCCTCTCTATTTAACCAAGCTTCTAGACTCCCAAGTCATTCTACTACAACCACAAGAACATTCTACAGCTACAGCACTACAACACTACAACTTCAACAAGATGCCGAAAAGACGGAATGACGTTGTCGTCATAGACGAGGAGCCAACACCGTCCTCATCATCATCATCATCATCATCATCATCACAATCACCATCTGCATCATCCTCTATTAAGGTAAGATAGTACTACTTTTATTATTTAAGTGGCATCTGTTGAGTAGTTGTTGAGTATCATATAGATCATGACGATTATATGTAGTGTGTTAAGAAAAACGGTAACGTTTAATTACAATTTTTTTGAAAACAAGTATATCTGTTATAGGAGGGGTGTTTTTGAAGAAAGTTTCACAACAATGGTTAAAGAAAATCTTTTTGCGCGTAATTTTGTACCATTTTCTTGATGAATATTCTCGCTCACTGAATGATACAAAATGATAAGATTCTCCAAGTTAGACTGGGTTCTATTATAAATTGGATTGATGGATGGATGGATGGATGAGTAGGGTTTTACGTCCTGTATTGATGCCGACGTCCTTTTCCTGTCCAAATTAACTAAGTGCATAAATTCAGGACGTAAAGCCCTAACCATCCACCCGTCCACCCGTATAGCCACCCGTCCTGTATTCACGCGCTTGGCAGGTCTTTATTTTAATATTTGGTAACGAGGCCTCTCCTCAACCAGGGCCATCGTCAGCCTACTGGTTCCAGGAGGGGCAGGAACTCCCCGACCCGGATCTGGATGATGAAAACGACCTCCAGACGGAGTACGAGGCTCCTCCCGCCCCCGAACCCGTAGCCAGGGACATCCCTGACGAAAAAGATCGACTGTTCATGTTGCCGAGTCCCTTGGCGGCGTTTCGTCTTGGGTTTGGGCAAAAATTTGCCACCGTTGTACGACGCATGGGGGCGGTTTCCCTGAAACTGACAGAAGGGAAGGAGAGGGACGGCCACATCCGCCTCTTCTGTGACGATCGACACACCTTACAATTGGACGCAATGCAGGTGGCCGGACTCGATCACAGGCTACAAGAATTCCGGGCCATCATGCACGACGGGGGCCCCATCTCTGGCGCTGTCGAACGACATATTGGCGGGTTGGTGTACATGGGCCTCAATTCACAATACGGCGACGACCTAGACGTCAGGGCCTTTTTCAGGCCCTCGAACGATCCAAAGAAAGAACGACGTGCGTCGAAGAGGGCCCTGCGTCTCAATGCACAGGAGGCTGACGACCTCGTCCTCGTTCTGAGGGCTCTCAAGCCGACATGGCCCGCTTTCTACAACATTCTCAGCCCCTGCTTCGCAACCCACGACAATGAAGCGCAGCGGATGGGTTGTGATTACTGTGCACCTATGGGCGTCCTAGCCTAAAAAACAAAAACTACGGACTCAAATGTGCGGACAATCTATATGTGAACAATCTATAAATACCTATATATTCCGTCGTAATTGTTATTGCTGAATTTGTTTATTTTGTGATTGCTGAATTGTTCATTGATGTATTCCTCGCAATACCCAATATCATTTGATTGCATAACTGTTTTTTCATTAAATTTTTTAAAAACTTATATGAGGTGAAAACCTGTGTTGTCTCTACTTACTTTGCCTGTTACATTCCGGTTTGGAATCTATATATTTATCCGACACTTTTTTTTTTTCAAGTGAAAGTAATTTGTTCACTTTAATATTGAAAGAGTGTGATGAAAGTTAACAGTTATACAAAGTGACTGAAAAATGTTCACTTTTAGTTTACGTAAGTTCTACCAAACTGAACATTTTTACAAAGCGTTGAATTTCTATTCACTTTAATGGTTCATATCATTGAAAATGGTAAGGACATTATATTACTAATACGCTAAATTTAACTTAAGTACGGTTGCGTATGAAAAGTACCAATTTATTCAAAATGGCACAAAACGGTCCTTTTCATTTCTCTGTAAGTTGAAGGAAATGTGTGACTTTGTAAAAGTGTTCAGTTTAGTTACAAATTTTAAGACCGATTAAGTGAAGCAGATTTAACAATTATTTTAAAAACAAGAAAGTTGCAGACCAGTCAATCCTTTTCTGATTGTAAAAAAACACGAGGGTGAAAGACCTTATCACTACTGACCTGTCTTGAACTTCTTTCATTATTAAGAAAGATATATCCCCATCCCCTGCCCATCCTCCCCTATTTCCCCCTTTTTGTATTAGGGGATCTTCCCCCTTAGAGGGGGGATAGGGGGGTAGGGGTAGGGGGTTCAAATCTGCAAAAAAAAAAGGCCCCCTTTAAGGGGGCCCTACCCTTTAAGGGGCCCCTTATAACAAACACAATACATTCAAACAAGAACTCTTATTTGAGGGCTGCAATGTTAGTCTACTTGTCATGACACAGCTAGGAAGTACCGGTCATATTATTGCGGACTCCTTTCCACCGTGTCATGTATTATTTAATGTGTTTGGTACTAATGGTGAAATAAACCATCAGATGCAATATTACTGAACGTAGAACCCTGTAAATAATATCAAAAGGTACTATAACGCGCATTTGGGGCACAAATGCGGGATGTAAAACCGTATATACCCTTTCTTTTGCGCGAGAAGACGTTTTACAAAATACTGGAGGTAAAAACAGAAAACCAATTCCCATATTTAAAGAAAGCTAGTAGTGAAAAGTTTAAGGACATAAAATAAACCATCGGATGTAAAATTACTGAACGTAAAACCCTGTCCGTGATATCAAAATGTGCATTTGGGGCACAAATTGGGGATGTAAAACCGTACATACCCTTTCTTTGTGCTACCTACTGACTTCATACAATTTTGGTTAATTTCAACACGTGTTGTTTGTTCATGTGGGTTGACTCTCAAAAATTCCCAGACTATGAATCATAGATATCAGAACAAGGCACACATGGTTCCACATGTGATTTTTTGTCATTTCTAAGAATAATGAGGTCTTCTATTCACAAAGGGGGCTAGAAAAACCTTGGTGCAAATGTGTGCTTGTCTCTAGGTTTTTACATGTCTGGAGTTGTTTTTCTGAGGCAAGTGTCCTGGATCCTTTTTAAGGTGGCTCGATACTCGTGAACTTTCTAAGATAGGATTTCTTAAAAATAGTTTAGAATGATCCAAAATATAGTTCATAGCAAGGATATGTAAAAAAAAGTGGTCGCAACCAGCCTTTTTTTCAAAATATTTGAGGTTATGTACAAGAAAGTCAGTCCCCACAAACCTGAAAAACTCAATTGTTTTCTTAACTTTTTTACTGTGAAGTTTGCCCTGCCATTCAGTGGTCATGCAACCCATATTATGCAATGGAGGATGAAATTAAAGAAGACACTTTCATGGAAAAGCTGATTATAATTTCAAAGAGATATATTTAGATTAAAGGGCTTTCCAAGGGGCTCGGAGTAAAAATATTGATTTTGACAATTTTAGCTTTTTTCATAAACCATGGCGCAAAAAAAAATTGGCTAGATAGGATTTCTCATTTCTTTGTCATTTATTTCCAAATATTATGAGGAACAATAAAAAGCATAAGAGAAGGTTTCCTACCGCGATGGATTTTGATATAAAAATTTATTTGTATCTCAAAGTCATTTTTGAGAAATTAGACCTGCTTGCCGAAAATCGCCTGTAAAAAGTTTCTGTTTGGAGTTTCAAGCTGAAACTCCGGCTGTATGTAGTACTCTTCATAGCGCATCTAATGCTCCAAACGGGAAGTCTCTAACCCCAATAGAAGTGGCACAAATTGCAAACGAAGCGGCCGACGCAAGAAATTCTCAGAATTAAAAAAAGAGCTTGAAGCAGTGTCAGCAGAATGGTGACGTTACCATAGATAGGGCCTGCCTGGCTGCGCGTCAATGTGCGCTAACGACCACTTTGCATGAGTAGCGAGCCACCTTAAGCATTTTTCCTTTCTTTTTTTGAATGAAAAAGTGCAATGAAAGATGTGTTCCAGTTTCAATTTGTTCTTAGTGGAAGTCTTGAAAGGTGACTTATTGCTCAACTTGCACAAGCTATTTTGGGAAATGGAAGATCTTTCTTTAAATATGGGAGTTGGTTTCTGTTCTACCTCCAGTATTTTTGTTAACGCCTTCTAGTGTAAAAGAAAGGGTATGTACTGTTTCACATCCCGCATTTGTACCCCAAAATGCATTATGGTACCCAGATCTGTTGATATTACGGCTAAGGGCTTTATGTTCAGTAATTTTGCGTCTGATGGTTGACTTTACCTCCTTAAACTTTTCACTACTAGTACCAAACACCTTATATAATACATTTATCGAGAATCCTGTGCTCAGACAGTTAGTGGATTAGGTCAATGCTACATCTAGAGGGCTGCACAGTACACTATAATTCAGAAATATGGCACCCAGTGAAACGAGGGACAATTCGGCAACTAATGATTATGACGCTGATGTTGATGCTGATGAGAGTTGTGAAATTGTGATTGAGCTAACTCCTACAGAGAGTGTAAATAACAACAGGGGCAATGAAGATGTCCTAGAAATGAATACGAGATTTAAAATTCCCAAGTCAAATAATCAATTTGTGACTATAGCTTTACTCTTTTTGGTGGCAGTTTCCTCATTCTTCACTCTACTGAAAAATGTTTATTTTGATAATGATTCATCAACTTATGCAACAGAAAAACTGACCTCTCACCTTGGTAAAGGAAATTATACCATGATAAATGACAACATAAAAACTTTTTACATTCACTAAAATGTGGCGAGCTGGTGGGTGGGTGGGTTGGAGTGGGGAGGGGTGTTGCCAAAATGACATCACTTCCTGTGGCTGCACTGTGTAACTATAAAAGAAGCAGAGTTACAAAACCATAGATACACACGAAGAAGGAGTATGTGTACATGAGTAGTATACATGGGAGGGTTAAGTGTCAATTAAAAACCCAAATGGAGCAAGACAATCCGCTGGACTTATCCGTCAGAAGCAACAGACCGATAGGCCGGACAGCGGCTAGAGGGCCACCGTCAAATGACCAACCTCTGGATCTCAGCACTAAAAGCAGGAAAAGACCGGCGAGTGAGGAGGCCCGTGAAACTAAAAATCAGAAGGTGGGTTTACTATTTTTTCACACCTTAGAATTGCATAAGTACATAAACAAATGGATTGGGAAGAAAAAAAAACACAATGTAACAGGTATTTTCTTGTCTTCAGAAATCTGCCACGGGTTCCAAAAAACGAGTAGTCAGAAAAAATGATGGTGGAGCTGATAACCAAAACAATCTCAATCCAACTCAACCGGGAGGTCATCCGGTCGCTCAACTACCCGGCGGCCAAAGTAATGATCGGGTCGAAGGTCACCCAGACGGTCAACAAAACACTCCTCCCACTCCCAGTGATCAGAGCGGTGAAGGGAACCAGAATGTTCAAGTAAGTAATGCACGGTTTTCTAGTAATGTTGTTCCTTTGCATCCCTCGCAGTATGGTTCTTGTTAAATCTTTGTTCATGATAAGTAATATGATAATGCCGTAGCATAGAATACTCGTTTGGTTAACAATATTTTTTTGGGAGAAAATTTTTTTTCCGAAAATTTTTTTTTCCGAAAACTTTTTTTGAAAATTTTTTTTCTGAAATTTTTTTTTTCCGAAATTTTTTTTCTGAAAATTTTTTTTCCGAAATATTTTTTTTTTGGACTTTTTTTTTATTTACACAGCGAAAATCTGATGGCGTTATATTTCTTGCTCTCTTTAAAGGAGGACAGACCCTATGAAATTAAGTTTGACAACTCAAAAGCAGGTAATCTTACATTAATGCAGAATTGATCAACAAAACAAAATGAAGGTCACTGTTTGCGTATAATTGTCATTCTATCCTCAATCTATTTGTCATTTCTAGACGAAAAATTGGTGGACATAAAGGGGAATTTGACACAGATGTTCCAGGATGTTGTCGATTTGGCCTCAGCGAATTATGACAAGTCAGACAAAGCCCAACTATGCATCAGTCACGGTCAGCTGAGGGAAGAGGTATTCATTCACCTGGAACGCGTTTCTAAGGTCTTAAATTCGAATGAAAGCTTGGTGGTGGATGACTCTCTCCAGATACACATTGGACTAATGAAACTGAGCAAGGGTGGTGGACCCACGCAGAATCGTAGAGTACTAACCCAATCCAGACCACGACCTTCTGCCCATTCTACCCAATCTCGGACTGGGCCAGCAACCGTTTCCGCTACTCAGAAAAATTCGGGAAACAGGAAGAAAAGCGGTAGGGCACTTCCACTTTTTCCTCATCTAGATAACACCGCGCACAGTTCTGTATTTAACAAAAAGGCAATTGTTGAGATTGTGTGTGTAGATAATGAATTTATCTGTGCTGCTAAGAGTATAGTTGTATGCATGGCTAAATTGGATGGAATGAGACGGACTGATTATAAACATCTCATTACAAAATCCAGGCAATCTGGAAGAGGGCAGCGATCTCTGAGGACCCTGGCCGAAAACTTGCAAAGACGTACGGGGTTGCCGATCAATGCCGCCGTGCGAGTGGATCAGTTGGCTGAGTTTGAAAAAGCTCTAGATGTGAAAATTGTTGTAATTCAGTTTGTTGAAGGATCTGTAAAACCGTGTGTAACTCAATGCAGTGACAGAGAAGACAGCCGTGTCATATTCCTATATTATACACAGAATCATTTTTATGCTGTGGTGAATCCCAAGGCAATGTTTCCAAAAGACACTATTTGCATGACCTGTTTTGAAACTTATTCGTCCATCCGAAAAGATCACCCCTGTCTTGTCTCTCGTTGCTTTGTGTGCAAAAATGACCAGTGCAAAAAGGGCAGTAGCATTATTTGCCCAGATTGCAACATGACATGTCAGAGTCAATCTTGCCATGACAGACATAAAGAAATTCAAAGTAGGTCGAATATTTCACTCTGTGATGCAAGACACAAATGTAAGAAATGTCGAAGGGTGATTGATCTAAAAAAACAGTCTCTGGCTGATCACAAGTGTGGGCAATATGAATGTAAATGCTGCCACAAATTTGTTGACCAAGATCATTTATGTTATCTGAGAAGAAAAACTCCTAAGGCTACTTCAGGAAAATTCCTTTTCTTTGATTTTGAGACAATGCAGGATTCCATTTATGAGTGCGAATCAGGGTATTCGCCACTCTACACAAATTGTGAAAAGTGCTCACCCATTGATAGATGCATTCCGTGCAGGAAATGCACAAAATGCAAGATGTCAAACTGTGGAAGAAATGTACACCAGGTGAACTTTGTTGTTAGCCAAACGATGTGTGACCTTTGCAAGAACGACCCTCTTGTAGAGGGGGCAAAATGTAGGTCGTGTGGAGTTATGTGTAGAGATTGTATGGGTATGTCTGATGAGGAAAGGAATGAATATGAATGTTTAGTTCCAGACTGTGGGGTTAGAGAAAAAATATTTTCAGGACTTGATGCAATTTATGATTTTTGCTCATTCTTACTGACACTCGTGCATAAATCTTTCCATTGCCTAGCGCACAATGGCCGTGGATTCGATTTTTCCTTTATTTTAAATTACTGTTTGACAGAGGCTCGCATTACGCCGGAGTGTGTTTTTGCTGGTAGCAAGTTGATGTCCATGCGTATTGGTCAGGGACTTGACATAAAGTTCATTGACAGTCTGAGTTTTATGGGCATGGCTCTTAAAAAGCTACCAAAGGCACTGGGGTTAAGGCCTGAATCTGAGCTGAGTGGTGACATCGACGAACTCCGCAAAGGCGAGTTTCCCCAAAAACTTAACACAAGAGAATATCAAAATTACAGTGGACCCTTCCCATCTCTGGAAATGTATCCTACAGATTCCATGAATTCGGATGAGAAAGAACAATTCAAGGAATGGCTTTCCAGACAGGAGGGCAAAATATTCAATTTACAAAGTGAAATGAGGGCTTATTGTAAATTGGATGTTACAATTTTGAGACTAGCCTGTGCCAGATTCAGACAGATTTTCATGGACATAACAAAGATCACCGATGAAGATGGCGAAGTTCTGGGTTATGTAGATTGTTTTGCCCACATCACCATAGCATCGGCGTGCATGCAGGTTTTCAGAGTGAATTATATTGAAGAGTACCACGACGTAGTCACCGAAAACCAAGGTCAAGGACGAGCGAGTTACAAATCGGGAAAATGGTGGCTGGATGGTGAAAGAATTGAACCTGATAACATAATTTCCAGTTCATTTGTTGCATCTAACATCGCTCAGGTCCCTGCACAAGGATATGTGCGTAACAGCAACCATTCCAGAATATCAATCGCATTTCTAGAATGGGAGAGTAAAAAGTTAGGGAGGCAAATTAGACATGCTAGAAATAGAGGGGAACAGACGTTAATCTTAGACGGGAAACGATATAATTTAGACGGCTACGATGAACAAACTCGAACGATATATGAATTCCACGGGTGCAGATATCATGGTTGCACTTCCTGCTTCCCAAATCAGAAGACGCGTGACCCAAGGTCGGGGTACACAATGGAAGACCTTAACAAAATGACTGTCAACAGAACGGCAGAATTGCGTCTGGGTGGGTACAGAGTAATAGAAATGTATGAATGCAAATTCCACAAAATAATTCAGGCAAATCCCCAACTGAAAAAATTTGTTGATGAGTTAGATATTCCACTCAGAATGAGCATTAGGGATTGTTTCTATGGTGGGAGGACCTCTGTCTTCACAATGTTTCACGAGTGCCTTGACAATGAAGAAATTCACTATGCTGATGTGTGCAGCTTGTACCCTTACATAAACAAGTATGCCAGGATGCCTGTTGGACATCCAGAAATTATAACAAGAGAATTTGACCAATCTCTCGCAAGCTACTTTGGAATTGCACACTGTACGGTGTTACCGCCAACAAATGAATACTGTCCGGTTCTTCCTGTGCGGTCAGGCGGTAAATTGACCTTTCCTCTCTGTCGCACGTGTTGTTTTGAGGAAAATCAGGCCGCTTGTGAACATAATGATCGAGCCAGACAGATAACCGGATGTTGGTGCACACCGGAACTGATGGCAGCAATTGAACAGGGGTACAGAATACTCAAAATTCATGAGGTGTACCATTATCCTCAGTCATCACAGTATGACCGACAAACAAAAAGCGGAGGGTTATTTTCGGAACAAGTGGACACTTTCATCAAAATAAAGACCGAGGCCAGTGGGTGGCCCACAGGTGACAGCCGCTTTGTTGGGGTTATTTCTGGGGGTTGGGGCAATTTCTGGCATGATGCTCACTCACCTCTTATAATAGTGACAAGGTTGCTTACTAGCCCATCTAGTGATCCTGCCAGAAGCCCTGGGTGACCTCAGTGTCTCATCTAATTGGTAGATCAGATCTAGGTCAAAATATTGGGACAGCAAGGTCATGAAGACATTCAGCCAATGGTTGAGTGTCTTACTGATTGATCAACCTTGACACAGCTGTGACAAAGTATTAATAAATATCACTGATGAGGCATTTGCTGATCCTATTGTGATTGTTGGCTGTGAAAAACAGAAACTGCCACAAACATATTAACCATCAAACCATTAAAAGCTTTCCAAGTATCATTGTGATACTGATCTGCCAAAGAGTCAGCTGCACAGAGTTTCTTTTAAAAAGAACATATTGGCATTGTAACTACAACTCTGAGAAACAATCATAATTATGGTTCTGGCCTTCTGCAGCACTTTTAACAGGAATAACAAGATGCTGAGGACGCTATTTGAGCAGGTAATGATTCAAAACGTTGTCAAATATTGTTAGAAACTTGTGCTAGCCAGATTAATTATGTTCTCTACATAATAGTGTCGTGGGAAGCCCACAAGTTACCCTTGTTGATTTGAGTGATGGGCTTGTGAGCAACCTTGTCACTATTATAAGAGGTGAGTGAGCATCATGCCAGAAATTGCCCCAACCCCCAGAAATTACCCCAACCCCAACAAAGCGGCTGTCACCTGTGGGTGGCCTGATTGGGTGTCATGTGAAGATGACAAAGATTTGTATGTAAGACAATTTGAAGAAAAAATAGGGGTCAGTCTAGACAAAGACAAAATTTCTAAAAATCCTGCCCTCAGAAGCATCGCAAAGATCTGCCTCAATAGTTTTTGGGGTAAGCTAGGTCAAAGGTCAAACAAACCACAAACAAAGTTTTTGACCAGTACCGTGGAATTGGAAAAAATTTTGGGTGTTGAGTACGAAAATGCGCGTTCCTTTGAGGAAGAAAGTTTTGTTACGAATGAAATTCTGGCAGCGTTTACAACATGTTGGGCTAGGCTTGAGCTAATAAAGCATATAAAGTCTGTGGGAAAAAGAATTTTGTACTGTGATACGGATAGCATCATTTTTGTCACCAGGAAAATTAATGACTCTGAAGGTAATTATCAATACGATGTCTACCCTGAGATGGGTGACAGTCTAGGAGAGCTGACTAACGAACTGCCACCGGGAATTCATATCACATGCTTTGCTGGCACTGGACCAAAATCTTATGCATACAGGTGTAATGACGATACCGAAGTTACAAAATTTAAAGGCGTTACTTTAAACTTTCAGAACAGTAGAAAAGTCAATTTTCAGGCTGTAAAAGATCTTGTTTTTGGAGAATTGAAAAGCGTGTCTTTGAATCCCAAACGCAATTCGTGTGCTCGAAATTTGATGGAGTCATTTGCAATGCTGACTTGATAAAAACTGTAAAGTGCACGTTTGACAAAAGGGTGGTGCTTAACGGCTTTGACACTATACCATTTGGTTACATAGCCGATTAGAGATTCTACTTTGATGTGTTGATGTATATTAGACTTTCACTAAGTAGTACGTATACTTCTGGTATGACTGATGTACTGTATCGTTGTGTAACACTTAATGTATTATAATGAACGTGAATTTTGTTGATGTATATGTACAATCTGTATAAATTAATTGTTTCTGAGTGTATGGTATAATTTCATTCCTTTGTACTGAATAAACTACAAACGTTTTTTCTACTTCAAATGCCTCGTTTGTTGTTGTGTTTTTGTCCTAATGAAAGTGTTTGTGTAACATTGAGTAATACATCACTCTCCTTTGGACTTCTACTTAGAAAAAATCTAGGACAAAAACAGTGTCTCAAAAAGGCACACCCATGTAGCAGATTCAAAAAAAATCTAGGCTGGCAGACATTGTAACCATGGTAACCACTTCTTTTCTCTTTTTTTTGGAAAAAGAAATGACATACTCAACATTCCATAACACTTGGGCAGCTAAACCAGTTTAATCCGCATTGTACCTTCTTTTTATTGCAAGATATAATATATGTCAGCTTTGCAAGGTGTAATAATCACCCCGTAATTATTGACCACAAAAACAAGTTCCGGGCAGGTGGATGACGTCAGGCACTTCCTAGAAATTTTTTCCTGAAACCCACCTGTAATTAGTATCACCCGTAATTATGACTGTAAAACTACTTCCGGACAGGTGTTTGACCTCAAAGCGCCTCATTTAACGGGGTGTTCCAGGAAGTTTGGTCAATATTAATTCCTTAATTACCTAATTAATTAGTATCACCCATCATTAATTGCCATCAACAGCCACTTCCGGACAGGTAATTGGCTACAGCGCCCATTTTGATAGGGGTGACCCGGTCAACAGGGGTCAATATGACTACAAAGCACCAAATTACAGGTGAGTTCCAGGAATTTCCTGGAATGTGGCGGCCATGGCCCCACCGCTGTGGTGTTACTACTAAGGTGACCAGTTGACAACATGTATTGGATATTGAAATAGTCATTCCACCCAAAATCTGAAAATAGCAAAATTTTGACATATGAGGTTTTGCACTTTCACCATCGACGAGCTAAATCCCTCCGTTACAAATGTAGAATAATTATTGAGCTATCAAATGCAGTACAATGACTAATTTCCTGTACTGTGTCTTGAAATCAGCATAGCGCACATCTTGAAAGTTCTCTGTAGGATCAAATATAAATGTAAATTGACTATTTTTCACCTTTTTGGGTGCTATGTAACACACTTCGGAATGACACCCGGTGTGCGAGTTGCTGATAAAGTAATCACTTTTTGCGATAACCCAAATGTGATAAACAAGCTGAAGGTAAGAAGGAAATGGTCATACTTGAAAATACTTTTTGTCACAGCGATGCTTATTCTCGACATAATCACTTCTATATTATTGGTAAACAATTAATTTTTCAAATTAATATGACCAAAAAAAAAAAAAGTGTTGCATTTCTTTTGCTGTTGAGTGTATAACAGTGTTGATGTGTTTGTTGTTTTCTTGTCACAAGACTACATATTAAAAATTACCTGTACATGACTACTACCTGTTATATGAAGTGTGTCTCTATCTATATATGCATTAACACAATTTTTGTTTATTTTCTACAGTATCTATATTTCATAGATCAGGGGGAGGGAAAGCCTGACGTTTTTTTAAATAAATAATTTCTTGCTCAGTTTTGGTGAAATAAATAAATTCTTTCTTGGCTGTCTTGAAATAACTTATTGCTGTCGCCATTGCCGTGAACTAAATAATTTAGAACTCCAAGCTCTGCCATGATTATTAAACTGTCGCTCCCATATAGCTTGTGTTCATTGTTGTTGTTTTGTTGTTAAATAAAATGTTACCTTACCTTAACAACCTTCACTTTCCTTTATAAAGACTTCTTGTAGCTACAGATGAATAAGAAATACAGCAAATAGATAGTGTTTGGTCAAACTGACCCCAGTTCCTCTTCACCGAACAGCGCCACTGTCGCAGCTCACTGATGTTGTGTCTTACAGATGATTTCATATTTGTAGACATTTGTGGAGAAAATACATCATTTTTCCTGCAATTTTCATTGGTTGAGAGAAGGTATGACACCATTCTCTCATGAAAAGTGACATAGCGTTTTACATGGGTGACCATGGCATTCTAATCCATGCTCAATGGAACTGACTCTAGCTGTTTCAAGTGAGAGTTTCTGTTAGTGTTTCACACATTTTTAGTACACACATTCTCAAAGTCTAATACTATGATTATTTTTTACAGAAAACAAACAAACATGCATGTAACATTTTCTCAGATCTGGGCTCTGCCCAGACAACATGACAATGGGCTACAAATTACTGGGACCCTGGTTTGATCCCCATTATGATTTTCTAATGAATGTTGGCACCATAACTGGATCATCCCCCCTATTCTAAGGGATAATTCAGAATTTATGACTCGGGGGGGGGGGGGTTTTGATGGAACTTTCTGTGAAAAGTGATACCCCGCTTTGGTTTCACAAATATTTATAGTACCACAATTTTCTTTTGTTAAAATTTCATTCAACAATTAAGCATGTTGTGAAAAATAAGTACCCGCCTTGAAACAGTTGGGAAAAATTGGTACCCTGTTGGGAAATATTCCCATTACCCCAAGTCATAAGAAGCATGTGCAAAAGGTGGTTCCCACTGAAGTAAAACTATAGAAACTACCACCCCCCTCGACCCACTCGTAAAATTTAATTCTGAAGAGTCCTTTACTTTTATCACATACAATGCTTTTGGTTAAGGTATGATAATTTAGCTTTCAGACATTTGAAGCCATTCAAATTTGGCTTGAGACTGATTTAATATCAACTGAAGCAATCAACTGTAACACAGGCGTGTGAAATACAAAAGTTCATGAGGATTGCGGTTTGACATGTGTGAACAACTGCCACAATACCAAGTTGGCCTTTGCAGCAGTTCATTGGTTGAAATTATGACATAATTTTTCCAGCCAACATCACTTGCTTGAAGCAAACTGAAAAAAAGTGACATGCTATGTACAGCTTGGCCAATCACCTGGCAGGATTTTCTGATGTCAGATCAAAAATGTTGCTAAATATTTTGTTATTTGATTTATGTCTACAAATATGAAATCATCTGTAAGAGCATTGAAAATTTGTTCTCACTTTTAAAAATATTGGCATACGTATGAACTCGGTTTGCCGAGTTGTCTTTGGTTATCAAGTGGCTTGGCTGCGTCACAAATTTTCACACATGGCTGAGCACAGACAGTATACCACACTTAAAGATTATTTTCTTTATGTGAAACTATGCCTTTCAATAGCTCTCATCCCTGAAATTACACCGTAAAACATGTAAGGAGTTGGAGCCTCAACAACAGCAACATGTCAATCTATAATTGAGGTAAATCATAATGTTATTTTGACCTCCACTGGAGGATGTTTATAGGTTATTCAACACAGGAGAGGGGATATTCAGATTTATCAACCGAAGGCTTTAGCCCGGGGTGTGATAAATACATATTCGCTATCCAATGGCGAATAACCAGCTTATACTATGAGACAAACACTCAAACAGTCAATACATGAGACGATAAGTGAACAACAAAGAATATGGGAGTTATTGCCCTGAAATACTGGCACGTGATTGGCTGACAGAGCTGTCAAATGGTATACATTTTAATATCACCCGAATGGCCGATCAAATGGAGATTTTTGCACAGATTCTTTTATGGTCTCACTTTTGTCAACAAAATCCTCAGAATTGATCAAAACACAAATGAACTGACCACGCGCCTTGCTCACAATTATGTCATTGACTTTTCATAATAAATAAAAAATTAAATTGTTGCATGCTCACAGTTAGAATACATGTAGTTATCCAGATCTGTAAATACTAGGGCCTACTTATAAATATTGTGAAATATTATTTTTGTTTTGTAAAAGAAGAAGATAAAATTTCATTCGAAGTCTCAGGTGATAACAATAAAACAGTAATGGCTCATTCTCACGGCGAGAACCGGAGTACTTTTTGCGTCCATGGGGCAGCTTAAGATGATGTCTAGGGAAAATTGGCTGACTCAGTGACATGAAACGATTATTAATTAAAAAGGGATCAGAGGCATAGAACGGCAGGGCAAGATTATAAATCGGCGGGCAAGATCATAGGTCTGCTGGGCAAGAACATATCCATTTGCGAGGCTGCAAAAACCGTCGGCTAGGCGGGAAAATCTGTCAGCGTGGCTGCAAAAACTGTCAGCGAGGCTGCAAAAATCGTCGGCAAGGCTGCAAATCGTCGGCGAGGCAGGAGATGGCCATATAACCCACCGATCATGATTTTCACTTGAAAAATGCCTGCCTGACATCCAAAAATTGAGAAGAACTCTGGCTCTTCAAAAGCTGAATCTTTTTTTTGACTTCCACAGTGGAGTTCTCCCTATTTCTAGGAACACTGTGTATCAAATTCTTGTTCCGTGGATTCGCAAAAAAATAGTCAGTGGGATGAAAAAAATTATCAAAAAATCGTCCAAATTCCCAGGAAATCCCAGCCCGCCATCGCCGAAAGTCCTCCGTAACGTGCCATGAAAATGAAGCAATACATTAGCTATATTTAGTAACATAAGCCATATTTAGCTTTTTGCCAACAGATTAATTTAACAATATCAAAATGTGAAGGTGAATATTTACAAATGAGTAATGCTGATGTAAATCATTATAAAACTGTATTACAGTGTGGCACTTTATTGTAGAAAAAGAGTGGACTGTTGCACTGTGGAAATTGCACTTTGTGTGTCATCATGCTGATGATATGTCATGATCATACCCAATGGCAATATCTTCAATGTTGATTTGATTTAGGGAGACTTGTTTCGCTAGTTGGTGACACACCAAACGAAAGGATTATGCATATGATTTTCACTCTAAAATCAGTTATTACTAGCCAAATGGCCTTCTATTGATCATGACTCATCAAACAACCTCTCCATTTCCCATATTGAAAGTAGAGAAGATGACACTTCATCGGCTATCATGAATCACAGAGTGCATTTTTCACAGTGATCTGGTCCTCATTTTTCTGTATCAAACAGACAGACTGTAATAATGTTTATATTAATATGTTAAGAGGTACATGGTTCTTAGATTAAAAAACAACATCTGCAGGAAAGCCATGGAACTTGTGTGCGGATGGCAAGTTAGTTCATATACAAAGCAGAATTGAACGTGCCACTACCGTTAAAAATCTTTTATTATTTGTTGTTTACTTTGAGATGCTGCGCCAGATCGCCGAGGTGGACAACCAAATCAAATAGAATTGTATCTCCTGTTACTATGAGATTATCAAAGAAAAATAAATAGAACGATCAGTATTTGTATCACGTATTATTATAAGATGATCAAAGAAAAATAAAGAAAACGTTTATTACTTGTATTGCACATTGTCAAATAATAAAAAGTGTTAATTGGTTGTCCTCATCTTGGCAGATATTTTCACTCAGAGCTCAATGGTGCACTGAAAAATCACTTGTCACAAGACCACTTGAACAGCACACCATATAATCCTTTGGTTGCACTCATTGTTTCCCTACAGTACATTAGTTACTCAGACAGTCTTGTCTTTTGATTTTTACCCTGGGCAAAGTATATTGCCATCGGGCATTGTAATTAGTATGGAACATTTTTGTGCCAATGAAGGTAGAAATTGCAAAGAATGCACACAAGTATCTAATTGCATTTCAGTCAATATTGGACCTTGTTCAATAAAACTTTCCAGCTGCTGGGCCTGCTTAATTATACTTTTGTACATTATTCTTCATCAAATATGGTGAAATGTATTTTGCACTTTCAATTTAAAAATGCAATGAACTCCACCTATTTCACTTTTAAAAGACACCTCAAGAACCATATCATTAAATGTCCTATCGACATTTACTCTTTCTTATACCACACCTGTATTTATGTGTCTGTCGGTATAAAGCAAGACAAAGGACATGAGTCACTGATCTATCAACAGTTACATTAAGGAGCCAATCCCAAGTAAACACTACGATCAGTGCTCTCAGACAACTATTCATCATGAGTATTTTTAAATTGGGGGACAAACATTTCCTGATCACAACTGCCCCCGCAGGTCTCGGGCCTCCTCGCGGCGGTGGGTGGTAACACTTAAGGTGAAGTCCTGTATCCTTAGTGGCCAACACGAGACAGTGCGCAAGCACACGTCTCCCCGACGGAAAAGGGGCAACCTGTTTGCCGTGGGTTGCGACCCGTGTTGGAGGATGAAGGGGTCCTGGTAGTTGAGTTGGGTGGGACTAAGTTGGCCCTCCCATACAATACGCTACTTTGGCCTGGATTTCTCCCAGACGGGAGGCTGGATTGGCCCGGTTCAGTCAATCGGCTTGTCATGTTGTCAATAAGACTTTGGTCCTATTTGGCCATGGCTGATGGGCCAATCAACGGAGGTTATGATCAAGTATACGTGCCGGCCATGTCCCGTACTATGATTGCGGCTGTAATACTGACTAGCCTTTTGAGAGTATATCCTCCATGTATCCCTGGGACTAGGGTACTGGGCACTGCCCTACCCATATTGGTCTCCCCTTGTTGGGCTCCGTGGTGGGTGGGGACCATGAAGGATGAAACATAGAAATCTTCATGGATTTTTTCGAACACAACTTTTCTCAAACAGGATCTTTTAACGGTGAAACTGACCCTTGGCCAAGGTACATAGTACTGAAAGGTAAAGATGAGACATACCAAAAACTGTCCTCGGTGGTTCGTGCGAAAGCTCTCCATCAGGCAATCGGCAAACCTGAAGATGTCAAGCGATTTCCTAGCTCACTTTTGATTAAGTGTCGGGACAGACAGCAAGCCTTACGACTACTTGATTTGGAAAAACTGGATATTGCGGAGGTGGAAGTGACTCCTCATGAAAGGCTGAATTCTATCAGGGGAGTAATCAATTCATTTGATAGTCACGAGAGTTCAGATGACCAGCTACTGGACTGGTTTGAATTCCGTAAAATCCCGGTTGTATCTATATATAGGATGGGAAAAAGAACGACAAAAGACGGATCCACAGTAGAGACCCTTAGTCTCACATTCAAGGGTAACCGACTGCCAGATGCCGTTGAAATCGGATTTGAGTTTTGTCGGGTACGGCCCTATATTCCAAATCCTCGGCGTTGTTATCGATGCCAAAGATATGGACACATTACAAAGACATGCAGAAACAGAGTGGACATATGTGCCACCTGTGGAAGCTCAGAACACACACATACAAAGGATGCTCCGTGTGGCCATCCACCAAGGTGTGTAAATTGTAACGGAAACCACACGTCATTCGACAAATCATGTCCAAAATGGACGTTTGAGAAAAAAGTCCTTGAGATCAAGGCAACTTCCAATGTATCTTTTCCTGAAGCACGAAGGTTAGCACAGTCACAGTGCGGGGCTATTAGTTATGCCAAGGCACTCACTGGTGGAGATAGTGTGAATCGTGATGCAGGATCGCAGTTGTCACAGAGATCGGACCACCATTACTCTTCTGGACCCAGGTCCTCGCCCAGAACTACTCCCAGGAAAAGACTTGACCTAGACTCCACCTACAATTACTCAAAAAATTATGACAAAACTAACTCTCAAAACCACCAAGAGAAGTTCTGTGCACTGTTTGACCATGCAGGGATGGGTGAACTCCTTGAAGCACATGGGCGTCACATTGAACAACAACATGACCAGACAGGAAAAACGCAACAGAAAGACACGCAGGCCAAATCAACAAAAAGGAAGTCAGACAACAGTAGTTCTGATGAAAGAACACCTTCAAAAATCCCAGCGACAGAGGTGGTCGAGTCAGACCTCAACGACACGTTTGAAACCGTTGACTCTCAACAGACCGAGGAAGAAGATATGGAGTCTCAAACCCCTCCCTCTGCGGCTGGGATAGTTCAGGACAAACCAACTAACAACACCTCCCAGACCCCATCCGCTGCTTCAACAGGTGGGAAGCCGGGTCAGGGAGGTCAACCAGACAAAACTAAAAACCCTACACAGGACAAACTACAACACGGAACCCCAACAACTCAAACACATCACCAAAAGAAAAGTCCTGACTCAAAGAACACAAGTCAAACACATTCAACAAGTACAAAAAAACCTGGCCCTCCAAACACAAATATGGGGGGAAGAACTACTAACACCAAGCAAATTCTGAAACGTGACGAACATAAAGTCACGAATAGAGCCCCGTTAAGAAGATAACATTTATGACTCAACAAACTCATTCCATGGACAACATAGTTCAGTGGAATTGCAGAGGTTTAAGAGCAAATTTTGATGAAATAAAAATATTGACATCTGAGCATAGGGCAAGCATCCTATGTCTCCAGGAGACTTACTTAAAACCATCCGACAACATTACTATCAGAAATTATCATATGTATAACTCCTATGGAGAAATTGTCCTTGATAAGGCAATAGGTGGTTCTGCCATACTGGTCAGACAGGGCATAATACATACTTGTCTTAATCTGACCACTACTTTGCAAGCAACTGCCATCCGCCTAACTTTACGTAAAACGATTACCGTGTGCTCCCTTTACTTGTCACCGGGTGACCCTACAAGATCTAAATAACCTATTTGACCAATTACCTGCCCCCTCCATTATTCTTGGAGATTTTAATGGTCACAACCCTTTATGGGGTAGTGCAGACCTGAATAGCAGAGGTGAACTGATAGAGGACTTTATAAATGGAAATAATCTTTGTGTCTTCAATGATGGGTCAGATACATTTCTACATTCAGGACATGGCACTTACTCTGCTATTGACCTAAGTATAAGTGACCCAAATTTGTTTTTAGATTTTGAATGGAAAGTACTAGAGGATACACATGGAAGTGATCATTTCCCAATCCTATTGAAATCGTTAGATGTTGGTCCTAACTCTGGTTTATCAAGGTGGAAATTCAATAAAGCAGACTGGAATCTCTTCTCAGAACTCTGCAACAAAAATATTACCCAACAGAAATATGCAGATTCCGATTCCCCTGTAGACCATTTCACAAAAGATATTATAGACATAGCAAATAAAGCGATACCGAAATCTCAAGCCAATCCTCACCATAGCCCTAAACCTTGGTTTGACACAGAGGTCAAAGAGGCTATCAAAGCCCGCAAAAAAGCATTACGTGCCTTTAAATCTCGCCCAACACCAGAAAATCTAAATCAATTTAAAATCTTAAGAGCAAGAGCGAGAAGGATAATAAGACAAAAGAAAAGGGCTACCTGGCAAAACTATGTCTCAAAACTTAATACCCGTACACCCAGTTCCAAAGTATGGAAAATGATAAAGAAGATACAGGTAGAGATACATCCACACATATTCAACATCTTGTCATCGACGAAGAGGAGATAACCACAACTGAGGAAATTGCAAATAGAATAGGTGACCAATTCGCATTTAATTCCTCATCGAACAATTACACCCAAGAATTCCAACAATTTAAAGAGAGGGCCGAGCGACAAAATTTAAATTTCCAGTCTGATAACTCTGAAGCATATAACATACCTTTCTCCATGGAAGAGCTCATAGCGGCATTGAATAAGGCTAAAGACTCTGCTACTGGAGCAGATGAAGTTCATTATCAACTACTAAAGCATCTACCGGAAACAAGCCTTAAAATTATGCTTCAGATTTATAATAGAATATGGGACTTTGGTACATTCCCAACGCTGTGGAAGAAAGCGATAGTAATACCAATCCCAAAACCTAACAAAGATCACAGTGATCCACTTAACTATCGTCCGATTGCGCTTACCAGTTGTCTTTGTAAGACCATGGAAAGGATGGTCAACAATAGACTAGTATGGTATTTGGAATCAACTGAAGCCATAACAGAATATCAGTGTGGCTTCAGGTCCAAAAGAAGTACCTTGGATCATTTAGTATCATTCGAAACCTACATAAGAGATGCCTTCATTAAGAAAGAACATGTAGTTGCTGTATTTTTCGACTTAGAAAAAGCTTATGACACCACTTGGAAATTTGGAATTATGAAGGACATTCATGAAATGGGTCTCCGGGGAAGGCTTCCTCACTTTATAAATTCATTCCTTCAAGATCGAAACTTCCAAGTCAGAATAGGAAGCACACTATCCAACAATTTTAACCAAGAAATGGGAGTTCCTCAGGGAAGTATTCTCTCTGACATGTTTTAATATTAAGATTAACAACATAGTCCGACATATCAAGGAGAATATCAAGTGCTCTTTATACGTTGATGATTTCCTTGTTGCTTTTAAGTCAACCAAAATGACAAGTGTGGAACGACAACTGCAACTTAACCTAAACAGGTTGCAAAAATGGTCATATGAGAATGGTTTTAAATTCTCCAAAAATAAAACGGTGTGTATGCACTTCTATCCTCCCAGAAGCTTTCAGCCGGATCCAATCCTAATGTTAGAAAATTCGAAAATCAAAGTAGTAAACCAGTACAGATTCTTAGGAGTTTTACTGGATTCTAAATTCTCTTTTATTCCACATATCAAAGAACTTAAAGCTAAAGGTTTAAAATCTCTTAATCTTCTCAAAGTAGTCAGCAAGCTCAGTTGGGGTGGAGACACCACTGTATTGCTACGACTATATAGGGCTATAACCCGATCACGTCTCGATTACGGGAGTATTGTATATGGATCAGCAAGACCGTCCTACCTCCGATGTCTAAATACAGTACACCACCTGGGCATTCGCCTGTGTCTTGGAGCATTTAGAACATCGCCAATAGAGAGTCTATATGTCCTTGCGAAAGAACCACCATTGTCACTACGGCGTATAAAACTTTCGCTGCAATATTTTGTTAAACTGGCAGCATGTCCAACAAATCCGGCTTTTTACCCGGTATTTCAGCCAAAGTACCAACAAATTTATATGACTAAACAAAGTGTTATAAAACCCCTAGGGCTTAGAATGAAACCCTACTATGACATAATAAACAAAGACAACTGCATAGTTGCTGAAGTGCAGGTTCCATCCATATCTCCGTGGACCCTTCCTTCACCAATTTGTATTCTAGACCTAACAAGTCTTAGAAAATCTTCTACAAGTCCCCTGGAATACCAGAGTAAATTCCTCATAATAAAATCCCGGTATCCATCATACAAGTTTCTTTACACGGATGGGTCCAAAGATGGACTTTTGACTGGTTACGCAGTCACCTCTGCAAAGACAAGTTACTGTAATGAACGTATACCTGACGTGTGCTCGATATTCACAGCAGAACTGACGGCTATCTACAAGGCAGTAGAAATGGCAGTCAACTCGGAAACTAACAATTTTGTAATTTGCTCTGACTCAAAGTCTGCATTGCAGGCAATAGCCAACAAGCAGGTGGAAACCCCTCTTGTATTAGACATTCTTTTTACCTTAGCAGCAATGAAAGAAAACAAGGAGATTATATTTTGTTGGATTCCAAGTCATGTTGATATCAAAGGAAATGAGATGGCTGATCTTCATGCGAAGAGAGCCTTAAGTAAAAACTTAACGGACTATGTTGTCCCTTATACGGATTTTAGAAAACATATCAATGACTTTACCAAGTATAGTTGGCAAGTACGATGGAATGCGTGCCAACGAAACAAGCTACGCACAATACTACCACACGTCATGAAAGATATAAAAATTGATGTGCACACACGCAGAGAGCAAATCGTAATTCATAGATGTCTTATAGGGCACAGCAGATTAACCCACGCACACCTATTAAACAATGACGCAGCACCAATATGCGAAGGGTGCCAAGTACCACTTTCGATCAAACATATCTTGATAGAATGTAATAACAATCTACATCACCGACCCTTTCAATCAGGTAATCTCAAAAACTTATTCTTAGAAAATTCAGCGTCCAGTATAACACAGTTCCTCAGAGATAACGACTACTTCTACAAATTATGAGAAATTAGTTCCAAGATAATCTATCTAACCAATGTTGCCTCTAAATAGCCCACACTGGTGCTGATGGGGCGTAAAACACAAACTCACTCACTCACTCACTCCTGATCACAACTGCTGATGCAGTGGGTGGACATGTTTTAGTCAGAAATTTATTGTCATGGACACAGTGCATTGTTACACAGTAGTGAAACAAACATGTGCAAGTAATTCACAGACATTGGCTATTCGTTTGTGCTCTGGAAATCGGAACATCGCATTAATTTAGAAATAAGACTACTCCGTCATGTAACGGATAGAACATGACATGCCTCAATACAATAACAGGAGTATATGTCGCGGTTTGTTTAGGTTTTGAGCATTAATCCCAACAGAGAAAGTGGTTCCAAATATCATTACTTACATACAATTCAATTCAATTCAATTATTTTATTTAAGTGATTGCAATTTACATAAATTGCCCAGCCCTACTGGGCTTATAATCACTTTAACACATATGCAATGCAAGACAGGTGGCAATACAAAATTAAATACAAAATTAAATACAAAATTAAATACAAAATTAAATACAAAGGTAAACAATAGAATACAAAATGTTATAGGCAGGCAGTATTATTTGAGAAACCAAGATTAAACATAAGTGGAGTTTTTCCGTACATTAAAGGCATTGTAGATAAATTTTGACATTATTCCAACAAATTCATTAGACATTAAAATCTTTATCTTAGCCTCTGGATCTATTATATCAATTGAATTATATTTCCTTCTAACCTCGTTAAATAAATCGTGTCTCAAAGCATTATATCTATCACAGTACAAGATGAAATGTATTTCAGATTCTACACAATCCTGGTCACAATAAAGACAAAACCTATATTCTATAGGGATATCCTGGTATCTACCTGTCTCTAAACTTAGTGGTAATATTCCTAAACGAATTTGTGCAAAGAGAGAGCGGATACTTCTGTTACTTATAAATTTGACATAATTCTCAGCAATATAATCTTTTTTAAATATACTGTAAAACCTAAGCTTTGGCAAAATACTAATTTCAGTCTTCCATTGTTCATTATAGAGAGCACATAAGCGATTTTTCACAAAATTTGGATTAATATACAAGTTACTATTATAGTTAGTCATTACATCAAGATCATTGCAAATCTCCCGCATTTCACTAGCCCAGTTATTCTTACACAATCTTTTATCCCAATTAAATATCTTTTTAAGTAATCTTTCGTCATCTGTTCTCTGTATTCTATTCCAAAATGTTACCATATCTACCTTGCGACTTACATCCCTTCTAACCCATCCCATCTCTCCATTTATTCCTATGTTTGGTGCAAACTTATGGACTCCAAGGTAAAATCGTATTGCTCTATTTTGTATGGCATTAATGCACTCAAAATTTTTTTATATACCCGCACAATAATCTAGAATTGGACAAACAGTCATATCAAATAATTTTGTGTATGTTTTATAACTTAACCCCTTATTAGATATATATTTGTTAATAATTGAGCCAAGGGCTCTACCGCCGGAATCACCCAAAACTTTAGCAGTACTATTAAAATCAAGTGAATAATCTAATATTATACACTCTAAAAAATTTAGGACAAAAGCGGTTTTTAAAAATATCAAGTGGCTTTATGAGACAACCATGGTGGTTTTTGCACTGAAATTTGGTTTATGGGGTCATTTTTGGTTTTTGTCTTTGGAATTGGTCTCCTCCTGAGGTAAAATGGTTTTTCAAAAAACCAAGGCCGCTTGTTGGAATGAGTCTACCCTGGTATTAGTGTTTTTCATGCCATGATAACTATTGGTCCATGTGTCAATATGAAAAAAATTGTTGATGATCAACAAGATTACCATACATAAATAAATTGCTTAGAGATAATGGGTTTCATTTATCTAGTGATATTTAATAACCTAGTACTAGTTTCGATGTATAAGGAACTTCATGGACCTCATAGACAACCTTGTTACTGTGCTTGCTGAGACAGATAAGCTCCCCAGAGAACAAAGCCTCCTTCGGTACCACACGTAACGCCATCTATACTGGCATGCATTTGGCAAACAGAAGTTAAAATTTAACAAGGAACAAGTGATTAATAAAAACACAGCAGCGAATCATTGCACCTATCAACACTGAAAGCATAACTAAGCTGTAACAAGCCAACAGTGTATTATCTCGAAGTGTGGCTCTATCCCAGCTTACATATATCACAGTTGACTTAAAAAGTAGATTGAGTCTCATGTTTGTCAAAGAATCATGAAGGAGCAATGGTGAGCCGAGTAGCGCCATCTATAACTATACTTTTTAAAATTTACTTTGTAACTTCGAGGTTATAAAGACCATGCTTGATGCACTGGCATGTTGATTAGATGATAGTGTTACAAAATTGTACATGCACGATTTGCAAGAAATCATAAATGAATATCTTTTAACATGTGGAAGAGTAGGTGGGCTAAACATTTCGTAGAAGTATCATTACACTCAACAACTCCAACATGAGAATGATTCAAGACCAAACTTCAGACAATCACAGGTAACTGATCTTAGAATATCCCATTGGTAATATAGCTTTGCAGTGGCATTTCTCTGTGAGGTAAGTACATTTTGTTATCTTGGTAGTCCGTAAATGGACTGTAGACTGCTTGGTAAAACAAGAAGAAAAGTCTACTGATTTTAGAGCTAGCTCCAGTGCTTGCTGGGTGTGTAGCTTCACTCTCTCTGCTCTGTGTTTCTTTATTATACTCTATAGGCCTAACTATTCTGTTTTCTTGTCTTTTTTCTTTGCAGATCTAAACAAGAATCAAAGCACCTCCCCCCATAGATATCCCTCCCCACCACAGATAGAAAAATAAAATCCCCCCCCCCCCAATGAAATACAGCCTATGTTGGGCAGCTGTTTGGCAATGCCTGATTTCTGTGTCCTACTGTCCTACTCAGCCTACCAAGTGCATAAATCCTTGACGTAAAGCCTCAATCATCCATCCATGCATCCGCATTTGATAGGCTAATCAGGCCAGCCATGGACCAATTATATATGAGATTACATACTACCACTACTGATATCTCAGATATCCAAACAGCCCCCTATCTGTTTGGTTTATGAAGAAACCAGTTTTATATGGTTTTTGTTAAAACCAAATGAAACCAGTTTTATTTGGTTTTTGTTAAAACCAAACAATTTGGTATTTCCACAAACCCTAGGTGGTTTAATATGCGGGACAAGCTCAAAAACCAAATTTGGTTTTTTGGAGGCTGTTTTTTTTTAGAGTGTACCCAAGTATTTATAAGATGAAACCTTTTCTACTACATCCCCAGATAGCTTAAAAACAAAGTTAGTCTCTTGGTGCCCTTTCGCTCTATAATGTACAACTTTCGACTTATTCACATTTACTCTCATTCTCCATTTCCTACACCAATCATCAACAGCATCAAACATTTTCTGCAAGTCACTTTCACTCTCACTAATTAAAACCAAATCATCAGCGAATAACAAACATTGTACTTCAAAATCTTGGTTAGTTACACCTGTAGAATTTTCTTTTATACTATCGACAATATCATTAATAAAAAGTCCGAATAACGTAGGTGACAAAGGATCCCCCTGCCTAACCCCCACCCCAATATCAAACCAATCAGTTACTGCTCCGTTTATCTCTACCCCGGCTTTTGCATTGCTATATACCATTTTCAAACTCTTTAACATATTTCCATTCACCCCATAGTTGCCTAATTTATACATCAATAGATCTCTATCAACCCGATCGAACGCTTTTTCAAAATCCATATATCCCACAAATGTGTGTTTTCTGGCTGCTTTTCTGTTACGTATAATAGATGTTAAAGAATAGATGTGCTCTTGACATGATCGTCTTTTCCTAAATCCATTTTGCTCATCTTTTAGGATATTTTTATTTTCAACAAATTGAATCAATCTTCGATTTAACAAGCTAGTGTAAATTTTATATACAGTTGACAATAAGCTGATACCACGATACTGCAGAGGAATTCTGAAATCTAAAAGTGATGACTTTGGAATGGGCTTGATAATTGCTATGTTCCAACATGATGGCATAATACCATTTTCTAGTATACTATTGAAGAGCTTTGTCATCAGCGAAATTGTTTTCTCATTTTTTTTAGTTCCTCGTGGGGGATATTATCGATTCCCACTGCTTTTCCATTCTTAATTTTAGTAATAATTTGCCGCATTTCTGCTTCTGAGATCTGGCAGTTTAACTCTCTTGTTTCAGTAGAATCAGTATTATCGTTTCGCCGATTAGACATATTTATACAATGTTGATAGAAATCATCATCAAATTCTTCTGATAATATTTCAGGATTGTACAACTCCTCATAATCATTCCTCCATTTTTCAAACACAAACGCTCTATCTCTAGAAATGTTCCCCTGGTTGTCATAGACTTCCATGGGGATTTTGTTGGCTCTCTTCTTTGGTCCCAATTCCTTTAGAAGCTTCCAAAATTCCTTTGGATTCGATGTGCAAAGAGCTTCTATTTCTACTTCTTTATTTCTCTTAAATTTTCTCTCTTCTCTCCTGTACTCCCTATCAAATACTCTTTGAGAGTTTTTAAATAACATTCTTTTATCTTTTCGTGAATTACCTTCTGCTGCCACAAATTCTTTTTCTCTCACTGCCAAATCATTCCAAAGTTGTTGTAACCTTTCATTCCAAAATGGTTTGCCTCTTTTAGTGAGACGTTTTCTTGAATTTGGATGGACATTTTTGGATTTAAACCATATACCCATTTCGTTGTGATACAGATTACAAACCTTCTCATACAGATTATCAATGTCGTTTTGCGTTCCCCTATACTTTTGTATTCCTTCAATGAGAACAGCTAAATTGGAACAAGATTCTTCTCAGCAAAATGGATCATTGAGCACTTTATCACATTTATATCGAGTAAAGTAATTTTTTGATACATGATCCTGTGCAATAACACCACTGTGACAGCCGGAAACTTCTGGAGTAATAGCTTCAAGAGGAGCTGTACTTTGCCCACCAACTCTAATCACAACTGTTAACAACGAATGATCAATGTTTAGTAATTCTGACTGGCCCTCATTAGAATTATCTAACTGAGCCATTAACTGGAATGGTCTTGTTACAGAAAAATCCAAACAAGTGCTTAACTTATCCATACAAACAACAAAATAGTCAACAACGGATTTGCCCCTTGATGAAACATAAGTATGATCATTTTTGTTTGGGCTAATCCTCCCATTTACAACACATGTCTTGCTACCAATAAGAAAATCATGAAAAGCTTCACCATGCTTGTTGCTACATTTATCCAGTATTTGTCTTTCAACTATTGGGTCGACTCCCTTGATGAAGTCTTGTTTAACCCCCAACCTGCTGTTGAAGTCACCACACAAATAAATACCATCAACAGAACATGAATATATATGAATGAAATTAATTATATATGAAAATAAACTACACGCATCTCTGCCCCAGGGTGAACGTTCAGGCGGCAAGTAACAAGCTATTAGGATCAATGAATATCTTGTGATCTTCTCAGTTAATTTCACAATGTATATTCCATCAACGTCTTTGTCAACTTCCTCAACATCAAAATTATTGAAAATGTCACATCTTATCAAAATTGCGAGTCCACCAAAGGTTCTGTGGGAGTTTATATTACGCAATTTTCTGTTATGTAGGTATGTTCTGTAATTTATAAGATCAATAGAGTCATTTGCACTGAGGTGGGTTTCACAAAGGACAAAAATGTCAGAGTTTATACTGTTTAATATGTCACTTTTAATGGCACGAGTTCTTGTGCTCCATCCATTAATATTCCAGGAGGAAATGGACAAGGTGTCAATCCAGGAGGGCTGGTGCACTTCCTAGTGCCTAGGGGTATTGGTGTCACGGAAATTAAGATGACCTGGAGGGGGGCCACCAAAGGCTCTTGTGATGGAGATATCCATGGGCCACTCATAGAGGGATAATCAGAATGTTGTCTCCTGTTGTGAATGTTTGTGGGGGTTGAAGTATTAGAAGTCTTTGGAACTATTCTGCCATTGCCAGTTAGCATGAAGTTAGATCCCCCAGGAATTATATCCAAAATAGCTTTGAAGTTTGTTTCTGCTAATCTCTCTTCGTGGGATTTTGAGGATCTAATATAGACATTCCTATATTTTTCACTTTTCTTCAGATTCATCTTTGCATTTAAAAGTTTCTTCTTGTCATCAAGTGAGGGAAGCTGAATTTTTGTAATACCAGGTTTCCCATTTCTGCCCTTGAGACGCAAAGCTCTCACAACTGGGACGCCATGTACGAAAAGACCCCTTTCAATAAGATTGCTGGCCTTAGCTGTAATGTCCTCATCAGACTCATGGGGTAAATTTATAGCAACCATAGTTTCATCATAGTTGAACATCGATCGATCATTTTCCTTGCATTCAAGTATTTTCACTTTTTCCTGGATTTCATTTATTCTGGACGTCAATTGTCCCACCTGCTGATCAATGTAATTTTCTAGTAGTTTAATTTCATCTTCAATCTTTTTATTTATTGAAGTTTGCAGCAGTGGCGGAGCTATGGGGGGGCCTGGGGGGCCAGGGCCCCCCCAAATGGATAAGTGGCCCCCCCACTGGCCCCCCCATTTGAGATTTGAAAATTTTAAAAAAATTATAGGAGCAGCAACAATCGCTTGAACATGTCCGTCCCTAGTTGTGGCCTTCGATGGCGCTCACTTACAGTCAATTTTCTCTAGAATGACAGTTGCCCTTTGAAAAGTTCTGAGGCATTTGATAATTTTTGATATCCTTATTTGAATTTATCTAGCAATATGTGTACCGCAGGCAAACCTTTTAGGGATGAGCGACATTTGCCCGAATATCAGGATCTAGATTTTGAAATATTCCAAAAGAAATCTCTTTGAAAATATGGATTGTTAACTATGTTTATTTAATTATCTGCCCAAATTGTTTTGCCTTTTGCCCGAATCTTAGTGTTTCCCATTTTTTTGGGGGGAGGGTGACTACTCCCTCTTCCAGTATTACCTATGTATCTAGAGATTCCATGCAATATCTAAAATCAGGGTGTTTTGCCGAGATCTTTCCGTCGCCATTGCTCAGTTAAAGAAATAATGCTCCTTTGAAAGTTTTCTAATTAAACAGATCTGATTTACCAGAGTGATGTGTGTAAACTGCTAAATTTTTCATATGTGCATGGAATTTCCCCTTTTTTGTTATTTCTGTCATTTGCACAAATTGCTACTACCTTCTAGGCCTATTTGACGAGTTGGGTAGATATCCATCAAAAGGGCTTTCATAATTTTTTCGATTTAGACCTAATATATATAAGAGAAGAGGGCATTCTTAGAAGGAATATACTCAAACTTGCTGAGAAAGTTATAAAAAAACAACAACAAAAAACAAGAGGACCATTTCACTGTGAAAGATACTCTTTGTGACTCATGGTAATTGATGAGATGTCATACTTTTAATATTGGAACCATAGAATCTGTGTCATTATTTGTTGATAGGTCAAAACTGATTTTAGTGAAAGTATGAGATGTATGGTCATTTTTTTTATCAGTCACATAAGATAAGATGGTCAACATTGCTAAGTCATTCGTTAACTCTGTGTCAATTTGTATCCATGTAATGCCGCAAAAACGGCGCAAAAATGGCGCGAAGGGTTGGCCCCCCTAGTCCAGACCCTGGCCCCCCCTTGGCCCCCCCACTCATGGATTTCTGGCTACGCCACTGGTTTGCAGGTCTTTTAGCGCTTTGCTTTGCTCTTTGAATTTCTTTTTAACTTCAGTCTTATGATCCTCAAGGCTGGACTGCATTTGAAAGAGGCTAGCCTGAACTTGAACAACCAACTGTTTAATATGATAAAGAGAAACATCTTCATCACTGTCTTTGTCTTCAGTATCAGGTGTCTGTCTTGTTTTTCGGTCAGACATGTTATCAATATATCAATACTGTATGAAAGAACCACTTATCTGCCACGTTGCAAGGCTGCCTGTTTCATCCAAGAGCGTGAGTAGGCTTGAAGTCCAAGAAAAGTCCTTTGTCTGTTGTCAGCAAAAACAAACACATATATTTGGTATAAATGAGTAGGGGTTTAATAATAACAATAAGTAATTTGGTATACAAATGAAATTGTTTGTGATACAAATAGATTGGAAAATCGAGTACATTTGTATACATGAAATGATATGCAAGATGGACAGTCAACAATGGCTGAAAGTCCTATATTGAATAGAGAATGTAATTAACCCCTACCATTACATTTATGATTAATCTAAAAATACATTACGTATATTTTGATCATGAAAAATATTACAAATACGGTTGAAATATGAAAATACATATGATACCAATACTAATACACTTGTGGTAGCATGTGAAACATGGCCCCAAGATCATTGAATGTACATGATGAGGAAAAGGATAGGAAGGTGGGGAGGTGGTGGAAAATAATTAAAGAAAATATTGACAGAAAGTTGTCAATGTATGATGTTTGGACTTGCTGAAATTAGAATGGGGGTCATGACCTACTTGGGGTCATGACCTACTTGGGTGTCATGTACCCAGCAAGTCTTAGTTTTTGCTGACCAGACAAATGATCTTTTATAAATAAAAACTCTTTTTTGTCTGTTGTCAGCAAAAACAAACACATATATTTGGTATAAATGAGTAGGGGTTTAATAATAACAATAAGTAATTTGGTATACAAATGAAATTGTTTGTGATACAAATAGATTGGAAAATCGAGTACATTTGTATACATGAAATGATATGCAAGATGGACAGTCAACAATGGCTGAAAGTCCTATATTGAATAGAGAATGTAATTAACCCCTACCATTACATTTATGATTAATCTAAAAATACATTACGTATATTTTGATCATGAAAAATATTACAAATACGGTTGAAATATGAAAATACATATGATACCAATACTAATACACTTGTGGTAGCATGTGAAACATGGCCAAAGGCTGAGGAGGCTTAGAAATGTTGAAGTGTAAGGTGAGTCAGCTGCTGCCACAAGAGAAAGAGAAAAAGAGGACAAAACAGGTTGTGATATGACAAATTGACAAATAAAACAGTGGTGAAGTCACTGTCAGCATTGTGGAGATACATCGACTAATGACTACTGGGTCATCCAATCGTGTTGAATTTTGTGCGTGAATAACAAAAATTGGGTACATAACAGGAATTGGGTACATATACATATGTAGAATGGTGTAAGAGATGGCATGCTTCATTCAGAAATGCTTTGTAATAAACAATCTCGATTAGATGGGATCACCTGATCTCGATTTGATTGGATCACCTGACAAGTTGTACTTTATTGTCACATGGTAGATTGTTGTTATGATGGTGGGTGTGTTGGTACTCGCAAGTGTGACAGATGAAGATTCACTGCATTTAGTGTTATAAATTGTTGTCACAGTGGAGGTGTTGGTAGTCCATATGATCTGAAAGATGAATATTCACTGCAAAGAGTGTGGTAAAGTGTTGTCACTGCAACGAGTGGTAAATTGATGTCACAGTAGGAGTGTTGGTACTCCAAAGTGTGGCAGATGAAGATTCACTGCAATGAGTGTGATAATTGTAAGAACGATCTGTTGTTTTGTGAACAAATTACGATGAATGATTTCGTAATGTGATAACAGCATTTTTCCTAATGACTGCTTGGTCATCCAGGATGCTGCTGAGTATCGCAAGATGGTAATCCACGGAGAAAGTAAGGGAAAGGCACTTTGGGACAGCACATAATAATGTAGTAAAGTGGATGCCCGCATTGTTTCCCAATGACTGCTTGGTCATCCGGGATGGGGCAAGTGAATAATAATTGTACAGAACAATTAGTGAAGCACAAAATAATTGTGGTATAGTACAGCTATAGCATAGAATAAGCACAGTAATGGCAGTAAACTGGATACCCGCATTGTTTCCCAATGACTGCTTGGTCATCCGAGAAGTGGGTAAGTGGCATGTTATGGTAATCCATGTGTAAGTAGGTCCAAGTAACTGCGTTGGCACAGAATAATTATAGTGGTAACCAATGTAATGGTTCGCAGGGTTATTGAAATACAGTCATGAGCAGGCGAATAAATCATGATAAGTAATACTGTGTGACCAGCTGTTTCTGAATGACTACTGGGTCATCCCAGAAGTGGTAATTGGCACATCAGAAATGAGTGGGAATTGGCACATGAGAAATAACAGGAGTTGTAGTACCGCTGAATGGCTAAAAATTATGATGGGAATGAAATGGACGGTTATAAGCTAATCCGATGTGATGTCTTCTGGCACGTACGTGAGTGGAGTGGACTGAGTAGACGGGATTGGGATCCAATAGGATAATACATAATAGGTGACTAGTGATGTGAAGTTGAGGGGCTCACCGCCCTGGGTTGGGCTGTGACCAGCTGACGGATTTCCATCCACCGATGTGTCAGGATCGTCTCCTTGGTTCAGGTGCCGAAGACGATACTAGTGTATGAATGAAAGCATGGCGGTGAATAGGGTGGCCTTTACTGAGGAATAATGCCCTGTCCAGTCGTGGGTGGATGGGAAGGTATGTCATGAGTGGACTGTAGTAGGACACCAGCCTGCTGATTGGAGGCACGTGTGTACCTGGATAGTTGGAGAGTAGCCTTGAAAACGCGAGGAATCAGGATTGGTGCTGGTAGATAATGGCATGTAGCGGTGTTTCAGTCAAGAGTACCTCACTCGTTCTGAGGCATGCGTCATACGTCACTGTGGACATAGGAGAGTAAGGTAGAAGTGAAAATGAGACAAAGTGCAGTATGGTGAGGCGGTCAATAGGCCTAGCAGTACTGTGCTGGAAATGGGAAGATATCTATCGTGGGAGTAGATATGAAAGTAATAAGGAGTTTTATAATGTTGAGATAAAAAGGTTGTAGGCAATGGAGTAAGAGAATCAAAGGTTTAGGATGTGGACAGGTGACAGCTTAAGATAGGAACAGAGTAATTGAGATCAAACAGATGGAAATTAGCATTGTTAATGTAGTATTGGTGAAGGTAGGAGGTTTAACAAGTGATATGTGACCTGGAGAAGGTGGAATTGAATACAGAGGAAGTATTAGTATATGAAAAGTTTTATGTATGTAACCTGTCAAGGGATGTGGATGATGATGGTGTAGAACATGAGAGTTGTGAAGAACGGGAGTGTCAAGAAGAAAACTAGAAGGCAGGAACAGGATCATGATAAGTTCCTGTGAGGAATAAGAAAGGTATATATTGATTGAAATGTGGATAAGCTAGGATGGTGGTGAAGGTTATGTGTTGATGGTTAATAATAAAGGTGAATATGATCACTATGGAAATTGAGAAATGGTATGTGGTATAGTGAAAAGTTGTAACACAAGTGATAATAGTTTACTGACAGTGTTGGTCACTGCAAAGAGAAAGAGTGTATGGAATAGGAAACTGTAAAGTGTACCGAGAAGTTTGGACTACCGTGGGTCCGGCCAATAGAATAGTGTAGTGGTTATGTGATTGGTATAAGTAATAGATGGGAAGTGTGTGGTCTCCGTTGGGTTGTCCCGATGGGAACATGGATGCGGCCCCCTCTTGAAGGCACATGTGAAAGAAAAGCGTCGCTGCCAGAATACATCAGGTTGGTCTGTTGGGTGGGGTGTCTCATTCTTATTATTGCTCCCTAAATGAACCGTGCAGGAGATATTTGTCATGGCCGGCTGAGGCAAACCCGGAGATGCACCTGAAGTGTGCCCTGAAACAGCAACATGAAATAGGAAGTATTGAGAGTATGAATGAGATGTGGTCAAAGTAGTGTACAAATTAGAAGCAGATAACATGAATTGTATTCGATTTAGAAACTGTAATGTTGGAAATGAATCTGAGAAGTGATTGGGCCAATACATGTATTGTAAAATGTATAAGAAAGAGTGATTGTACTTATCTTAGTTGGCTGGATGAGGCTCATTCATGAAATGTAAACCTAATCCCTGACGTTGATGCCTGAAGGAAAGGCTACTAAATAAATGGTAATGTGTGGTGTCACTGAAACTGAAAAGAGTTGTAGTTGAAGGACATGCTGTGCAAAAAGATCTGGCATGTAAGAATGGTAATGAGAAGGAAGAGTAATTGACATGAATGGTTTGAGGATACAGTTTACTTATCTTAGTAGTCGTGGGTGAGGAATCTACGTGGACTAAGAACCACTAACGGGTATTATAGTCCACAACTGCATAGGGTGTGGAACCACTGGGAAGAGTAATGGCGAACCACTGGAAAGCATGTTGAGTTGAACCACTGCGTAGTATGTGAAGTTGGACCACTGGAACGAGTCTGATGGATAACCACTGGAAAGAGTGTAATATAGAACCACTGGGAAGAGTGTAATGTTTGAACCACTGCTAGAAGTGTTATGCAAAGCGCTGTAAAGAGTGTTGAGTTGAACCATGTTGAACCACTGAAAAAGAGTGTAATATTGAACCACTGCAAAGAGTGTAATATTGAACCACTGCTAAGAGTGTAATATTGAACCACTGCAAAGAGTGTAATGGTTGAATCGCTGCATAGATTGTGATGGTGAAACCATTGCAAAGAGTATAAAGTTGAACCGCTGTAAAGAATAAAAGTTGAAGCACTGCAAAGACTATTATGTTGAAACACTGTTACTGGAATGTTGAACCACTAAAGGAGTGTAATGGTGAACCACTGCAAGGAGTGTAATGGTGAACCACTGCAAAGAGTGTAATGTGAACCACTGCAAAGAGTGTAACATGAACCACTGCAAGGAGTGTAATGATGAATCACTGCAAGGAGTGTAATGTGAACCACTGCAAAGAGTGTAATTGTGAACCACTGCAAAGAGTGTAATGGTGAATCACTGCAAAGAGTGTAATGTGAACCACTGTAAATAGTGTAATGTGAACCACTGCAAGGAGTGTAATGGTGAACCACTGCAAAAGGTGTAATGTGAACCACTGCAAAAGGTGTAATGTGAACCACTGCAAAGACTGTAATGTGAACCACTGCAAAGTGTGTAATGACGAAGCACTGCTAAGAGTGTAATGTGAACCACTGCAAGACTGTAATGTGCTCCACTGTAAATAGTGTAATGTGAACCACTGGGAAGAGTGTAAAGTTGAACCAGTGTGAAGTGTGTAAAGTTGAAGCACTGGGAAGAGTGTAGTAGTGAAGCACTGATGAGTGTTGTGTTGATCCACTGGGAGCATGAAGTTGAAACACTGGAAAGAGTAGTATATTGAACAACAGCGGGGAATGTAATGTTGAATCCATGCGTTGCATATTTCGGTGTATTGCCGGAAAGAATTCCATCAACAAGATCATTTTATTGTCCATTTTACAGAAGGGGACATTATTTTGGCTGTATAGTATCACCATGGAAATTGGAATGAACGGCATAGTACTGAGGTAGTAGGACTATACACAGTTGGTGATGTGTTTATAAGTGACAGGTCCAGTGGAGTGATCATAACTGCATGTGTGTCATTGGATGTGGAGAAAGTAGGTCCCTGAAAAGAAGAGAGTTATTCAGTACAATGTGGGACAATGTGAAAGAAGAGAGTTATTCAGTGCAGTGTGGCACAATGTGGCTTTAAGTTGTAAAGGAACAAAGTAAATTCAAGAATTCGGTTGATTATACAGTATACTTATCTTTGTTGTCTCCATGTAAACGACCAATATGGCCTGATGTGCATCGGAGATTTGGGATGGAATGATCTGCGGTGGGCGATTAGGAATTACGGTCAGCGTGACTTCAGGAGGCTGAAAGATCTTCAGATTGCAGAATTGATGTTTTTAGCGTCAGATGTGTTGAATAAGTTGACATGTGTGACATGCATTTGGTACAGTTGTCAGTGATGATATGGATTAATTAAGGTCACTGCAGAGAGTGAGACATGTAAGTTAGGCTGTAGGCCTAAAGCATATGAAATTAATAAATCGGATGTTTAATAATAATAAGCTGAAGGGAGTAAGTTCTGTTACTGAAAGTTGTTGTGAAATGTGTTAAATTGAATTAATAAATGTTAACATTAAATTTTTTAATAATGACATTGATAAATATAATTTGATATAGAGGTGAATAAAGGTCCTGAAATGGAAAATAAAAGAAAAAGACATTTGTAAGTAATATTCAAGCAACATTTCACTGCTATTTCAGTGTGGCATTGTTGGTGCTAGTTTGTGTGTCACTGCTAAGAGCTTGACAGAAAGAATGAGCGAGTTATACAACTGCTGGAGTGACATGAATGCAAATAAGTACAGGTGAGTGTAGTGGAGAGATCATCACTGTGTGAGTTTGGAAGTGAGAAGTGATAAAAGTTTAAATTGATTCAATATGAACCAGATGAATGAATGTCAGTATGTAAGTGATAACAATGTTGAATAACTAGGTGAGGGTAACATTGAATGAACAGAATAACAGTGTAGATTAACAGTGTAGCATCTGGTTTTACCACCAGGGGGAGGTATATGCTGCTTTCAGTAGACACCCTGTGGATTGGGACTAATAGTAAATGTGGCCCACAAAATGAGGTCACAAAACAAAATACATGTTCTAGGAGGTTCTACAAGAGCTTACAAGCTGTTAAAGGAGTGCACATAAACATGAAACAATCATTGAAATGATAGGATGAAGCAATAGACATTATAGAAACCAAATGTTAAAATCTACAAACATGTGAGCACATTGAACATGTTGAAGCAAGTCCAAACAATGGCTGACTCCAGAAGCTGCAGCAGGCCATGTGGTTTTCCTGAAACATGGGAATAGCACCGAAAATAGGAAACTTTGAGGATCCAAGTTTGTCTTGTATGTCCTTAGAAAATCCATGGTGTTAACGAACTGGGTTGTGGAAGTAATCCTGTAGCAGATGCAAAATAATTAAAGAAAATATTGACAGAAAGTTGTCAATGTATGATGTTTGGACTTGCTGAAATTAGAATGGGGGTCATGACCTACTTGGGGTCATGACCTACTTGGGTGTCATGTACCCAGCAAGTCTTAGTTTTTGCTGACCAGACAAATGATCTTTTATAAATAAAAACTCTTTTTTTTTCTCACTTCCAAATAACCGTTTTTTGTATCCAGGGTATACAGTTCTAAATGCAGTTAATTTTGCGTATTTTGAAGTTAATCCCAACATAAAAGCAATACTTTAAGGTCCAATTAAACTCAGAATCCACAGACAGGGCCGGCCTTAGCCTCTGCAGGGCCCAATGCGACTCCCTCTGCGGGGCCCAATGCGCCCCCTCGACCCGAGGGCCCTTTTTTGGCACTAATTTTAGACAATCAGCAATTAAATCTGTCATTGTCATTGTCATTGTCATTGTCACAATCAGCAATTAAATCTACCCATTGCTGCAAGTTATTTTTAAAAGGCAACCAATTTCAAAATCCATAGTTATCAGTAATATAGATCACAGGCTTTGCTTGATTTTGGAATATATTTTATTTATGATATATGTAGAATAGATAGATAATGATAGCCTTGAGCAGCACTTGTATGCATGTTGGTTGCTTGTTTTTTTTTCAGTTGTCTACCTGTTATTATTCAGACAGGCGAGACAACTTGCCATAACCCATATGATTTACAGCTGAAGAAGTGTCACACTTTTAGCATGAAACCATAGAGGCCATTTGATTTGTCATGATCAAGATGATCTGTCATTGATATTTCTAACATACTTCAGTGTTCTAACTAACAACATATGTGTCCTTGAATTCAAGTGCTATTGCAGGTAAAGCTTTAATCATGACAAACTCCTTATAAGTGCAATTTTCAGTGCAACAGCTTGACCACTTTTTCTCCTGTCCTTATTAGTCTACTGCCTACCAAGTACCAAGTGCATAAATACAGGACTTAAATCCCCAATCATCCATCTCCGTTCCATAGCAAAGACACACTGTAACGACTGTGATTTTGTGTTTTTTGTCTGTTTTCATTTTAGTTCTCCACTCTGCATATATTGTAGGCTACAGTTTGAGAATCCGCTGTTCTTCAATCAAAAGGTTGGGGCCTCGCACCACTACAGGCCTCATTATTATGTAATCAGTGAAGTTCACCTCTTTATTAGTCTTTGAATCCATGTTGTGTCATTTTCAATTGGCCTATAACCTTAATAGCAATTCGCATTGGCCTTTCCATTGAAAGGATGTTGATTGCAATAAACAAAACTAAAATGCATTCAGAGTGTACAATACTGTACATGTAGTAGATTATAAGGTTACATAGCTCAGGTATAGGCAATTGAGCACGTCAGCACTGTTGCTGGATGTCTGTTCCTTCTTTTCCTTTTATCTTTTTTGGTCTATCAAAGGTGCGGGGCCCCTAAAGGTGCGGGGCCCGATGCAGCTGCATCGGTTGCATTGGCCTAGGGCCGGCCCTGTCCACAGAGCTGTTCAGAAACGTGTCCATTCAGTTAGAGCGCCACCTGCCTTCCATACATGTTTGGCTCGGCTTTCCTTCAGCATGAGTTATTGACGGAGTCTGCCACAGCATGAAGAGCTTTCAAATTTGCACAGCAACCCAGTAAGCTCTGGTACAAAGTGTATGGTTTTTTGCTAGTTGAGAACACAAATACATTTGTACTGCGTGTTGCAACTATGGCAAACATGGTTTCAACATACCATGGTGCAGATACCAAGGACTTCGCAACAGATCAAGAGTTCAACGAGAAAATGCAGGAACTGGAGAAGCGTTCGTACCTGTCAGAGGGTCCTCCCCCGACCCAAGCAGGTAAGTTCCTACAAATAGGCAGGGGCAGGGTTGGCCTAGCGGTAGCGTGCTGGGCTGCCAATCGCTGGGTCCAGGGTTCGAATCCAGCACTTTCCGGGTCACCTGGGCCTATGTTTGATGGCTGATTCAATCATCCTTTGCCTCATTGCCGTGTCCTCCTCCTGTCCTAATTAGCAGTACATGAATACAGGACGTAAAGCCCCAATCATCCATCCATCCATCCTACAAATAGGCTCGGACATATTTAATTTTTAACTTCTCAGATTAATCGATCAAAAAAATTTTCCGCCAATGGTAAAAAGTTTGCTTTGCAACAACTTTTATGTGATTGACATGAAAAAAAAAATTGTAGATTACAGCTTTTTTTCCATCCCTCCGACCGACCACAGGAAAAGTGCCTCAAGAAGATCCGAAAAGCTAAAGATCGGTTATGTCTTGCCTAAGATTTATTATCAATGGGTAATGGCTACAAAATGGATGGATGATTATTATTAGGCTTTCTTTACATCCTGTATTTGAAAGAAGTTTTGTTTTCTGAAGCCATTGCGTTGTTTGTGTTAAAATATTAAAAAAGTGTTTGTCACACAGACAAAAATTAATTTTTTCTTAGGTTTTATTCATGTATTTTCATTATGTGCATCGCATGATATTGTGAGGTAAAATAATATCTTACTTCTTATACATGTATGTCTTATTATCCTCAGTCCAGTGTGAATCCTTGATTCTGATTGGCTGAGAGCCGCGGTGTATGACACCGTACACCCTGTCTGTCGTCACCAGACAGGGTGTATGAGATAAACAATGATGTCACAATTGCAACCATAGGATTGTTATGACGTCATCCTTGTAGCAACAATAGTCATGACGTCACAATGCCATTGTTTGAGCCATTGTGACATCATCAAGGTGACAGCTCTTGTGATGACGTCACAATGCTGTTGCTTTGTTACTGAAAGACATTTGAGACTCAGTTTGCAAGATAATCTATGGGCATCAATAAAACAAGAAGTCTGAGGATAAAACCGTTACACCCAGCTCGTTTTTCGAGGGTACGGGAATATACACCACTCAGGCCTCCATACACCACTCAGCCTTCGGCTTCGTGGTGTATGGAGTCCTTCGTGGTGTATATTCCCGTACCCTCGAAACGAGCAGGGTGTAACTGATATTATCCTCAGTCCAGTGTGAATCCTTGATTCTGATTGGCTGAGAGCCGCAGTGTATGACACCGTACACCCTGTCTGTCGTCACCAGACAGGGTGTATGAGATAAACAATGATGTCACAATTGTAACCATATAATTGTTATGACGTCATCCTTGTAGCAATAATAGTCATGATGTCACAATGCCATTGTTTGAGCCATTGTGACATCATCCTGGTGACAGAACTGGTGATGATGTCACAATGCCTTTGCTTTGTGACTGAAAGACATTTCAGACTCAGTTTGCAAGAAAATCTATGGGCATCAATAAAACAAGAAGTCTGAGGATAAAACCGTTAAACCCTGCTCGTTTTTCGAGGGTACGGGAATATACACCACTCAGGCCTCCATACACCACTCAGCCTTCGGCTTCGTGGTGTATGGAGTCCTTCATGGTGTATATTCCCGTACCCTCGAAACGAGCAGGGTGTAACTGATATTATCCTCAGTCCAGAGTGAATCCTTGATTCTGATTGGCTGAGAGCCGCGGTGTATGACACCGTACACCCTGTCTGTCGTCACCAGACAGGGTGTATGAGATAAACAATGATGTCACAATTGCAACCATAGGATTGTTATGACGTCATCCTTGTAGCAACAATAGTCATGACGTCACAATGCCATTGTTTGAGCCATTGTGACATCATCAAGGTGACAGCCCTGGTGATGACGTCACAATGCTGTTGCTTTGTTACTGAAGACATTTCAGGCTCAGTTTGCAAGATAATCTATGGGCATCAATAAAACAAGAAGTCTGAGGATAAAACCGTTACACCCAGCTCGTTTTTCGAGGGTACGGGAATATACACCACTCAGGCCTCCATACACCACTCAGCCTTCGGCTTCGTGGTGTATGGAGTCCTTCGTGGTGTATATTCCCGTACCCTCGAAACGAGCAGGGTGTAACTGATATTATCCTCAGTCCAGTGTGAATCCTTGATTCTGATTGGCTGAGAGCCGCAGTGTATGACACCGTACACCCTGTCTGTCGTCACCAGACAGGGTGTATGAGATAAACAATGATGTCACAATTGCAACCATATGATTGTTATGACGTCATCCTTGTAGCAACAATAGCCATGACGTCACAATGCCATTGTTTGAGCCATTGTGACATCATCCTGGTGACAGCACTGGTGATGACGTCACAATGCTTTTGCTTTGTCACTGAAAGACATTTCAGGCTCAGTTTGCAAGAAAATCTATGGGCATCAATAAAACAAGAAGTCTGAGGATAAAACCGTTACACCCTGCTCGTTTTTCGAGGGTACGGGAATATACACCACTCAGGCCTCCATACACCACTCAGCCTTCGGCTTCGTGGTGTATGGAGTCCTTCGTGGTGTATATTCCCGTACCCTCGAAACGAGCAGGGTGTAACTGATATTATCCTCAGTCCAGAGTGAATCCTTGATTCTGATTGGCTGAGAGCCGCAGTGTATGACACCGTACACCCTGTCTCTCATCACCCAGGGGGGGTCGGAACTGCACCACGTGACCTTGATGACGTCGCATTGTAAACAGAAAAATGGCGGCGGTCTGGACATGCTGAGTGGACGGCACTTCACGGTGGATTTATTGCGGTTTCTGGTGATGCAAAAACTGCTAAATTGACTGGAATTTCATGCCTACATGATGGGCTTTCATGTAGCAGCTTCGCAGGTTGTTGCATGGAGTATTTGCTCTGCTATTTTACATCGTAGCTGGCTGAAAATCGTCGATCTCAATATTGACAGAAACTGCCGAAAATTCATGATGGAATTCCCTCCAGTTCTCAGGAACAAGGGAGGTTCTTGGAAAGTTTTTACTGGAAACAGTTACATAAGGATTCAAGCTATCTTAAAAGTTGAAGGAACCTCTAAGAACCTCTGGATTTAAAGTCACAACGATGCCTTGAAGATGGCCTATTTTTTGTTGATGCTTCAACTGCCATGTCACGTCACGAAGCACTGTCTGTTCACCATGTTCACAGCAGTTCTGGGATCAAATTGTCAGTCACACTGCAGTAATTGGATCACATGTATGCAAGCTCTGCAATCTATATAGGACCTAATTATGCTACCTTGCTTCGGCAGATAGCTGAGGTAAGTGCACAAGACACTGAAATAATCTTTAATAGGTTAAATTAGATTTTTTAATTGATTAAATGATTAGGCCAACACTTTTCGTTTTATGACATAAATTATTCTGATTTCCATGAAGTTTTAGCAGATAGCAGTAGTCAAAACATTAAGAAAATAACCATTCACTTGGTGATCATGCAGAATTTGGGGGGAGAGGGTTGGTCTCGTGGTATTGTGCTGGCACAGCTGGGCTGCCAATTGCTGGGTCCAGGGTTAAAATTCGGCTCTTGCAGGGTCACCTGTAGCTCCTGCCCATAATGCATGAAATTTGTTACACATAGCCTATATGGTCTAGTTGCCTTTTGATGGACCAGCTCTGATAAATGGTTATTTTAAATTTTTTGAAATGTTGAGAAAAAAAATGTAAACAATTTCTTTTTTTTTGTTTCTTGGCCAAGAATCTGCCACTATGCAGGTAATGCATGACATTTGGAAAAATTCCACATTTTTTTCCATTATTTTAAGCTTATACCCCGACCCCGCATTACCTCCCCAAAACACTAAACAATACATTTTTACTCAGAACATTTCTATTTAGCATTTCCTTAACAGGATGAATTGAAATTGTTGAAATTGCCTCTATTTTTTTTTAATGTTCATGTTTAGGGGCCAGCCAGACGATTGATGTGGTGCGGGGGGGGGGGCATTTTACCCCTGAGACGAACCTTTTTTTCGTTCGTGAAGTATCAACGATAAATTTTTATCGCATGCCGATGCGCGACAAAAATTTGTAATCGCAATTTTAACATTATGATATCCTATGTAGGCTACAGATGGAAACAAACTTTTTTTTTTTTCGCCAAAAATCCCCCACCCCAAAGATTATCTGGTCGGCCCCTTATATATACTGGCAAGCCTTAATTAATTGATATCTATAATTATTTTCAGATGGATCGTGAGATTCGTGACATATCTCATCTTCGTGCAGGACTCCTACATCGCAGTTGCATCAGACGGTCGGAAAAGAAACGCATCCTGCTCAGCAAATGAAATCTGTAATTCCAAAGGGCCACACAACATAAACAAAACGTCGCCAACTGGTGGATTGCGCGTCTGTTGTCATGTAGAAATGTATGATAGAAATAATGTTGCATCAACGAGAACAGAAGGTTGAGATTTTTTCAAAACTTTGTAACAATGTTGCCAAAATGTCGTATTCCAATTTCATATTTTGACATTGCTTCATAACATTGTGACAAGATCATTTCTAATTTTCTACCATACAATTCTTTATTATTTTCACCAAAATTTTTTTTCGCCTTTTAAACTGGTTACCATGGCAACCATTCATCATAACAATGCAAAATGACCTGAAATCATCTAATTTAACTAAAACCTAACTTTTTATACCAAACTTTGTTCATTAAACTTAAAATTGCAGAAAAGTGCCCTTCTCACCCATACCTCCCCTTAATTGTGAATTTTCACATTCAAATTATCAAATATATGATGTTCTGTATGTTCTTTTGTTTCTTCAGGTATATTTTCTGTAGTTTCTTTCTATTTTTTTCAAAAACAAGGTAAATGCAAGAAATATTGAGGCTATGAAATTTTGACTGTTTAGTTTATTCATGATCTGAAGAAGTTTAGTTATTATGGCTCTGTCACACAGTGGTTAGTGTACGAGCAAGTTATTGTTTTGTATGTGGTTAGTTTCAGGCCGACTGAGGTGCTCTAGATTTTCGGTTAGGCCACACAGATTCTTCTGAAAGACCGCTAATTAGCATAATAATCTGGAATTCAGCACTTCTGCAAATTATGCAGTTCAGTGTGAAATCGGAACCTCTGTAAAGTTTCTTTCTACTGGAATTATGCAATAACATTAAAATTTTGTAGTTCAACTGTTCAGCAGGAATCGGTGACGTAACAAGGTGCAGTTTGGTGCCAGAGTGGTTAAGGGTCTCCCTGCTCTGCTGAAGGTCTCTATGCCTGCATGGGTTTGATTCCTTTTGGTGAACTTGGCATTTTCATGAGCGAAATCCCGATGCCTTTTGGTTTATATGTTAAATTGGCAGCCCCTTGTTTCAGTTTTTGTGTTGGGCAAGTAAAAGATTGCTTTCACCAGAGGTGGCGGAACGCCTTGAAAAGTGGAGGGGCGCCGGGCTTTTGGGCACCAAGTCTACGGTCATTTCAAGGAGTAAAAGGGGCACTTTATGTTTGGGCCAAAAAATTGGGGGGGGGGGGCATTGCGCCCCCCACCCAGTTCCGTCGCCTCTGGCTTTCACGGGTTAAATATGCAATATGTTAAGGACACTGGCTCTCTCTCTCTCTTATCTAATAAATTGGCCCTCGTGAGCACCCAGAACTGGGCTTAGAGGGCTACACTTACAATAGTACTATCTAACTTGGGGGGGGGGGTACAATCAGGACATCCAGTGTAGTGATGTGTTCCAAAAAAAGGTCCAGAGGTTGCCCATACTGGTACGTACCAGTACAATGAAAATTTGTGAATACTCGCAAAACGGAAGAAAAGATTTCTTATTTTTCACACCTTAATTTTCCGATGATTTTTTGGCGAAAATTGGTCGTGGGTCGGAAACCGCAGAGGCAGCGGAGCTTGGGGGAGGGGGCACGTGCCACCCCCCCCCCCCCACTTTCGGGTCATTAAATACATAAAATGCCCCCTTTTTCTCCTTGAAATTACCGTAGAGGAGCTGCCCTGGATCCCAGTGCCCTCCCCCACTTTTCGAAGCGTGCCACCACCTCTGGGAAACCGGTATAGGGGAGGCGGGGTCAGAAGTCACAAAATTCAGAAAAAGCCCCAGAACAGAGCAGGTGTTTGTTAGATCTGAATGACCTTTGGCACAATTATGCAGTATTTAGTTGACTATAGTTGTATCACATGATAGCTGCTGTGCTGTAAATAGGCTTTAGTCAGTTCACAATTATTTAAGGCAAAGTTCGATGTGACTTTTTACCCCATGTCAGGGTCAAGAAGTCACAACAATGGGGTAACAAGTCACATGCAATTGTTGTGAACATACAACACTATATGAGGTAATATGCAGACCTAGACTTGATAGTCATCCTTGTGCATGAAATTTATAGTGAGCCTTCCAAAGCTATCGTCATGCAATGACAATGCACCATCAGCAAAGCCGGCGTCAGAAATTGCCCAAAGTTTGCGAAATGAAATTTTGCTGCAATGCTCTCTCATCAGTATTATTGATGATGGATGATGATAAGATTGTAAGCTAAAAGCTTCTAGTGTGGAATATTTTACTTTCCTTAGCACAGAATGCTGACTTCCCGGTACCCTATGGTAAAATATCACAGTGCTAGGTGAAATGTCACAGTGTGACATTTCACCCCTCAGCTGTTTTTTAAATTCAACACATGATCATGGCAACTTGGTGACCAAATGGCCAAAAATGGGTTTACATTATGAAAGACAATTATCCAAAAGACCTTGAAACACTAGCACAACTTCCTATGTCACAGTGACCAGACATTAACAAAGAAACTTCAGAATCAATAAAACCTGTTTGGGACACCAAAAATGCATGAGGTGGGTAAAAACCCACTTTGCACAATGAGTATAATTTTCATATTCCCTGCAGACCTTCTTCTCATAAAAGTGTTCCAAATTATGATTTAAGCTTAAGAATTAGGTCACTGCAAGTTGGTCAAAAAGGCCTGTGACTTTTTACCCCTGTGACTTTTCACCCCCTCTTCCCCTACCGGACCACCCACCCCTTGGACCGGACTTCTTACCCTTTGGACCGGACCACATCTGGACCGGGCAGTTCTGGACGGAAGGGGGGGGGGTGGTCCGGTCCGCAGCCCCAATGCAGTGGGTGCCTCACCAGAAATTGCTCCAATCCTTGAGTGCACCGAGTTTCGCCACTTGCCGTGCACTAAGTCTTCTGATCAAGGAATTTTGCTACCTTATTTCTGCTGCAATTCTGCTGGTTTCTGTTGAAATTCTGCAGCATGTAGGCCTGTGCTGCAACTTGCTGATCCTATTTTGCAACTTTGCTGCAATACCGGGACCGGTAGTGTCTGCTGTAATTATCCTGCAATTCTGCTACTTGTAATTCTGCTAGTTTCTTCAGCAATTCCATTGCAATTCTGCTGGTTTCTGCTGCAATTCTGCTAGTTTCTGTTGAAATTCTACTCCAATTCTCCGGCAAATCTGTTGTTACTTTGCTTAATAATGCTGCAATTCTATTCAATGATGTCAGCCAGTGATGTCAGTCAATGATGTCAGTCAGTGATGTCAGTCAGTGATGTCAGTCAGTGATGTCAGTCAGTGATGTCAGTCAGTGATGTCAGTCAGTGATGTCAGTCAGTGATGTCAGTCAGTGATGTCAGTCAGTGATGTCAGTCAGTGATGTCAGTGATGTCAGTCAGTCATGTCAGTCAGTCATGTCAGTCAGTCATGTCAGTCATGTCAGTTAGTCGGTGATGTCTGTCAATGATGTCAATAAAAAATGTCAGTCATTGGTGTCAGTCAGTGATGTGATGCCAGTCAGTGATGTCAATCATTGATGTCAGTGATCATGTGATGTCAAACAGTGATGTCAGTGTTAGTCATGCAATTAAGTCAGTCAGTTAGTCAATGATGTCAATCAGTGATGTTAGTCAATGATGTCAGTCAATGATGTCAGTCAATTATGGCAATAATTGATGTCAGTTAGTCAGTAATGTCAGTCAATGGTGTCAGGCAGTGATGTCAGTCAATGATGCCAGTCAATGATGTCAATCAGTGATGTCAGTCAGTTAATCACGCAGTGATGTCAGTCAGTTAGTAATGATGTCAATCAATGATGTCAGTCAATGGTGTCAGTCAGTGATGTCAGTCAGTTATGTGATGTCAGTCAATGATGAAAGTCAGTGATGTCAATCAGTGATGTTAGTCATTCAGTCGTGCAGTGATGTCAGTCAGTGATGTCAGTCAGTGATGTCAGTCAGTGATGTCAGTCAGTGATGTCAGTCAGTGATGTCAGTCAATGATGACAGTCAATGATGTCAGTCAATAATGTCAGTCAGTGATGAAAGTCAATTATTATGCTGCATTTCTGCAGGACTTCTACTGCAATTCTGCAAATGTCTTGCAGCAATTCAGCAAGTTGTCAAGTTCCTGTTGCAATTCTGCAAGTTCCTACTGCAATTATTCTGCAATTCTACTGAATTCTACTGCAATTATTCTGCAATTCTGTTGAATTCTATTGCAATTCAGTTGCATTTCTGCAATTATGCTACAATTCTGCAAGTATCATACTACAATTAAGTTCCTGTTGCAATTAGGTGACAATTCACAAAATTTCAGGAGAATTGCAGCAGAATCGCAGCAAAATTGCAGTAGAATTCAGCAGAATTCCAGTTGAATTGCAGCAGAATTTCAGAAGAATTGAAGCAGAATTGCAGTAGAATTTCAGTAGAATTACAACAGAATTGCAGCAGAATAGCAACAGAATTCAGTTGAATTGCTGTGAATGGTAACAGAATTGCTGTGGAATTTCAGTGGATTTGCAGTAGAATTGCAATGATATCGCATTAGAATTTCAGAAGAATGGCATCAGAATTGCAGTAGATTTGCAGCAGAATTTCAGTTGAATTGCAGTAGAATTGTAACAGAATTGCAGTAGATTTGCTTAAGAATTATAACAGAGTTGCAACAGAGTTGCGGAAGAAATGCAGCAGAATTTCAGTTGCATGGCAACAGAATTGCAACAGAATTACGGTAGAATGGCAGAAGAATTGCAGAAGAATTGCAGCAAAATTGAATTGTTAAAAAATTACAGTAGAGCTGTAACATTATTGCAGTAGAATTGTAGCAGAATTGCAACAGAATTGCAGCACAATTGCAGTAAAATTCAGCAGAATTGCAGTATAATTCTGCAGAATTGCAGTATAATTCTACAGAATTGTTGCAGAATTACCGTTGAATTGCAACAGAATTGCAGAAGAATTGCAACAGAATTGCAGCAGAATTGCAGCAGAATTGCAGTAAAACTGCAGCAGAATTCCATTTGAATTGCAGAAGAATTACAACAGAATTGAAGCAGAATTGCTCCATAATTGCAGTAGAAATTCATTAGAATTGCAGTAGCAGCAAAATTGCAGTAGAATAATTCAGCAGAATTGCTGCATAATTGCATCAGAATTGCAGAGGAATTGAAGTAAAATTGCAGGAGGATTTCAGCCGAATTGCAACAGAATAATGGCAGAATTGGAACAGAACATGATTTACAACCTGAATACACAGAAGAAATGTGCAGAATTACCAGAGAATTAAAACAGAATTTGCGGCAGATTTGCAGTAGGATAGTTGCAGAATCGCAACTGAAATCTGAGAACTATTTACTAGTTCTTATAGATCAGCTGTTCCTATTTTGCAAGTATCCTGCTGCAGTTCAGCAAAATTTTGGCCTATCCCTGCAAATGCTGCCATTAACCATTATGGCACTCAATGCATGACGATAGCAAAACCATATTTTTGTCAAATGATGCGACTTTTGCAAGTTTAGGCTTCAAAATATATCACAATTATGGCAGCAGACATGTCATTATTTTTTCTAGTCACAATTCAATTACTATCGTAATTGTCTGGTGAAACTATAAATTAAATTACAGTATTTTAACGTTTCGCCAAAGAATGAAACAAATGCTAGTGCTCAATCTTGAAGCGAATATTTATTATGCTATTTATTTATATATGCATCTTTTTTTTTTCAATGTAACATTGATGTATTGTGTATATATTTCATGGATCAAGATCTATAGTATACCAATCACAAAGTATGATACTTAAAGAATTTTTAATGCTTTGGTCAGACATCCCCAAGGACCGTTAGGGCCTATGTTTTTTAATGATTAACAAGCAACCTAAGGAATAAAATGGTTACAGAAGAAAATAACTGCAAACTCTATTATTCCAAGCAACACAATCGCTTCACAATAGACGGTCAGCTAAACTTCTTTCTTCCGGCAAAGGAATATAAATGTTTTTGAGATGCCAAAAAAATATTTGGACGTTGAACTATTTTATTGAAATCATGAAGTATTTCGATATTTTGAAATTTCTTTTTGTCATCCGACTAGTTTTGTAGAAAATAAACCAGGACGCTTCCTGTTCTACAGTATTGTAATTTATACCAACCATTTTTGGAGCAATTCAGCCAAAATCTGGCACTAAAAATTTGGATGGTTGGGAACATAAGAGAGAACTGGGCACAGGCGGTGTCTGATAAAGGCATTACAAAAAATGTAGTACAATATTAATAGTATTACACATTTAAAAAAAAGTATATTCTTGAATTTAGTCCACATTGTCTAGGATTTTGAAGATGTGGCGCATCATCTTTGATCCAGTGCTGCATGTCTGGAATCCCACTCATCCGCTACAACAAAAAGATATAAAGATTGTTAGGAGACAAAGCAGGCTAAGACAGAAAATAGGTTTGCACTGGTCTCTTTTCAAAGGTGCCAGAAAGAAACCGCAGGGGCAATTTGAAGAGAAAGGGCAAATTGAATTCGCACAAAATATATAATTTAACATCAATGATAATTTCGAATATATATATTTCCGATTTTTTGCCTAGATTAAGACCTAATAATATTTTTTCTTTAAAATCAAAAGTGCACACCTCGCCCCCCCCCCCTGGCTAAGGGCAGGAGGGGCAATTACCCCCCCCCCCCCTCCTCCTCCACTTGCCCACCCTGTTCCGGCGCCATTGCATCTTTGTTTAAGGCCACAAAAATTTCAAATAGCAGAATCAATTTCAAGTCATTTCAGATTACGTCTTTAAGAGTCTTATAAACTTAAGTTATTTTTGGCAATAGATCAAGTACTATTTTTGTCGTCATGATTATGCGCCAAATGACTTGACTGGCTATTTGATTTAGCCAGACAGTGATTAATTGTGGGCTGAATTCACTTTTTATAAGAAAAGTTGCCAAACATGGTGACCCCAAAAAAGGGCAGGATTTTGCAACAAATCATCTCCTGTAGGATAACCATTGCACATATTGTTTTTCAAATCGCACGCCAAAGTTGATGATTTGGTAGAGTCAGTTTATGCAAAGACATCTGACCTGGTGCATTTACCCAGTTTCTTAATATTGTCAAATAACTGCACCAAACTTGCGAAGCAATGGTGAGTTGACCTACACTTAAATGTACTCTTGTACGAATCAGGGGATTGGAGTTGGTAGCCAGACATTTTCAAAACAACTTTAAAACTTACAAAAAATAAGCATTTGGATCTATGTGAACTTCGGAAATGAATAAATTTAAATATTCACGGACAAAATGAACTAGAAACATGGTGGTTTATATTTTCGTTTCTGCCAACCACCTGAAATCTGGGTCCAACAATATATACATTTATGCAGTGTTAAGCTTTATTTCTGCAATATTTTTAAAAACGATACAAACAACTTTATTCATAGTAGATTAGATAAAGCAAAAACATAGAACATCTTTGCGCTTATTCATAATTATCATAAAGTCCGAGTAAAGACGTCTTTTTAAAAATATTTAGTTTCAAAGACAAAATTGCCATTATAGGTGTATATAAATTGGACAATTGCAATGAAATTAATTCAATCATCTTAACACACAACTCTGGCAACAATATGATTTTATAAGGCACTATAAATTTGCTGGCAGTGGCAGCAGTGGCGTAGCTAGTGGGGGGGCAGGGGGGGCAGGTTGCCCCCCCAGACAACTTTTTGGGGAAAAATGGGGAAATGGACAAAAAAATGGGGAAATTGAAAAAAAATAGGGCAATGGGCCAAAATGGGGAAATTGAGAAGAAAATGTGAAATGTGGGGGAAATAGATGGGGAAAAGGGAAAGACAGTGAGGGAAAAAGAATAGAAAGGACAAAAGACCTTTTTTTGGGAAATTCTGTTGAAATTCTTGCGGACGCTTTATTTGAAACTTCGAAGTATGACTACTTGACAAGGAAACAGGAACCGGTACAAGAGACTTGTATAGTGCATATTAGTGTGAAAATTTAGGTATTTATTATCTGTCTGAATAGGACTTGTAATGTATATCCAGTTGGTCTTTGTGGTCAACATGATTTCACTCCTAACGTACGAGCTTACAAAGTCTTAATAATATTTTGGCCAACAGCAACAAGCAAGAATGAAGATTTCAGTAGAATTAGAATTCAAAAACCAATTTCACTGAGCACTGCTTGTCGGAATCAAACAGGAATTTCAGACAGATTTTCTTATCTTAATGGCCATGAATTAATTGAACTTTGTGAAGTTTTTTCCCTGCTTATTTCTCATGCTCACTACACTTTGGCAAAACTTTTTGTTCTTAAATGGCCAATGGCTGTTTTCAAGGATGTCTCTGCCTGCCTTGGTTTTTTATGTGACTACAGGTCTACAGATTCCATGTTTGATGAATGATGAATGACAGAAAGGAGTCTTTGTCATAACAGATCTATCGAACTAGCTCAAGCTCCACTTTATAAAATTCGCTCCCTTTTCTAAAGAAGTTTTAACTTGAGCTCAACAACATTAAAAACGCTGATGTAAATTGATGTCAGTGTAAAATTACATTACAATATATTTAGAAGTTATTTATTAAGTTTTTAAAAACTTGTGTTTTTTATTGTAGGCGAGTTTCTAAAAGATGCAACATTGCAACCTATCTATCACGAAATTATGTCCTATGCTGGATGCTAGCAACTTTTTCTATTATTTTACAAATTGCAATAACTAGCTTCATCATTCAAAGTGTTTTCAATGTTTTCTATACTTTATTTGAGATTTAAGTAAAGTTTGTCAAAAGTTCTGGACCGTGTCGAACGTACCCCATGTTGTCGATAACATTTTGGGGAAATCAAGGGTCATTTGCCCCCCCAGAGAAAAATGCTTGTATAGCTACGCCACTGGCTGGCAGACAATATTTTTTTCGCTCAACTGAGTCAACTCATTCTTGATGACCAGTCCAAAATTTTACTTGAAAATTAAATTAACATAAATAATTAAAAAATAGTTTGCTTAATTTTAGCAAGAATCTGTCCAAAAAATCAACCTTAGTTCTGAAAGTTTTCAAAATTGAACATTTAATTTTAAAATTGATCAACAATAACAACATTCAATATTAGTACTATCTATAGCCTAGTGGAAAGTATTATCACACGGCAAATGAGCTGAAATTGCGGTTTTCCTACTTTTTTCTTGATAATTTTGGGCTGGGGGGGGGGGGAGAGTGCAAGTATCTAGTATACCATCTCTAATCTTAGGCCCTATTATAAAAATATTTCTTGAATGTATGATGTACCTATTCATGAAACACAAACTGACAAAAAGAAATTTTTTTCTGATCGTATAAGACACATGATTGACAGTCAGTTTACATGTAGGCCAACTACTTTACTGTTTACAGACAATCAAAACTGGCCAGAATCAGTAAATTGTGTGTTATAAACTTGCCAATAGAGTTGCACAATCACCAGTTAACAAGCGAAATAGCCTAACTATTGGTAGGGGAAGAGGGGGTGAAAAGTCATAAAAAGTCACAGGCCTTTTTGACCAACTTGCAGTGACTAATTCTTAAGCTTAAATCATAATTTGGGACACTTTTATGAGAAGAAGGTCAACAGGGAATATGAAAATTATACCCATTGTGCAAGCGAGTTTTACCCACCTCATGCATTTTTGGTGTCCCAAACAGGTTTTATTATTCTGAACTTTCTCTATTAATGTCTTGTCACAGTGACATAGGAAGTTGTGCTAGTGTTTCAAGGTCTTTTGCATGATTGTCTTTCATGTAGTGAACCATTTTTGGCAATTGGTCTCCAAGTTCCATGATCATGTGTTGCATTTAAAACAGCTGAGGGGTGAATTGTCACACTGTGACATTACCAGCACTGTGACATTTTACCATAGGGTACCGGGAAGTCATATTCTGTGCTAAGAAAAGTAAAATATTCCACACGCGAAGCTTTTACCTTACAATCTAATCATCATCCATCGTCAATAATACTGATAAGAGAGCATTGCAGCAAGATTTCATTTCGCAAACTTTGGGCAATTTCTGACGCGGCTTTTCTGATGTTGCATTGTCATTGCATGCAGATAGCTTTTGAAGGCTCACTTTTAATTTCATGCACAAGGATGACTATCAAGTCTAGGTCTGCATATTACCTCATACAGTGTTGTATGTTCACAACAATTGCATGTGACTTACTGCCTGTGACTTCTTGACCCTGACATGGGGTAAAAAGTCACATCGGACTTTGCCTTAAATAATTGTGAACTGACTAAAGCCTATTTACAGCACAACATCTATCATGTGATGCAACTATAGTCAACTAAATACTGCATAATTGTGCCAAAGGTCATTCAGATCTAACAAACATGCTCTGTTCTGGGCTTTTTCTGAATTTGTGACTTCTGACTACTACTAACTATTCTGTGGAAAATGGCTGCATTCTTGGTCCAATCTTGGAGAGCAAGTTGGTGCAAATCCGTCAACAAACATCACCTTCTGCTTGCTGAGATGTTGACGCCACGAAGGTCAAAGTCCAAACCCAGATACAATAAATGGATGTTGGACTCTTGAGTATTTTACTATATCCGCAATTGCGGTGAACACCATGAAAAAACCATTGAGTTCACCATTGAGTTCATCGTGTGAAATCAATTTATCTGACGTTGTTATGCAATGGGCAGCCATTGTTTATGTCATGATGTCACAATCGCAGCTGTGACACAACAAACTGCTGCTCCTAACTTGAATTTGAAGTTATCAGACTAAAATTTAGTACCACTGATAACTCATTGCGGGATATAACATAACAGTGTAGTTCACAGCTATGAACATCATTCGTGTCAGGTCTGCCATCTGAATAACACTCGTCCTTCGGACTCGTGTTAATTCAGAGCAGACCTGACACTCATGTTCATAGCTGTGAACTACACAGTCATGGGTTTTTATTATAATATGTGACGTCATCTATGTTTATTTAGATCAGCGCCCCCACCGGTCATGGCAAGACAATAGTGACGTGACGTTATCATGACATGGGATCGAGTCTCAATAACAGTTGCCATGACGTCACCAGTTCAAGTTAGTGCTTGCCATGCCCGGTGAGGTCGCATGATAAAACAACATAACGTCACGTAGGCCAGAGTCAGTTGTCAAGTCTGTGGTCCAAATGAGCGACTTTCCTGATTTCTGCTGGTGACGTCACCACTGATCACGTGGTGCAGTTCCGACCCCCCCTGCTCATCACCAGACAGGGTGTATGAGATAAACAATGATGTCACAATTGCAACCATAGGATTGTTATGACGTCATCCTTGTAGCAATAATAGTCATGACGTCACAATGCCATTGTTTGAGCCATTGTGACATCATCAAGGTGACAGCTCTGGTGATGACGTCACAATGCTGTTGCTTTGTTACTGAAAGACATTTCAGGCTCAGTTTGCAAGATAATCTATGGGCATCAATAAAACAAGAAGTTTGAGGATAAAACCGTTACACCCAGTCCCAGCTCGTTTTTCGAGGGTACGGGAATATAAACCACTCAGGCCTCCATACACCACTCAGCCTTCGGCTTCATGGTGTATGGAGTCCTTCGTGGTGTATATTCCCGTACCCTCGAAACGAGCAGGGTGTAACTGATAGTATTCACCCCATGTAATGGCTCCCCCCAGACCATTTCTAGATAGCCCTGGACCCCTGTGGGACAGGGGTCATGGATCCTCCCATTGGAAAATCGTGAGATTTGAAAGACAGGGTTTGGGAGAATCGAGATATCTAAAAATGTATGTAAAGCATGCTCATTTCAATTATACCATCTAAAAGTACATAAAATTTCCTACTGACTGCACCTATATCTACGTCTCTACATGTAAAAATAACTGAACACTCACCCTGTGAAGTTCAAGAAATGATTTTTTTCTTTATACATTGAACGAATGGCGTCTTCCCATTGGGTGAGAAAGAGTGATGTCATAACAAACGTTTATGATGTCATAGGTTATTTTAGTGACGTCACAATGGTGACATCACACTCCAAAGTGAGGCTGATGGCCGTCTCTCAATTATTTTTGACATTTCTCTAATTTAAAAGTAATTTTTACCATGTCAATCTTGGCGAAAATGCCACCAAAACTAGTGCCGTCAGTAGTAAAATATGTGGGCTGCACAAATCCATAATTTCATAAAATTATGATAAGAATTGTTTAATCTAGACCGCTTCTCCCGACACCATGTCAAAATCTCAAGATTTTGTATGGGACGACCCATGACCCATGCTACGCATGGGTCCCAGGGCTAATTTCTAGATACGCCCCTGCTTGAAGTTGGAGTGACTTGAAAAGAGGTTGAAGTATCACCCCAAAAAAGTTTTTCCTCTTTCAGAGACTATTCTTCATGGATGTAGTCAGCACAATAGTTATTGCGGTTGACACTCATTTTTAACTTCTTTGCAGAACATGCCTCCCAATTTTGTGGTTTTAATAAATGTAAATTTCAGAGATAGAGGCAGAAAAAAGTTGGAGAGAGCTGTTTAATGAATATACCCAGAACACAACATTGCATGGGGTAAAATTCATTTCGGCCGATAGTCCGTACAGGATTCGCCGCATCATATGGCTTTGCATCATTGGAGCAGCGATGACTGTGTTTATTGCTCTCTTCATTGCAAGGTTTGTCATTCGAGAATTATTTATAGATCTATTTCAATGACTATATTTGTTATTTTTCTTAACAAGATTTGCATTACTTTTTGTGCTCCCTTTGAGGTAATCAAATAAAATTCATTGGTGAAGCATAAAAACATTATTTTCGAAAAGAAGGTATGTTGCAGCTTTAATCTTTAATAATTCTTACCCGGCTCATTTGTATAATTAGCTGCTTTCCAGTAGGCTAGCTATTACTGAAACGAATTTGCAAATGTGTGATTAACATTGAATTGAATATATTGTTCGTGGGTGTGTCATATATTGTGTAAATCAAAGATACCCTATGTAGCCCACTGCTGTACATTGTTTACAAAGATACATTGCACGTACAATTGGTGCACCAGATCCTATCTGAAGTAATCTCAACAATGATATTCATTTGTCCCATGTTTGCATGGTAAAATTTTAATTTTAACTCAGCTCAAACGATTGAGATAGATGGGTGCACAATTCATTTGAGCCAACATAGCTTGTTGTTTGTAAGTTGAAACATTGGACAGATTATAGTATAGGGCCATTTGTAATGTTTCCTAAATTTAGGGTACATTTTTGGAACCAATGTTTTTTTTAATCGATGATATCCACAGAACAAAACCTGAGTTGGTTCCATTTTTTTCTATGGCTCCTAAGGCGGCCATCTTGAAATCCAAAATGGCCGCCACTGAAACACTATTTTGGCCATAACTCAAGATCTGTTTGACATAGAGAAACAAATGAGGGGTCTAAATTGTGTAGTTTGAGCTGACAAATGCAAAGGTACCATTTATTTCACTCATTAGTGAAGAAAAAAGCAAAAAAGTGAACATTATTTGTAATTTTTCTAACAAGTCGGCACTAAACATCATGCCACAGATTCATGGATGCGAAACTATTCAGACTTGAATGACTGTGTTTTGTCAGACTTATAAAATCACTGTGTTATCAGGTTGTTATGGATAATTGATTGATTCTAAGTCTATGAATGTTGATAACACAATAACAGAAGCTGAAGTTGAGTTTTTTAAAAAGCTCCTTTTGTCTTTTGTTCGACTGCACTGTTTTGCTTCTTGTCTAAGATTTTCATTTGCTTCAACTTCGTTGCTTTCAAGGGTTGTTTCTTAATAATGCTGTTGTACGCAGGTTGGTTGACTATGTCAATAATGTTTGACTCTCAGAATATTTTCTAACTAGTAATGCCCATTGAGGCAATGTTTAGGGGGATGAAGACCCCCCCCCCAACAAACGATAATGGCAGATGCAGATTTGGAATCTGTCTGGTACGCCTAATGTGAGCAATGTGCACATTGATGAAACAGGCAGATTGGTTTTGTCCTAATTGTTGACCTCTTAGCTGTCGTAGTGAACCTTGCATGGCCAACGGTTGAAGAGTATTGAAATATTACTTATAGACATAGCCATTGAGGGGAATTTTTAGGGGGAATGGAGCGCCCCCCCCCCTGCCGACCCCCCATTATATGTGAAAACGAAGAGGTAGATTGCCAGTGATGGCAGTGGAAATATGGACAGGGAAATGATGAAAATATTGAAAATGAGAATAAGATGACGAAGATACGATGAATAGAAGTGGGTCAGCCAGTGTGCAGGCATGGAAAGCAGGTGACACTGGAGTGTGTAGATGGTTTTGGCGGGAAGAGAGACTGTGGCGCCAGCCTCTGGCGTGAGCAGTCAGTGAACTACAATGGAGATTCATGCGCCCCTGGTGGAGAAAAACAGTAGAGGCAGGAAACGTAAATAAGGGAGCTGTTTCACTGTTATTTGCTGTTATCAGAAGGACAGGATAGATCTATAAGGATAGGTGGATAGTTTAGGTGAGTATCATCGCTAGGGGAGGAGTTTTTAGCTGCTGCAGGTGTGAGCATGTCACCCATGATTTTTGCATCTTATACCCGGCAGGGATAATAATGGTAATATTCAGCTTTAATGACATCAACCTTAATTACTCTAGTACCGAGTCATTACCGTCATGGTGGGGTATAGACTTTATTCAAATTAGTTGGTTCAGAATCATTTTTATTGCTTGATTATGCTTTGTACCAGGCCAGATGGTTTTAGAACAACATGCTTCATATACTTTATAATAAATTTGGTATGTAGTCCTCGATGGGACTGATGAAGCAGGAGAAAGAACTGAAACCCGCAAACCCTTGTGCAATTTGTTTAGAAAAACCAAAGAGTGCCTTGCAGACACTCATGTATGAACATTCAACATTTCAAAATCATTCTCATGATCACTACTGAAAACCAATTAAATAATATCTCACTGAACTTTCTCTATAAATTTTGGCAGACCTATATTTTACAAATGAGGAAAAGAACCAAAGGCTCCAGAGAAATTACATCCTCCCCACGCAAGCCCTGCTAAAATGGACAGGGCTTTCTGCTATTTCCAACCTCTTCTGTGATTGGCTGCTTATTTAGGTCATAAGCACTTTGCATGCAGATTTAGTCCGATTATGGACAATTAGAGGATTACTGGCAACTGAGAAAAACTGTAAAACAAGAAAACTTTCAAACAGTTTCATTTCAGAACTGTGAAAATACATAATTCAATGGAATTTTGGGAACTGTGATAGCACCTTTCAACAATACACAATTTCTCCATATGTAACAGTGTGAAACAGAAGCAACAACTGAGTCAGTTAATTAAGTATTCATGAATTAGCAAAGGTTATGGGCCATTTTGTCATGGTATGACTTGGGATGATGGAGAAATTAGGGAACTGTTATCAGCTGCTGATGACTTTGCTGTATTTCACAAAATTGCTCTATGATCAGGATAATTCACTCAATGTTTTCTGGTACCACTTTGTTGATCATTTAATAATGGTGAAGCCCTGGTGAGGACAGGATGATTGAATGTGTGGGGTTGATCAGTTGGGTATCAGAAGAAAGTTTGATCTCTGTAGAGCCATTCTCATCACCTCCAGCCTACAGGATATCCCTTATAAATGTTTATCTCCCTATCAGCATTTGGGGTGTACCGAAAGTTCGAAACTACTTTTTGCCGAAACGAATCTGATTCAGCATCTTTGCTCGGATGTTGGCTGCTCTTATCATGTACAAATGCTGAATAACCATATCAGATGGGAGCTTGCAATTCGGTGGTTATTTGAGAAGATCATCTGTATGAGAGTCTTGGCATGTATTTACCTTGCATACATACTAATTTTTTTCCAGACAAACTGGCCAGGAATTTAGTCACTGTTTTATATGGATCTTTATGTCATTTTATTCTGAGATCTTAGTCCCCATTCAGAACCAGCTGAGTCTGTCACAGACATGTATAGTGCTTGAACTTGTAACAGAATTGTTCCAACTCATCTAGGTCTTGTCTTCTGGGTGTCATCAATTGTTCTGAATTTGGATTTTTCCTTTTTAAAGTAACTAGATGGGTAGAGAGTGACTTTAAAGCGTGCAGCAATTGTGTAAAAGAGAGCAGTCCTTAGAGGTCTAGAAAAATGCAATCACCCAACTGAAAACCAGTCCACTACAGGCAGGTGAATGTGATGAGACTGCAGACTGACAAAATTCAAGTTGAATTTTGGAATCAAATGGCATTTTGGCCACTAGGACAGCTGTCTATCAGGTCCATGCTGAGCAGAACTCAACAGACTGGGCTAGATGTACAATACATGTGTGTATGCTGTATAGACATGAAATACAGAATGTCCAATGAAATATTGTAGCCTGTTCCCTCACAGTCGCAAATAGATATAGACTTTCTACATAATTGAGGACAAATTACTTACGTGACAGAGTCAAGTTGACTCCCAGTTTGCAAAGAAAGAAGATGCATCAAATGACTCACTTCAAGTCAGATGATTCTTTCCCACAGGTGATGTCCACTGGTCTTGCAGAGAAGATATCTTGTTTTGGATTCAGAAAATCATTTGTTGATGCCTTAGCTTGTCAAGTCAGATGTTTTGTCACATGTGAAGCCGAGCTGCAGATTATTACAGCTTCTGTCTTCAATTCCTGCAAGTTCTTTGGGAATACATATTAGTTTCAGCATCACTTTAAGTTTTTTGTTGAGCATTGACACACAGATTAGATACACTTCATCTGTGCATTGACGTCTTGGCACCATTTTCTCCGTCAGAATCTGATTCTTCCATTACAAAGCATGCAGTAAATGGGCATTTAGGTGTCCTCAAAATTTTCTGCTGCCTCAAACACATAAGCCTGTGAAAGACAAATGTGTTTGCTAGCATAACCATTTTCAAATGCACTGGTCGATCCACAGCTACATGTACATAATCTTTTTAGGTACTTTAGGCCAATCATATTAACATAGTCCATTTCCTACAATTGAATTTCAAGATATTGTGGCCAATTTTAAACATGAGCTTGCGTGTGAGTTGTGGTGAGGCACCGGACTTTCTCTGAGACATTGCAATATATTAGTTCATGTATATATAATATACTTGGTATATTGTCATATTTTCATATTTCCATTACGGTACTGGTGTGTAGTACTGTGTACAACAGGAAGGATGTCATGTCTGATCATTCCTATGAGACAACCTGGACCATTGAACCACTAAATCATAGATATTAATTTTGCATAATGGTGGCCAAGTGGTTAAGGTTCCCGCCTGCTCCGCTGAAGGTCTTTGCCTGCATGGGTTCGAACCCCGGGTGGAGAACCCAAAATTTTCAGTGTGCCTTCATGAGCAAAATCCCAGCTGGATGTCGTTCGGATGAGACGTTAAATTGGCGGCCCCTTGTATCAGTGTCTATGCTGGGCAAGTAAAAAATCCCTCACATGGGGTAAATGTGTAACATGTTGAGGACTCCCGCTCTCTCTCCCATCTCATCAATCAACCCTCGTGAGCGCCCAGAACTGGGCTTAGAGGGCTGCACTTACCATATCTATCTATCTATCTATCTATCTAGTTATGTGTTATATTAGTAGCCTATTGAACATAATTATATTACATAATGAAAGCACAAACATCTTCTTTTGATACAAGAAAAAGCGTTAGTATTAGGCTTCTAGTCTCCATTACATTCCAAGCTTTTTGCCATATTTCAAACTGATCAGCTGACACAAGTGCCAATGCCACATTTTCAGTGCCAATGCCACTTTGTCAGTTGCCCCACAGTGCTAGAGTTTCCCCCATGCTCTGGCTGAAACAATTCACAGCCACCAAGCATTCTCAAGGACCTTGGGATCCAAACCCAACTTTGTCTGCCTTAATTAACAGCTTTGGTCTAACCCAACTCCATTTGCCTTTGTTGACAGCTTTGGCCTTCCATGGCTTTTGCTAACACTACACTACATATATTCCAGTTCAGAAATGAAAGAAATGATACTCATCATGATGTGGGTTAAGTACACTGATTTTTCTACAATTTGGGAACAGCTCAGTTTTGACGAGCGGTTAATTGCTTCAGGTAATAATAATAATAATAATATAATATTAAGCACTTATATAGCGCCAATTCCAGTAAACTGCTCATTGGCGCTTGGTTAGATTAGCTGATATCTCTGTAAAATTTTGCAAAGAGATATGTTTTCAGTCGTTTCTTGAAGTTATCCAGTGTCCTTGATTTTCGCACATTTTCAGGTAAGCCATTCCACAGTATTGGTGATGAATAGGAAAAGGCTCTATCCTCAAACTTGTTTTGATTTTGTGTGGCAGGTACCTCTAACAACATTCTGCCATTGCTGCGGAGGTTCAGGTCATTTTCAGGTTTATGTTGAATTAGACTTTTGAGGTATTGAGGTGCTTGATTATTCACAGCTTTCCATGTAGTTGTCATAATTTTGAACTGGATCCTTGCGGGATTGGAAGCCAGTGTAACTCTTTCCTGTAATGACTAACTCTATCTTGTCTTTTTAGCCCTTTAATCAGTCGAACAGCAGAGTTTTGCGCCACCTGGAGTTTATTTATCACTTGTCTTGATGAACCATAGAGCAATCCATTGCCATAGTCTAGATGAGGAGTGACTAGTGCATTGACAGCTGTTTTGAGTGACTCTTTGTTCAGCGACTTACGCAGTTTTGAGATGTTTCGAAGGTTAAAATATGCATTTTGGCACATTTTGTTCACTTGCTTATTCATTGACATGTGTTTATCAAAGAATACACCTAAATTTTTGGCATGATCTGTCGCCTTGATTTCAACATTGTCCACACTGATTGACGACATGTGAAGTTTCTTGAGTTGAAATGGCGATCCAATGAGAAGTAACTCCGTCTTTTCACCATTATTACAGAGTTTGTTTTTGTGGAGAAAATTGCGTATTTCTGTGATGCATTTTTCCATTTTCTTTGTTGCATTTTCCTCTTCAAGAAAATTTGGCTTGAAGGAAAGAATTAGTTGTTCATCATCGGCATACTTTTGATCATCGACCCCATTTTCTTCAGCTACCTGACTTATTGGAGCAATGTAAGAATTGAATAAGATTGGACCAAGTTTCGATCCTTGAGGGACGCCATATTTTAGTGGCAATTTGTTGGATTCTGTGTCATTTATGAGTACAGATTGAGATCTATTGGTAATGTATGATTTGAACCAATTTAAAGCAGAGCCATCAATACCATACTTGTCTCTCAACCTTTTCAAAAGGATATCATGATCAATTGTGCCAAATGCTGCTGATAAGTCTAATAGTACCAGCATTGTAACTTCACCACGGCTCATGTTCATCATGATATCATTGTGGATTTTTGTCAATAGAGTTTCTGTACTGAAATGCTGCTTGTAAGCTGACTGTTTATCATCATCCAGGCTTCCAAGTACGAGGTGACCTGTGTATTGTTTGATGACAGCACCCTCAATGACTTTACTGAGGAAGGACAGATTTGAAACTGGTCTGTAATTCTTCTTAATGAGATCAAGGCCATTTTTCTTGAGGAGCGGTTTTACTAGAGCATGTTTCAGTTCATTTGGCATTTTCCCTTCTCTGAGTGATGTATTGACTATTTTAGCTATGATTGGAAGAAATTCATCAATGCATTCCAACAGTAACTATGTAGGTATCGGGTCAAGGTTACAGTGTTTCACAGGCATATCAGTGATGATCTTCTTAATTTCTATCTCCGAGAGTGATTTGAATTGACTAAGTTTCAAACCTGAATATGTCTCAGTGTCACTTTTCGTACTTGCGCTGTTTGTGTCTAATCTCAATCTTATTTTCTTGATTTTATTGTCAAAAAAATTGTTGAAATCATTCACCAGATCTGCTTCATTTATGTGATGCGGTAGAGGTAGTTCTTGTTTTCTGTTTAAGCTAGAATTTAGGATTTTAAACATGGCCTTTGAGTTGCCCTTCGTTTTTTCAATCTTTGTCTTCAGATCATTTGTTTTCAGTTGATCGAGTCTCTCATTTAGCTTATTTCGTTTCTCTTTAAATATCTCCCAGTCAGCCTGTAGCCCAGTTCGTCTCCATTTTCTTTCTGCCTTTCGTTTACTAGTCTTTAGACTCTTGATATCAGCATTAGTGAAAGGTGTCGGTTCCCGAAATGTTATTTGTTTGATCTGCATTGGCGCATGTTTGTCAAGCACCTTTTTGGTTGAGTTGTACAGAAACACGAGACTGCTCAGGTCATTAGCCATTTGCTGTTGTGGACGATTCTGAGCAAAATGCAAGCGGATATCATTCTTGAAATTTGGCACATTAATGTCATGAGTTTTCCGGAATGCTACCTTCTTTTTTGGATTTTTGCCTTTGGCCATTTCTATATTGAAAAGGATGCAATTGTGATCAGACAGTAGGTCACCAACCGCACATTCTTTAAGACTAGAATTTTTCCGTGTTATAACTAGGTCCAGAGTGTTCCCATTTTTGTGAGTTGGAGATGAAACATGTTGTTCAAGGTTAAACATTTCTAGGATATTCCCAAATTGGATTGCTTTGCTGTCCTCTTGTTTGTTCATGTGAAAGTTGAAATCGCCTGTTATGATGAGTTCATTGTGACACGTTTGATAACCTGCGACAAAATTTGTGAATTCCTTGTAGAATTCAGTTAAGCTGTACTTATTTTGGTTAGAGGGTTCAGGGCGATACACAAGAAGGATTGTTACAATTTTTCCACTCAATTTCACCTGGACTTCCATATGCTCAAAAGTCCTCGTTTTCACACTTTCCATTTTAACTGCGCATAGACCTGACTTGACAATGCAGCCAACTCCACCCCCTTGTCTGCCTTCTCGGGGAGAGCTTAGAAAGTAGCATTGTCCATTTCTTTCAAGTTCCCCAATTTCAACTTTATCATCCGCTTTCAGCCATGTCTCAGTGAAAAGAAAGATATCCAAGTTAAATTCATTCCTGAAGTCATTTACAGATTGAGTTTTTTGTCTAAGACTTTGGGCATTCCACACACAAGCTCTTAAAATATTATTTGAAGTGTTAAGAGGATGGTTATCTGAGGATCTGGGAGGTTTAACAGAATCTGATAGGATGTCAAATCGGTTCGCAATTTTGATTGTGTTATTACTACTAGAGTTATTTGTATTCTGATTCCTTGCCCGTGGGAATGTCTTAGTTGATTCTTTTAACCCAATACGCAAGACATCAGAGTACAGCCTTGATTTATTTGTCATGGTGATGCCACTACAATGCTTCAGAAGTCTATGTGAACACTGGTTGCAGTGATACGTCACAGGTGCTTTGTGAAAATATCTGAGTGACTGGTTGCTATGATACCCCACAGGTGCTATGTGAAAATATCTCAGTGACTGGTTGCTTTGATTCCCCACAGATGCTTTTTGAAAGTATATGAGTGGCCGGATACTATGATACCTCACAGGTTCCTTGTGATAGTATCTGAGTGTCTGGTTGCTATGATACCTCACAGGTTCGTTGTGAAAGTATCTGAGTGATTGGTTGCTATGATACCCCACAGGTGCTTTGTGAAAGTATCTGAGTGACCAGTTGCTATGACACCTTACAGGTTCGTTGTGAAGGTATCTGAGTGACTGGTTGCTATGATACCCCACAGGTGCTTTGTGAACGTATCTGAGTGACTGGTTACTTTGATACCCCACAGGTGCTTTGCGCAAGTATCTGAGTGACTGGTTGCTATGATACCTCACAGGTTCGTTGTGAAAGTATCTGAGTGACTGGTTGCTATGATACCTCACAGGTGCTTTGCGAAAGTATCTGAGGGACTGGTTGCCATGATACCTCACAGGTTCGTTGTGAAAGTATCTGAGTGACTGGTTACTTTGATACCCCACAGGTGCTTTGCGCGAGTATCTGAGTGACTGGTTGCTATGATACCTCACAGGTTCTTTGTGAAAGTATCTGAGTGACTGGTTGCTATGATACCTCACAGGTGCTTTGCGAAAGTATCTGAGGGACTGGTTGCTATGATACCTCACAGGTTCGTTGTGAAAGTATCTGGGTGACTGGTTGCTATGATACCTCACAGGTGCTTTGCGAGAGTATCTGAGTGACTGGTTGCTATGATACCTCACAGGTTCGTTGTGAAAGTATCTGGGTGACTGGTTGCTATGATACCTCACAGGTGTTTTGCGAGAGTATCTGAGTGACTGGTTGCTATGATACCTCACAGGTTCGTTGTGAAAGTATCTGAGTGACTGGTTGCTATGATACCTCACAGGTGCTTTGCGAGAGTATCTGAGTGACTGGTTGCTATGATACCTCACAGGTTCGTTGTGAAAGTATCTGGGTGACTGGTTGCTATGATACCCCGCAGGTGCTTTGCGAAAGTATCTGAAAGAATGGTTGCTGTGATACCTCACAGGTTCGTTGTGAAAGTATCTGAGTGACTGGTTGCTATGATACCCCACAAGTGCTTTGTGTAGGTAATGGAAGAACTGGTAGCTATGATACCTCACAGGTTGCTGAGGGTTTGCTGCAGAGCACTGTTGTGTTCTTCACTGCAGGCTGTAAAATTCTGAAAAATATTAAATACGTTTAAGGAAATAGATTCAAACTGGTATCAATGACTGTCCAAAGTGACTTGGTTGGTAGTTAAGTTGAGGTTATGTTGTCATGCAGCTTATGTTTCCTGGAAGACTGAAAATTAAGTTGAGTTATTGGCAGTGTCTTGAGATGTTCAGTGATGAAAATTCCCGTTATTTAATGCTGATTGGTGATGTGGTAAGTATTTTCTAGAAGCTCTGAGTACTGGAAATGCATAAAAACGCAAATTTCATGGAAAAACAGGTGAAAAAACGATCGTAAAATGAGCGAAAATTGAGGTCAAAACAATGTGTATTGCAGCAGGTAGCGATGTTGAAATGTAGAGGAAGATAAATCGCAAGTATTTGCACTAAAATCGCAAGGTAATTGCACAAATATCGTCAGAAACTGAAGAGAGGCACTTTACCGACAATCACACAAAAAATTCAGCAGTTAAATATACCCAAAACTTATTAAAAAGATGAAAATAAGCTAAGCTAATTCACAGTGGCCCCAACTGTAATGGAGATTGGAGAACACTTTTAAATAGTGTCAGACTGTCAAAAAAAACTTTTTTGTCATAATCAATTGCACGTATAATGTAAATTATACAATTATTTACACATTGAGAAAGCTCGTTTTGCCTGAAAATTGCGTTTTCCTGGGTTACCTGACCTTATATTTCCATGGCAACAGAAAAGTTATTTAAACACTGTCAACAAGTTAGATTTGTTCAGAGTACTACTCAGTAAAATACCTGAAATTAATTCTGTGAAAATTTCATTCAGCTACTTCGAATAGAAATGTCCATCAGAACGAGTGGTCAGAACTTTTGAAACGTTCCTCATACATGCAAGAAAATACCAATAATATAAATTAATTTATTTTTTCTTTTCACTTAGGATTAAAAAACATGGTACCATTAAATTCTCCAGCTCAAACTACACAATTTTGACCCATCATTTGTATCTCTATGTCAATCCATTGTATAGCTATTGCCAAGAATAGCGTTTCAGTGGCGGCCATCTTGGATTTCAAGATGGCCGCCTTAGGAGCCATAGAAAAAAATGGAACCAACTCAGGTTTTGTTCTATGGACATCATAGAATAAAAAAAACATTGGTTCCAAAAATGTACCCTAAAGTTAGGAAACGGATAAATATCCTACACAAGGCCATACACTATTATCTTCACTTAAAATGACAAGCTTTGATAGCTCAAAGGAATTGAGACAATTTGAGCAACCATCTCACTTGATCATTTAAGCTGACTCAAATTTCACATTTTACAGTGTGGTTTAAGACTAAGACTAAGACTTCTTTATTCGTCGTTCGTGTAATAGCATAATTGGACAAAATGAGATTTTTGGTGCAAATATTTGACATCGGGAAAGAAACAAATTAAATTTACACGCCCAGCTGTCCATCGTTTCATGACATTTAAAATGTTATTGCCTTTAGTTTGCTCCTATATTTCAATTTTCTCTAGTGTTGTCACTTCTGACCAAACATATGATACAGGCGTATCTCTGTTAATAAATAGGATTAAAATGATTTTTCTCGATTCAGACTGGCACACTATTTTCAATATCCAAAATCTGTGAATATGGAACTCACCTACAAGAAGAATTTACCCTTCCCAGCTGTGACGATCTGCAATCAAAATACTTTCAGGTCAGCTATCCTTCTTATTAGTACCGTACTATTTGTAAAAGTTAAAAGAACTATGATGTCAGTATCGGTATTTGTGAGACTTAGGACACGAAAGCAATGTTAACCTATAGTTTAAGGGTGCCAACCTTCAACCTTGCATCTCTTTTGAAATAATATTATAATCTCAGGTTGACCAAGGTCCAGGAGCTTGGTTTGTATGACACTTTGACAGAAAATCTGCAAAGGTCTGCTTCCACCAACGGCGGATCAATGAGGGATAAAAGACAGACAACCCAAAAAGGTACGCAGTGGATTGATCAATTGAATGACTTTATGTGAAGGGTGGGCCAAATAAACTTCAGTGTTTACTTTATACACAATGATATTTTCAAAATCAAAAGTCACAATCTAAAGTGGAAGAGTAATGCAGCTTGGCGTGGATTTAAATAATGCTATCAGCTTTCCTGTCAATTAGTCTTATGGGTTTCGGATAGGAATAGATCTTACAATGAGCTGCAAAGTAACTGGTCATTTACTTTTAGTTGTGCAGACAAAATTTTGAAAGTTTCTGAAGCTCCACTTTACAGAGTGGACTATTGCACTGTGTAAATGGCACTTCGTGATCATCATGCTACATGATTTGTCATGTTCATACCCAATACTTTCAATGTTAATTTGATTTAAGGAAACTAACCCCGCTTGTTTGTGACCATAGAATTAGTCCTGGATTACGCTTGTTCTGTCTCTTAAATCAGTTATGACAAATCAAATGGCCTTCTCTTGATCATAACTAATCAAACAGCCTCTAAGTTTCCCATGTTGAATGTGGAGAAGATGACACTTCATCGGCTATTATGACTCACAGAGTGCAAAAATCTGTGTAACGCGATACTCATTTTTTTGCAAATCAAGTTTTCAGTCTGTAATATATATGTCTTTTACGATGTCGTTAACAGGGTTTCGTGTTTGTAAATACAATCATGCAAATTGAAGTGATGTTTTCTTCAATTTCTTGGCATCCAGTAATATTTTTAGAATGCTCCCTTTATTACCCTCCCCTACTCATTCATCACAGGTGTTATGCCAGTACATGTCATTCCTTTACTTTTAGAATGCAGTGATCACTACATTGTTCCTGAGGACCCATACGCTTGCATTGAGTTTGACTTCAGAACTAACCACAGCTTTGCCTACAATGAAGTCACCCTGAATGGCTGTAAGCATTTGTGTAGCCATCTTCATGACTTGACATGCTCCACAATTCTCTTCTTTCCCACAAAGAGAGGTTGTCTCCTGATCCCGCGTATCAACCTTTCTACTGTCCGACAGGGAAAAGGGTGTGTTTTCACCGAAATATATCAAAGACAACGATGCATTGGTAAGATTCTTTGTCAGCAAGAAAAAGGCTTAGAATTATGTAACAATCACATTGTCATAGATTCACACAGTGTATGTAATGCGAAAGGTGCATGGGGGTGAGACAGTGGTTACAAAAGGATCTGTCCATATGATTATGATACATAATCCTACTATTGATTCATGGACCCGTCCGTCCTTCACAGCAAAAGTATAGGGTGCCCATCCACAAAAACTTGCATGCAACCTTTTTTCACCCACTACAAGGTTTTAGGCTGGGTTTCATGTTCAAAATTTATATTTAATATTTTGCCCCTCCCCTACCGCCCATTTCACGGGTATCATGCTAGTGACATTAAACAGTGGGTTCATAGGCGTTCAGAAGGGGGGGGATGTGGGTTGGCAAAAGTTTCGGAAACAGTAAGATTGGGGCAAAAAGGCTGAAAAATTCGGGCAGATGATTAAATAAAAACTATTGAAAATGAATGATTTCCAGGCAATTTAATTTGAAATGGTATTATATTCAAATCTTTAAATTCGGGCAAATGTCGCTCGCCCCCCCCCCCTCCAAAAACCATGCCAGGTACGCCTATGAGTGGGTTAAATTATGACATTTAACACTGGGTTACTTATGTGGTTATTGTGTCTCGGTGGAGTAAGGGATTTGTGAATTCTAATAATGTTGCAAACTGTCCTACATTACATGGAAGTCTTATGGTTTTTTTCCATATTGGCACTTATTTAATTATCTAAATGCAGCTACCTACAAAAAGTTTCATCTCATCTTTTGAGTATGAGGATCAACCTTGAGTTAAAAATTTGCAAAATCTACTGAAATTTACCTCCTCTACAAAAACAACAATGGTTTGAAATTCTTCATTGCGAAAATCCGCTGTCATTCAATGCTCCATAATCCAAATGTACTTTAAACATGCTTCAGATAACTCTTATGGTGACATCCAGTGCAACTTTGAGCAAGCACCCTGCCCTTTGATACAGGACACCTCAGACAATGAGGACTGGAAACGAGTAAACGTTAAATTAGCGAGCAGATATGGAAGAGGAAAGGACCACACCACTCTCTCTGGTTTGTTTATACTTTCATTGAGTTGTTATGCAGGGACCATTAGGGCGTATCTATAAAATAAATTTTGAGCAGATACGACGTAATGGGTGTCCTATTTGTATAGATACTTCCTGATCGTCCAGGGGTATCGAATTGTGTAATCCACCTGATTTTCTTTGACTTACTTGTCTCATAATTGCCAAAATTCAACGTATAACCCTGCATATTAACCCACACAGGCCCATCGCAGAAAAGAAAAGTAAAAGGTATTATCCCATGTCTAGGCACATTTTCTCCCTGATACTGTGTTTTTCCCAGGCAAATACAGCAGGCAAAAAGTCAGTATCGGGGAGAAAAACCGGTATATGGTCAGCTGACCTGTATACGGTGTAATTTGCCAGGGAGTATACTGACTTTTGATTGATTGGCCAATCACAGTGAAGCAATCAGCCCCACCCACTTGCTGCTCAGCCAGACACACCAGGCCTGCACGCATGAGTGAACAGCAGAAAATCAATAATCCACTCCACTCTGCCTGTTCACCTCGCAGGCAAGGTGAGGCCACTCTGACCAACTCAGGTTGAGCAACTTTTTGAGAAATATTTAAAAGATTATTCTCTCTCCAGTGTGATACAATATAATGTCATTAATATAGATTACTGAAAATAAATTTGAAGGCTTTATCTTAAAACTCTAGCCATGTTGCTTTTAATAAATCATAATTAGTTTAGAAAAAAAGTCACATATTTGAGCCAACGTTTTTCAAAATTCAACAGAATCTGATGTTAATTTTGATATCTCTGGATCCAACAATTACGTACTGAAAAATGGCAATTTAATAGATATTGAATAAATCACAAATTAACAATTTTAAGGCTCTTTCTTAAAAACTCTAGCCTCACAATTGTTTTCTCTAAAACTATATTTATATAAATTTTTGTTTCAGTGTAGAATCCAGTTTGAGTCAACATCTTTCAAAATACAATGGCCGTTTTAATTCGTATCTCCAAACCCAATAACCCCAGAACTATTAAATTTACGGACAATTTAATAGCTATAGTATAGATTCCTTAAGAAAAATTTCAACGTTTTATCTTAAAAACTCTAGTCCCACGAATAGTATTAGTAAAACAATAATTTTTTGTTCCAGCAAAAATCCCAGATTTCAGTAAACATCTTTCATAACTCTATATCTGTTTTATTTTATTTATTTCTTCAACTCAAGCATAGATTGCACATTTCTATTCTTGGCTATATTCAGACAAATTTAGCAGTACAAGTTGTTTTCCCAAACCTGCAAACACAACCTTTTTTTTTCACAGATTCTTTTTCATTTTATTTTTCATTGCATTATAACAAACTCATCAAAGTTAAGAATTTGTCTGAAAATGTGCCTAGACATGGGATAAAAAGGTCATACCATGGGTAGGAGCAGTACATCACCGTATACTCCCCTCGACGCCAGGATATTCCCTCGACCCTTGGGGTCTCGGGAATATACTGGGGTCTCGAGGAGTATACCGGGGATGTACTGCACCTACCCATGATATAACCTCATATTATCGTATTAGGTATGGATCTCTGTAATAAAGTAAAACACCCAGAATAAGCAAATTGTTGAATAGGAAATTGCTTTGGCATCAAACAAGTCATAACTAATGCATCATAACAGCGGGTGTTGCAGAAAATTAGGGATACAAACACAATAAATCAATGTGGATGTTCGAATCTGCTTTATAAACTATACGTGTTGACTTACATTTGCAGATGTAGGGCATGTCAATTATCTCACTGAACGACGACGAAGAGTTGACAGTTTTGCCCGACTGATGACAAAATTCTTCAGGACTGATGGCTATTGTCTCCAGGTTTTTGTAAATTCAAGAGGAAATGCTACATTTAGGTAATAGGTTGCAGAATGCGTGCGGTGGGTAGAGGGTTCACTTACTTTTGCAGGATTTGAATGCCTATCAAGCTTAAAAACACATTGGCTCGTCTGTAAAGTAAATAAATATGTTTAAACCAAAAACAAAATTAATGATGCAAATTCTATTCCCATTACAAAATATGGTGCAAATTCTATTCCCATTACAAATATATTATCAATGATGTAGGCTGTAAGAATTATAACCATTACAGTGAGACAAACTGAGACATTTGACATGAAATCATAGACAAAGCACTGAGGGGTGTATTTGCCTTCCGAAAATCGTATTCTTCAGAGTGTATGAAAAAGGAGAAGACTTCGTCAGCCACAAAAAGGCTGAAGAAACATCTTCGTCACAGAGCATAGGGGATTCGATTGAGTGGAAAATGGTCTTCGTGCATTTTTCCAAGGGCATAAACCAGATAATCTTCGAAGGTCACATTGCAAAGGGAATTTTCAGTGGCGTTTTGATGGATGATCTCATCATAGGGCCATGTGCGACATTCGGTATGTTTCACAGTTGCTTCTACATTCAAATTTATCCTTTGTCTGTTATGCAAATTAATATTTTTGGTTTTCCCGGTTTGTTCTTTATTCAAATTAATTGTTCATTTCTTGTAGTAGCCTAGACGTTCCCATTTACATTTTTTCTGTTACGGTTCATTCTGCAAGCATGTTTTTAAAATAAATATTTTCTATATGTCAAGAATCTTCGTTCGATATTTAAATTAATTTGTTGTCTATTTCATAGTTCCTTCCTATTTACCATTTCCTTTTTGTTTTTCAAAGTTTCTTCAACATTCTATTAATCTTTTGTCTATTTCACAGTTCATTCTATATTTAAATTAATATTTTGTTTTTCACAATTCCTTCTATATATTATTTTGTCTATTTCACATTACCTTAAATTATCAAATGAATTTGTTGTTTTTCAGTTCCTTCTATATTCCAATTAATATGTTTGTTATTTACAGTTCCTGCCATATTCAAATCCTTAGTTTGTTTTTCAGTTTTGTCCATAACCAAATGAATGTGTTGTCTATTTCACAGTTCCTCATATATATTCAAATTAATCTTAATTTTTTCGAAATTCTTCCTGTTTTAAAATTAATCTCTTGTCTATTTCACAGTTAATTGTTATTCCAATTCATCCTTGTTTTCACAGCTCCTATATATATTTTCTTTCTATATTCAAATTAATATTTTGTCTACTTCACAGTTCATTCTATATTAAAATTAATCCTTAATTTTATTAAATTAATTTGTTGTACCTTTTCACAGTAACTGTTCTTTCAATATTCAAATTAATTTTTTGTCTATTTCACAGTTCTTTCTATATTAAAATTAATTTTGTTTTTTACAGTTCCTTCCATATTCAAATTAATCTTTTCACAGTTCCTTTTAACAAATTAATTGGTTGTATATTTCATAGTTCTGCCTATATTCCAATTAATTTTTGTCTATTTCACGGTTCTTTCAATATTCCAATTAATATTTTGTCTATTCCATAGTTATTGCTATATTCATATTAATCCTTTGTCCATTTCATAGAGTCCATGCCATGTCGCCGCAGTGCGGATGGTGTTGACTATTTAGGAAATCTAGCGATGTCAATGAGTGGAAAGCAGTGTGAACCCTGGACAGAAGAACAGAAACTGAAGATGAATAGATACTCAAGAAACACAGAGAGGTCATGCAGGTGGCTGGAGGGGCAGGACAGTCCTGTTTGCCATGTTGGCAATGGCACCCTGGAAAAATGTCACGTCAGATTTTGTGGTAAATTTCTGACTGTATGTAGTACAATGTAGATGGTGCAATATCATTTGACATTTGTTTCGAAAGTAGAGATATATGTTCTAAATACTTTAAGTGTAACATTTGGGAGCTGCCAGATGCCATTTACAATAAAACACATCTTGAAAAATGTACAAACTTTCTAATACCAAGTAATATATATAATACTATTGCTGCCAACAAACTACAATTCTCGAATAACAAGCCAGGAAACATGATTTAATTTCTTTACCAAACACAGAGATTCCACAAAATATATGGAAAATAACTAAAGATGTAACACCCTTGATGGTGTCGATATAGCTCAATGGGTACATTCGATTCCCTCTACTCTAACTACTCCGGAAGTTACGTATCTACTCCAGGAAGTGACGGTTCTGCTCCAGGAGTAAACTACTCCAAACTGGGTCCAAATCGAATGAAAAGGAGTACTTAGGAACGTCATTATTTTGGGGTTCCCTTGCTATGGGGATTCCCTTCCTACTAGCAATTCACGCCGTGAATTGGCATTGTCGATCGATTGGCTTAATTGTGTGAATTGAATTACAGCAATCAACATCAAAACAAAGCAATCAGCCATAAATCAAAGCTTCTGAAGTGTCATTTATTTATGTAAACACCACTACGTCATGGGGTATCCCCATTTCTTGGAGTACTTCCGATCTACTCCAATCTACTCTGAACTACTCCCGGAAATGCAAAACGAATGATCTGGAGTGAACTACTCCACTCCAAGAGCACTTTGGAGCAGCGAAACGAATGTACCCAATGAGTTGTTGAGGCATAAAACCCGACCACACACAACCATTGGAAAAATTGTATCTCTATAAATATTACACTAGCGCACGTGACATGACGTCATCCCACCTCACCTTTTCTTTGTGCCTGCAATCCAACTCCTGCACTTTTCTCTGCACCTCTCATGCACCTGTCTTCCTATTTTCTCCATACCTTCCATATTTCCCTACTCTCCGCTGCCTTTCTCCTCCAATTTACTCCTCGATTCCACTCTGTTTATGCAGAGTAGTTCCTCTACTGCTCACGTCTTTTGGCGGCGCCACCATCGCGATTCCTGCCAAAAGATCCAGACAGTGCACACTCAGTCAGCAAGGCTAAAGCATGCATTTCAGCAAATCAAGAGTCAGCCAAGCATGTACACAGGTAACCTGAACGCAGCAGGCACGCAGCTGCCTGCATGGTCTTGCGTAATACCAGCAGATCGAATCTTCCTCAACACTGTCACTTGGCCTGTCAGCACTTGCCATTACTTATGCTAAATAGAACTTTACGCACAAATATGTCATTTATATTTGATAGCTTCAACTAACTATACTCCCATGAACCACTCCTTTTCACTTTTACCGTACTTCATTTACTCCTTTTATTTCACCATTACTTCACAAGCTTACTTCCTCCACACTTTCAAACCTGCTTTTCAACTAGGCCCTTACATTTTCCACAACTATTAACATCAACAATACAATCACTGTTTCGTTAACAGATGAAAACAAACTAACAATTCCCTCAAACGTGCTGTAATGGGTATATTCTAGTGAACTAATATTTTTACAATTTCAGACTGTCCTTCAAACACTCAACCGTGTGACAATGGATTGTGCATTCCTTCACACTTCTTCTGTAACGGAGAAAAAAATTGTGCTGATTCCAGCGATGAACTAACTGCTTGTGGTATTGTATATTTATTCTGTTGTATGATATACAGTGGTCCCTGAGTTATAAGACCTTCCCTTCTGCAGTCATGAAGCGGTCTCTCATGAGGGTGCTGTCTCCCGTCGGGTGCAACATGCACTAAAAATACTACTTAGTGCCAGACTACGGTCTTACAACAGGGGGTCTTATAATGCATGCACCACTGCACTTCTTTCCAAAGTGATTATTTCAACCTTCATTTCTTTTTCTCATCACTTATTAGTACTTACTCATCAAGTATGTTAGAACTTTTCATTTATGCCTGAAATTGACGAGAGATTTGACTAAAGGGGGCATATGATGAACATGTGTTGTAAAGTTAACCAAAAAAAGTTTAATTTCTTGCAATGGTTTTGTTTTTCATGTTTAGATCCTCAACGCATAATTGTAAATGACTTTAAACAGGGCTTGCATTGTAAAAGTGAATAAAGAAAAAGGTTTATTTCATAAAATTTGTTTTCAATTTTAGATTCTCAACGCATCATTGAATGTGACTTCAAAAATGACTTCCAATGTGGCTATGCCTCTGAAAGGTTACATTTCAGATCTATTTGGAACAGAAGAGACTATGATTCTAAGTTTCCTTTCAAAGGTAAAAAGTTATGAAGAACTTTATCTGGTCCTTTTAAATCAGAGCATCTGAATTTGGCAATGGATCTAAAGAAATTACAAACCTTGTACATACGCCTCAAACTCAAAGCTGTGAATAAAATCCATTCAGTATTCTGTTCCATATGGATCAATGTTTTTTCCCTCCGCAATGTATATTGCTGACGGGATTGAAGTCACTCTGGCAATTACAGTGAAACACTTTGATATAGAAATATAGTGGACTGTGGCACAGTGAAAATGGCACTTCGTGTGTCATCATGCTGATGATTTGTCATGATCAAGCCCAATACTTTCAATGTTAAAGTTGAATCCCACAGAATACAGCTGCTCCACCTATTGTACTCCACAGTTCAATAAAAATACTCCAGCTGGTGGCTCCCCCGCTCTGTCAAATTGTTCATATGCATTGGAAAAGCCACAGATTTTTGAAAACAGGGGTGGTCTCACTCAACAGCTGCTGGCTCAGCCAGGAATTATGGCACTGAACGTAAATGCACGCATTTTGGGTCGATATACAGGCTTATAATTCTATCCAACTTTCATAAAAATCGGAGAAGGAATCTTTGAGATATCCAAGTTTATTTTAAGGGGGACTTATTTTTGTTGAACTGTTTTTCAAAATTTTCACATATTGTACACCACGTAACTCTCAAAAAACATTGGTAACCCCCCTTCAAAGACACGTTTTTCAATAAAGTGTATTTTCAGCTATATTCCTGTAATTCTTCATAAATATTTCATGGATATTGTTCGAGTGACACTGCTTTTCGTTATAAATCCCACACTGTACTGTATGTTTCAATGTAATGACATTAGATTTTTAAAAGATCATAGTTCGAAAATTATGTTGGATAGCCCCCCTATTTTTTTTACGTTGGAAATCTTTCTTTTTGAAGAACTTTTTGGCAAAGTTTCATGAATATCTCATGGATTTTAGATTTCTTGCTAAGTGTGGGATTCAACTTTAATTTGATTGAAGGAGACTTATCCCACTTGTTGGTGACAGCCAAACGAAAGGATTATGTATCTGATTTTCACTCTGAAATCAGTTTTGACAAGTCAAATGGCCTTTTATTGATCATGACTAATCAAACAGTCTCCATGTTTCCCAGTTGAAGTAGAGAAGATGACACTTCATCAGCTATCATTAATCAAGAAATGCATTTTTTGCAGTGAATTGATCATCATTGTGTCTATATCAAAGTGTTTCACTGTAAGCGTCTGCCACACAGACTTTGGCTTTTTGTTTCTTTCCCAGTACATGCCAAAAATATAGAATATGCATAATTATTATCATATTATAATTCTTTGCTTTACCTTTTGGGGTCTCATTCACATAATATTGATGTGAAAAATTCCTTTTATCATTTACGGAGTACAACTCAAAAACGGTTGATGGTACCTTGTGCTGGGCTGAATGCTATTTGGAAATCATTAAAATACTTACACCATTGCAAAAGCCAGGATTTAGCCTGACTGACAATTTGCATGTAAGACATCACCAAGATACTTTTACCATTGGAAAAACTGGGATCTGACAATTTTGCATGTGAGCAACCTGTTAAGGATAACATTGTTAACAACAGCTAATAAACAATCAGATTATTGTTTATTTTGCAAAAATTACAAGTTAAAAGGTATAATAGAAGAAGTATATGATGTCTAAGTCAGTTAGACACCTCATTGTCAGGTCCTATCATGCATTTTTGAAAAAAATTACAAACCTTTGAAAAAAATGCATGTTAGAACCCTCCAAATCGGTATCTAACTGATACGGTGTCTCTATATTTTTCCCATTGAAACAGGACCATTCAATGATAAAGAACTGAAATTAACTATTCTCCACATGAATTTATTTCAGCAAGTTTTATGGGACTAGTGGTGCATTATGCGGTTCCTGGTGATCAGACAATAATTACTTCTCCAGTCCAGGATGTCACAGCCAAATCATGTCTTACCTTCGATTATTTCATCAACAAAACTGACTCGGAGAACCAAGCTTCCATGGCAGTTATCTATAATGCCGACTACTTACCAGTAACGGGTAGGAGGTTGTGGAAAAGCCGCCTGATTGGCAGCCGCACTGCACGGGTTAGCATTCCTGATGATGTTGGTAACGGATCTTTCTCATTCGTGTCTATCCAGGGCGATGATTTCACAACAATTGCTTTCTCTCATGTGAGACTTACAAATGAAAGTTGCAAATTTACAAATGTGACAAAAAATTGTGAATTTCAATGCGATGATGGTCGATGTGTTGAGAAGTCTGCTATTTGTAATGGGGTATCTGAATGCGAAGATGAAAGTGATGAGCAGTACGGACTGTGTCCTGGTGAGTGGCTTATATATATTATGTATATATGTGCTAACACAGGCCCAAGCCTTAAGAGAGAATTGCATTTACTTGTCTCAATTTGTCTGTAGTATATTCAAAGGCAACATTCTCATCTTTGCAAGAACTTCTCTAACTTGTAAGGGACCTACTTTCTGTCCACATGAAGTCCGCATACTCATCTAGAAATTCAAACAATTGTATCAACGTCATAGGCATAGGGACCTCTAAGCTTATAGATGCTTATATTACACATATAATATCAAGGGAGATCACCATTTTTGCAGTGTTAACACACCTATTTCCAGTTAATCATACACATTCAAATTTGATTCTATCACCCCGAAATTCTCCACATTTGTAGGAAAATACCCAGTCTTGAACATATGTAACTTTCATGAAGATCCTGCAAGTAGTTTTGCCGTACCGGCTGAAAGAACAAAGCCTATTTCAGCCTTCTCCAGGGCTTGCCTTGAATCCTATCGGACACCAGCAGTTGCCAGGAAATCTCAGATTTTTTGTCATAAAATGACTTGGTCTTAAATAACCAGACCTGCCAGCACCATAAATTTTTCAACAGATATTCCTTGACATAAAAGTCAAATGCTAAGTGCAATATGAATCTTCAGTACTAGTAAGAATAACGTTCCCAGGAAAAATAAAATTTTCTAAGAGGTACTTTCGCCTTTTGTCAGCCATTTTGAAAGTCATCCTGCAACAAGTACAGAGAGAATCCATAAAAATCTAAAAATCTCACTTTTAGTTCAACATTTTAACTCATTAATAAAAAAGATTTTTTTCACTTGCTTGAGAAAATTCTGTGTCCATGTAAAAGGCCCTAATCCTACTACAGCCTAAATTTGAGAAATTACTGGTCAGCTGACCATGGTGATGTCATAACCGCAACAATGGCCATGGTGACGTCACCAAAGCAGTTCAGGGCAAGATGGAGGACAGGGAAGATTTGTGGTGACTCACAGCATGAAAAAAAAGATAAAAAGCTTTCCCACGAATTAATTTGTGAGTGACAGATGACCACTATTGTTCTTTATCGAAGCTTGGGTACTATGCTCACCGGTGAACAACAAAACAAGTCCACAGGTCCACACAAAGTAAGTGTTTTTAGACGAAAACTGATGAAAATTTGAGATTTTCTGGTAACTGCTGGTGCCCCGTATATAAAATCCTGGGAAAGTGTAAAAACTTGTGGATTTTGTTTGTCCTGTTCAACAGGAACCGCTTGCAGTAACCAGACAAAATTTTACATAGTTTATACACAGGTGTTTTTGAACAAATCTTTATAATTTTGGAATTAAAATATCAATATGTCTTGCCACAGGATGGTGTCAAAGTTGGCATGTTTTTTGCTAAAAATGGTGATTCCCCTTTAAGTCATATATACTTATATGGTTATTGACCATGCCTTAGAAGCCCCTATGGTCATAGGCTCAAGCCTGATAATTTGCGTAATGTTACAAGAAAACACCAGAGGGGGGTGGCATCCTAGATTTAGACAAGGACGCCACCTATCAGAATTTTATCACCTGGTTGGCTGTGAATATCACTGTTTACAGTCAAAATATCAGGGGCTATGATATTGTAAAAAATACCACCCTTCAAGGGAGATATTTTTTAACAATGGTTATGACATCACCAGCATTTCAGCTGCCTGATGATGTCACAAACCAAACAAGGGCCAGAAGAATGGGATTGTGACGTCATGTCCATTGTTGCTCCATGGTGATGTCACATTTTTGTAATGGCAGAAAATAGTCCCTCTTTACAACCAAAAATTTGAGGTAAAACCAGGTGATAAAAACAAAACAACCACTCGTCAGGGCACTTCGTAAAATATCACTCGCTGTTGTGTGAATTAATATCACTCTTGCCCTGCGGGCTCGAGTGATATTAACACTTAGCACATTTCACTTGATTTGTAATGTAAATCCCCATTAGCGAGACCTGAAAAAGGCGTGATTTTCCAAAAATGAGACTTGGAATAAATATTTTTTGACAATACAAAAACCATGGGGGAGGGACTGGCATCCATTTTGCTACAAAATATATTGGAAGGCCACTATAAGGAGCTAAAATCTCTAAATTTAGGAGTCATTTTCGTCATATTGGGCATTACATTGTGCAGAGATGTTCAGTGGAAAATGCAAAATTGTTTTGATCCATACATATTGGGGTGCCAGTCCCGCCCTTGTATACATTCAAAGCATAATATTTTGACGGAACATGTAGTATATTTCTATCAATCGCAGGAATGGTACATCCATTTTAGTTAATTGATCCATAGTAAAAATGTTTGTTCAGGTTTCATTCTTTAGAAGTGTAAAATTCAGTCTGAGATTAAAATAATTATTACATTCCAGATCATAACATCTCAGTGTCCTGTGATTTTAATGACAAATATCTGTGTGGATACAAACGCGATTCAGATACAGGAAACATTGAATGGTTCAAAGAAGAAATGTTTAAATTTGACTGTAAGTACACACATCTATGGAAAGTTAGACTAAATTCAATGGCATTCTTGCGCATATGAAAGATGTTTTTTATTGACGAAGACTGATTCGTTTTGGTATGTTTGGTGACTTCAACATTGTTCATTTTAGTGAATTGGAATGTTAATTTTTGTGAAAATTGCGCACCGTAATGACTTCTTACTTAGAAAACGATAAATGTAATGTAAATAAAAAGCACTTAATTGACAAACAATTGTACTTTTTTCAAACTGTTTTCAAGCTTGGACAGGAAAATGTGGTGGTCAGTATACAGAACCAACAGGAACACTGGCTTCACCCAACTTCCCCCAAAGATATAATAATTTGGCAAATTGCACTTACATCATCAAGTCACCACCAGGTACTCACATTGAACTGACTTTCGAAGAGTTGGAAACTGAATGTGGCTTTGATTCCGTTCAGGTACGTATATCAGAGTTTCAACTATATTACAAGCGGGCCAGTAGTCATGCACTTACATTTCAACAAAATACTGCTGCTGGGAGAGAAATCAATTTTGTCTCCTTACATTTGAAGGTCTTCGACACAGATGGTTCAGAATTGACTGACAAGTTGTGCCAGCTCTTCAATCTTGGAGTCCTCGTAAGCTCAGGAAACAACATGACATTGAGGTTGAAGAGTGACACAGTTACCAATGCGAAAGGGTTCTTCGCACAATATAAAGTGAACACGTCAACAGAGATCATAAAATCACGTAAGTACACTTATGACAGCTTATTAGGGATTTTTCCCGAAAGGATTAAACATTTAAGGGAGGGCCCCTTAAGAGGTACTAAGTTAAGGGATCCTTAGACCCTCCCTGAAATGTTTAGTCCTTCGGGAAAAATCCCTATTACATCCACTTGGCAGCAATCTATTATTGATAAGAAGGTTATGTCACTGGTGTCCGTGTTGCTACACTGTAAAATTTGAATTTCAAATCAGTTTAAATGATTGAGTGAGATGGTCGCACAATTCCTTTGAGCTGACATAGCTTGTTGTTATTAGTTATGACAGCGGAAAGACTATCATAACTCAAAACAACAAGCTATCATAGCTCAAACAAATTGTGCAACCATCTCACTCAATCATTTGAGCTGACTCAGAATTTCAAATTTTACAGTGTAACAGCTTAAATTCATACTATGTTACATCAACAACCTTTATAAGCTTGAGTAACTGTTTCAATTGCATGCTGAGAACGCTTGCTAATCAACTGTGGCAGTGGCCTCCTCATTATGTTGCTTGCTGTATGTGTGTTCTGGCAATCCTTCAACCTTTGTGCCCCTCGGAGCATGGTCAGTTAGGTCACTCAACCATTCGCATAAGAACCTCATGCTAATCACATTTAAATTGGTGCCATGTTTGCTCCTCTCATAGAATCCATGGTTTGCACACTATACTGACAGATTGACTTAAGGATCGCGACAAGTGATTTGAACAAACAGACAGTGCCAAACAGTGCTAAACAAGTTAGTCCAGTGTGCTATTTTGTAAAGATGGCTAATGCCATTTAAATCCTGTCAGAACATAAGAAAATTTGGCAGAGGCAGTAACTAATTGCCTACGATTTATTTATCAGCACATTTGAACATTTATCCACATAGAACTGTACATAAATTGCACAAGGTCTTCATTGAGTGAGAAATAGAGTTAGTTACGAGTTAGAAAATCTTTATTGACATGTGCCGAGGAACCTAGCCTGCAAAGGGCTAACAAGTCACAAAAAAAATATATAAACGACACACAAGTGAAACACATATATACAAAAAGGACATACAAAATTACGACTTTCACACAATTGCAACTCAATACATAATGTTATCTTAGTGTATATAAATACATTCCCTCCTTCTTTGTACAGCATCAAATAAAAATTTAGCTGTGTATTTAACAACATTTTTATATTCGCGAAGCGAAATTTAGCACAAGAAAGGTTTCAAAAATCTGTGCAGTGATGGTCTGAACATCAATGGTCGACAGCAGGAAATTAGGTCAAGTGGGACCAGCTTCTTATCAATGATTTAGTTTCGAATTTAACAAAACATGACATATTCATATTCAAAAGTGTCTTTTAAAAATTCAATTTTCTCCATTAATATTCCCTGTTTCTATTATTTTTATGGAATAGTTCATTATAAGCCTTGACAAGCTAAATTAAATTATTAACATGTGATTCATTTCATTTCAAAACAGACAACAAGAAAACATAACAAAATTAAGGTTACATAATCTTTGTGAACTGATGATTATGTAACAGTGAGCAATTAATCTACATGCAGATCATGTTATTGTTTTTGTTACCACTATTATGTAATAACAACAATCAAGCATAGACTTTAATTTTGCCGCTTTCAGTGTAGTCTTCCTTTTTACTATTTAGCTGATTATCTATCAGTTCTATTCATTCTTAATCCTATTTATTTGCTATCCTATCTATCTATCTATCTATCTATATATTCTATTTTAGATCTATTTTATTTTTCTTATAGTTTCTAGTCTAAATTTCTCTATATTTTTCTATATAGCCCTATCCGTCTTTCAATTTCTTTGAAACAGTAACATAACCGCCTTTCATACATTGAATATGAAATAAATTTAATGAAAGTTATGATAAAACCATAAGTCCTACAACCAGAACCGCAAGCGGTTTCAACGCTCGTCTGTTGATGTGAAATCTATCAATGTGTGCCAAATTATCACCCACAGGCCAATACCTAATTTCATAACCCTAAGCGATATTTTAAGGTTACAATGGGCAGTTCAAGAATGAAGAAAGATGGCTGCCAAAATGACCACAATCTTGGATTTCTCAACGTTTTCCCGATCCATACCAATAGGCCAATAACTGTACTAAATTTTATAACTGTAAGTGATATTAAGGTCACAATGGGCAGTTCAAGAAGAAAGATGGCTGCCAAAATTGCCATAAAATGGCAACCATCTTGGATTTCTCAACATGTGCCCGATAGATACCCAGAGACCTATACCTGTACCAAATTTCATAACTGTAAGCGAAATATTGAGGTCACAATGGGCAGTTCAAGAAATGAAGAAAGATGGATGCCAACATGGCCACCACAAAATGGCCGCCATCTTCGACTTCCCAACATGTTCCCGATCCATACCTACAGGCCCATACCTGTACCAAATTTCATAACTCTAAGTTAAATATTGAGGTCACTATGGGCAGTTCAAGAATGAAGAAAGATGGCTGCCAAAATGGCCGCCATCGTGGATTTCTCAACATGTTCCTGATCCATACCCACAGGCCCATACCTGCACCAAATTTCATAACTGTAAGTGAAATATTAAGGTCACAATGGGCAGTTCAAGAATGAAGAAAGATGGCTGCCAAAATGGCCGCCACAAAATGGCCGCCATCTTGGATTTCTCGACATGTTTCCGATCCATACCCAGAGGCCCATGCCTGGACCATATTTCATAACTGTAAGTGAAATATTAAGGTTACAATGGGCAGTTCAAGAACGAAGAAAGATGGCTGCCAAAATGGCCGCCACAAAATGGCCACCATCTTGGATTTCTCGAAATGTCCCCGATCCATACCCAGAGGCCCATACCAGTACCAAATTTCATAACTGTAAGTTAAATATTAAGGTCACAATGGGCAGTTCAAGAATTAAGAAAGATGGCAGCCAAAATGGCCGCCACAAAATGGCAGCCATCTTGGATTTCTTGCCATGCTCCCGATCCATACCCATAGTCCAACACCTGTACCAAATTTCATAACTCTAAGTGGAAAACTAAGGTCATAAATGGACACTTACAAAAACCTTAACCGGGACAATGAATACGACGACGACGACGCCGACGCGGACGATCGAGTGACGACAATAGCTCTTCGTTTTCAAAGAAAACAGACGAGCTAAAAACTTTTAAGAGCTGCGCGAATATCATGGCTGTGCCATTTACATATTATATATTGTTGAATAAAATTCTGAATAGAATAGAGCAATGTGACTCCTGTTCCCAACTCACCTGGAAATTGTACAGGCAGTTAGTTTTAAATATGAAAGATGTTTCATGGCTATACTATGCATGGCTTGGTGCACACTGTGGACTCCAGTGATTACATGTACATACAATTCTTTGCAGTCTTCCGTAGTTGAAAGTAATTTGATTTTACATGAATTGATCTTTTCTGAAACATGTGCGTTGTTCAAGCCAATGTTTTGATGAAACAGGAGGCAGTTGAGTGGCTCCAATATGGACACCTATGGATGTCAGAAGCACGTGAAACAGTCAGGCGTCATAGATTTCTGTATTGAAAAATGAGGCTATTATATAAATTTATATGAATTAATAAATATTTTGGGTCTACAACTAAAGCAACAGAACAGCAAATTGATTAAGAATTAAGAACATCAATTTAAGTGTCTGTATGAAGAGAGATTATTATAAATCATTCTCAGTTGTTTAAGAATATCTAATCTCAGAAGAGGAATTGAATAGGGAGAAAATTTAACATTGCTGGGCAATCGTACGGTGAACTAACACTATAAATATATTTAGTTAGGCTCTGGTGTCAGACTGACAGTTCTTTTCAACTTTCTTCCAGATTATGGCATACTGGCGTCTCAGATGCTTGGAGATTTTCATCAAATTTCATGGGCCGACGCCTACCTAACTTCTCCAAAAGTAACGGTGAATTCACCCAAGTGTCTTACAATCCGTTATTACAACCAGGCTACTTTCTATGTCGTTCTTAAGTTTGATCGCACTAATATGACAGGTCTGTTTATCATTCTTTTGGATGGGGGGAAGTCTTGGCATTATTACCCTGTCAATCTCCCTCAAGGAGAATTTTCCATCCAGTTCAGGTCTTCCCATTCCGGAGAGGATCTGCCATCGGGCGGCTCCCCTCATGATGTGTTCCTTACAGCTCTTGATGATGTTATTCTTCATGATCATTCCTGTGAAAGTCTTATTACTGGTGAGCAAATGCATTGATTTTTTAAACTTCTTCTGTGCAGTTATCGTTGCTTTTTTGTAGAACAGGCTGCAGGGCTGTAATAATTTGGAAATAATTTTCTATTTGCCAACTGGCTTTGCCACATCATTGACTTCTCAGTGGCAAATCCAGGGGGGGGGGGGAGTTAGGGAACCCCCCCCCCCCCTTACCTGTACATTTTAATAATAAAAATTTCAATATGTTTAGCAATTTTTCATTCGTAAACCCCCCCCCCCCCGGTCTGACTTTTTCTTGATCCGCCCCTGCTTCATCTTTTAAATTTTATGAAATTCTTTTGCCTGAATATTCAGTGAATAACTTCTGGTGCTTTAATATCGATGAAGTCAACCGGCAGTCCAAGATGAACAGTTTATAAAAAACCAGACAATATCACAATCTGTATAACCATGGATTTAAAATTTATTTTTTAGGCACTAACAGTTCAATGGCTTGTGACTTCGAACAGGAGGAAATGTGCGGATACATTTTGAATTCTTCATTTTCAAGAGTGAAAAGGGAGAGTGGTAAATTTCAATTGTTTCCTTATACCACTTCCCAGAGCAGGGGCACAGGTCAAATAGGTCTTTCTCCAGTTCCCTGCTTATTTCTTTCTCCAGTTCCAAAGCTTGTTTTCTTTCTCCAGTTCCAAAGCTTGTTTTCTTTCTCCAGTTGCACGCTTGGTTTTTTTCTCCAGTTCCCTGCTCGTTTTCTTCTCCAGTTCCAAGTTTGCTTTCTTTCTCCAGTTCAAAGATTGTTTTCTTTCTCCAATTCCCTGCTTGTTTTCTTTCCTCAGTTCCCAGCTTGTTTTCTTTCTCAGTTCCACACTTGTTTCTTTTTTCAGTTACAAACTTGTTCCTTTCTCCAGTTCCAATCTTGTTTTCTTTCTCCAGTTCCCTGCTTGACTTCTTTCTCCAGTTCCAAGCTTGTTTTCTTTCTCCAGTTGCACGCTTGGTTTTTTTCTCCGATTCCAAGCTTGCTTTCTTTCTCCAGGTCGAAACTTTTTTTTTTTCGCCAGTTCCAAACTTGTTTTCTTTCTCCAGTTCCAAGCTTGTTTTCCATCTCCAGTTCCCAGCTTGTTGTCTTTCCCCAGTTCCCTACATGTCTTCTTTCTCCAGTTCCAAGCTTGTTTTCTTTCTCCAGTTCCGAGCTTGTTTTCTTTCTCCAGTTGCACGCTTGGTTTTTTTCTCCAATTCCCTGCACATTTTCTTCTCCAGTTCCAAGTTTGCTTTCTTTCTCCAGTTTCAAGATTGTTTTCTTTCTCCAGTTACCTGCTTGTTTTCTTTCTTCAGTTCCCAGCTTGTTTTCTTTCTCAGTTCCAAACTTGTTTCTTTCTTCAGTTCCAAACTTGTTTCTTTCTCCAGTTCCAATCTTGTTTTCTTTCTCCAGTTCCCTGCTTGACTTCTTTCTCCAGTTCCAAGCTTGTTTTCTTTCTCCAGTTGCACGCTTGGTTTTTTCTCCGATTCCAAGCTTGCTTTCTTTCTCCAGTTCCAAACTTTTTTTTTTTCTCCAGTTCCAAACTTGTTTTCTTTCTCCAGTTCCAAGCTTGTTTTCCATCTCCAGTTCCCAGCTTGTTGTCTTTCCCCAGTTCCCTACATGTCTTCCTTCTCCAATTCCAAGCTTGTTTTCTTTTTCCAGTTCCAAGCCTGCTTTCTTTCGCCAGTTCCAAGCCTGCTTTCTTTCTCCAGTTCCAAAGCTTGTTTTCTATCTTCAGTTGCACGCTTGGTTTTTTTCTCCAGTTCCCAGCTCGTTTTCTTCTCCAGTTCCAAGTTTGCTTTCTTTCTCCAGTTCCAAGATTGTTTTCTTTCTTCAGTTCCCTTCTTGTTTTCTTTCTCCAGTTCCAAGCTTGCTTTCTTTCTCCAGTTCCCTTCTTGTTTTCTTTCTCCAGTTCCCTTCTTGTTTTCTTTCCCCAGTTCCCTACATATCTTCTTTCTCCAGTTCCAAGCGTGCTTTCTTCCTCCAGTTCCAAGCTTGCTTTCTTTCTTTCTCCAGTTCCAAGCTTGTTTTATTTCTCCAGTTCCAAGCTTGCTTTCTTTCTCCAGTTCCCAGCTTGTTTTCTTTCTCCAGTTCCAACGTTGGTTTTTTCTCCAGATAACCCCATAATACCAGTATAATTTGCTTATTGGTGGCCACCTTGAAACTGCTCATAATAGTACAATGTATTTGGGGTATGAACACTCAGCGACTGTATTTACATCTTCGTTTTGATATTAGTACCACTTTTTTTTTTAATATGCCCACCATTGATGACTTAACATCAAGGAGATAGGCCCCTGGGGTCTGTGCTGTCATGGAATAAGTAGAAATTATTTTAATGAATCTTATAAAGGTTTTTAGATACTTTGGTATGAAATGCCATTTTTAGAGGAATGCGTAACTATCTCTTCTGTTTATTTTTCAAAAATGTGCTTGGCCACTCTATATTGTATGTTACTCTGTATGAATTACGAATGTTTGAGTCAAATTATTTTTAGCACACTTATTCTCCTTGACAGCTTTTTACGTGGCCACAGGCCCTTTGTATTCATTCCGAGGAAACACACTCTTCAGTCCTTATGCTTTAGTGGACAACACTTCCTGCGTCGCTATTACATTGGTTGTTGAAACAAGCATGCACAGCCGGACATATGACGATTTGGACTTGCCATGGAACGTCGCCAGATTTGAGGCCACCTTCGTCTCCAGAAATGATACTGTCTTACTGTCTGGAAAATTTTACGTGGAGCATTCAACTGCCGCTTATGTTGTCATCCCATTCAATGAGACTGAGTTCGGTAGCAACCAAGAGTTGCGGCTTGCAATCGATGTTCAAACCTATGAAACTTCAGTATATTTTGATCGGATTGAAATTATTGAAAATTGCTCAAATGCCGGTGAGTTCTATTTTCCTTTATGAACATTTTGATACCCAGAAGGACGTCAAAACAAATGATATTGTTTTTTTTTCATAAAAAAATGACAATAATATAATTTTTCAGAGAACAGTGCAAGACACATAATTTATCAAACTTATTTACTGCAGAGCAGAACAAAATTAATACATTTCATAATTTTTTAGAAAACAAAACAAGATTCTTGAGAGAGCCAAAACTGTTCAGCTACACTTATCGGGATCCGCAATTTTACGAAGCCTCTAGTTTGCCACAAATATCGAAACCAGACGGTTACTATCATCCTGGGTTAATATTCTCTGATCCTTCCACTTATTATTTGGGTGACCGACCAAGGTATAGTTTATCCTGCTTTATCATAATATTATACCTTTCGCTGTTCCATTTGACACATGACCCCCGTTTTATTTAGCACTTAAATAAATTTACAATATAAATGCAGGTTTAGACAAAATTGATACTCAATGACTTTGAAAGAGCCAGGAGACCTTAAAAGACAAAATGCTTGTCGCCATCGGAGGGTCACCTTGTGGTAAAAATATTAATTTTTAATTTATTGAAGTGGACATTTTATTACACTTAATGATGTTATTGCTTATTAGTTCTGATCAAACCGTGAAAATCTCTTTTTAATCTTGAAATAATTTTGTAAAATAAAACAATAAAGAAGTGAAATTAATTGAAAGATAACTAAGCAACTACTGTCTAATATTCTTTGAGCTCCATTCTCTTATCTGTTTATGTTGACCCACGAAGAGGTTTTTAGCTGCGTCAAGCAGCTCTTACCCCAAGCATTTTACTCAAATCTTGTTAGCACTCCTGAGATCGTCTTCTCTCACCAATCTCATTCAAACTTGAAATACAGTCTCAATGGAATTTTTCCTAAAGGCCGGTCAATTTTGGCTGCCCACCGTAACAAAAAAATTAATTAAGAAAATAAATGGACTGTTGCTGTGGGGGTCAAGGGTCAAGCTATCAGAGATGCGCGCGCATCTTCTTCTTCTTCCAGCTGACACATCCACTCTTGTAATGCCATGGGTCACCCCCACGATGATTTTGGTGCACTTCTTTCGTGTATGTTCATGCAAATGCATTGCATTGGCTCTGTGATCTTCTGTATCTTCATGTTTCATTGAAGTGTCACATCTCAAGTGTGATCTTGAAGTGCAATTCACTTTTTGACGCATCCGAAGTGCAATTCACTTTATTGCATGTATTTATCTTCCATGTATACTGCATAGACCTGCAGACATATACCTACACAGATATATCGCTCGCTTGACAGACAGATAGATACACGCCTTTCAACTAATGTTGTAGGCCTGTTCTCACTTTGTTTTATTCCTCTTGCTTGACTGTTGACAAACCACTTTGTAATGGGATTGCTATATTCATATTAAGGATCATTCATTTCATTTCAAACCAAAACAATGTTATCCAGAACGCAATACAGCTTCACAGCCAAGACTAGGCCAGCAATGACAAACTGAAAAGCATCAGACAATAATTTTGGACAAAATGCCTTTTTAAAACACCAAATGCTTTCTTTTCTTGAAACTTCTGTATCCCCCAAAACCAACAACCTTCATCACGTTTCGGCTGTTTGGTATTTCCATGAATGACATGAATGCCAAGCCAATCAACTAATCAAGAGTTTTCGTAAGCTTCCATTTCTTCCTCGGAATATATATCTCCTATCTCAGTCATTTTGTGAGACTACTCATTCAGGACAGTTGCACATACTTCTCTGACTATCATTTCTCCACATATATACTTTATCACGGGTAAATGCTAGTCAATTGATTAAGTCTCATTGATAGGTGATAGTTCAGAGGTGTTAAGGTAAATTACAATTGAAAAACTCTAGTAAATTCAAACATTGCTGAATCTTCTTTATGCCAATCAACTTAATTGGTAATTAGCAAAAAAGACCACTGTCTTTTCAAAAACATTCGATTGCTCTTCAAATCTTGAGAGTGAAATTTTGGTTCACACCTACAGCCAGATAGATAGATATATAGATAGATATATAGATATATAGATAACTATTGCTATCGATCAGTGAGAAATTCTAGAAGTTCCACCAAAGGCTGATGACAATTCATGGACCTTAGACGCAGCTTAAAGTGCTTGCACGTTATTTTTGTAAAATGTTGTAGATAATTTTGTCATGTCAGAAAAAACAATTTGCGAGAATTTGAAGGAGAAAAACATCAATATAATATATCAATATCATGTATACAGGCCTATTGGATTATACACATGACTTTCATACATTCCAGGAACTCTCTGAGTATGTATCCACCTTATAAGAATTTGAAAACGGCCACCCTGGCACCAAGCGTTCCCATCGGATTAATGCAACCGCCTAGTATGCCTGGAACTAACCAGAACATGTACACGTCTGAAAATGTTTCTCCTGAGGCAAATGAAACCAGTTCTTCTTCGTACAATTTCTCTACCACCGACGCTGCAAATTATTATAATTCTTTGAATAACGATGCCTCAACATCATCGCCGGAGTTGACAACAGAAAGCTATGAAACAAATTCAGACACTTCAGCACCTCCCTCAAGAAAGAAACGCCAAACACAGAATGACTCACCACTAAATAGTTTCAAACCAGCTTATGGAGTGGAAGGTAATTATCAATTAATTACATATGTATGTCCATACCTCCTATGTGGAAGGAGACAGTAGGTATAATAGATACAAGGAGGAAAGGACAATCACCGGAGAGATAAGTGGTAGATTTACAATTATTATGCCTTGGAATGATACAATGATCTATAAATTAGACTGGACATTTTCGGTCCACTTCCTTGACCCACTCCACTTAACCAAAGATTATATAAAAATGTAATGCTGTAGCCTCAGTGGAAATGTATAGGCTTAAATCTCTTCAACAGCAATAGATGTCAGTAATGTTGAAGATGGAGCCTTTGAGAATGCTGAACCCTGAGCATGTGAGTTTCATCAAAACTCATTCTGAAGTATTTTTGTTGGTGTGATTGTCTTATGCATTTTGAAAGTTGTCGTCATTGGCAAGTGGATAATAACAATAAAGATTTTACAAATTTACGCATGACAAATACAGGTGGTATAAGTATGGGTTTAAATAAACTTTAATGATAAACAAAGATGCAATTTGTGAGATAATTTCAGCAATCATATTTACTGAATATGGATATATGTGGAGGTTTTTGTAAGACACAACAATGTTTTGTGTTTGTTAATATCATCAGTGGATGACCTAATCTGATTGAAATTTATGTACTGCCTCGGACTATGTTCTTGGAGTTGTTTCCAGTTGTTTAATTGACATGTGCATATCTCAGCGACACCTCACCGATGTTATTATTTGGTGCACAGCATGTGATTCTCAACACACATTCCAATTTTCAAACTTTTGACTCACCTCATAAACTTGACATTGTTCCAAAACGGTTTAAAAACAATGGTAGGTACACATTTAGCCTGTTTTTTCATTATCTTTTAGTCGTTAATGACACTCAGCCATTTTACTCCGAGTCGGGACACCAACTGCTGGACCTCATTTACAGGTGACAAATCTGTTTCCGTCAGCAAACAAAATGTTTTTTCTATTTCCATTTGTAGATACTATCTGCAATCACAATATAACTTCAATTTCCATTTGCAAACACTATCTGCAAATGCTATATAACTTCAAATTCCATTTGCAAACAATATCTGCAACACAATGTATCAATTTCCATTTGCAACACTATCTGCAAACACAATATAACTTCAATTTCCATTTACAAACACTATCTGCAGCACGATGTAGTTCAAATTTCCATTTGCAAACGCTATCTGCAAACACAATGTTACTTTAATTTCCATTTGCAAAGACTATCTGCAAATGCAATATAACTTCAATTTCCATTTGCAAACAATTTCTGCAACACAATGTATTAATTTCCATTTGCAACCCTATCTGCAAACACAATGTAGCTTTAATTTCAATTTGCAAACACTCTCTGCACAATGTAATCTTAGTTTCTGCAAACACAATCAACAAATACAGTGTAATCACAGTGTGCAAATGCAATGTGGGTGTCAGTCTTCATAACAATGCCAAACAAAGTGTACTCTCTTACTGCATGTGCATAAAATTTATATAATATGATGCTCCTCTAGTATCAACTGTACGATCGTGATTGCAAAAATTTCTGCAATAATCATATACATCTTCTACAATAATCTTGAGTTTTCTGACATTATCAAAAAATGTGTACAATTATCTGAGAAATATGTACAATAATTATAGAAATTTCTTAACAATCGCTAATATTTCCTCAATAATCGTACAAATTTATGAATTACTGGAATCTACAGTTATTGTAATTGTAAATAATTCTTGAAACTTTCAAACACAATGTGACCTAATTTTCAGTTATTATTGCAGATGCAATTGGGGCAAAGAATCTTGCAAAAGTGTGGGATTCAAGAGTCACGTGACTGACCTTGGCTACTGCCACACTTTCAATGCGGAGCCTGAAAAACAGTTAAAAGTCCGCAAAACTGGTAAGGATACAGTGCAATTTTTTTTTTCAGGTCTATGATTTGCTATTTGATTTTGCAAATTGGTGGGGTTGGTAGGGTGCGGGACTGCAAATAGCTGGGTCCAGGGTTCCAATCCAGCTCTTGGCATTCTTGCCGGGTCACCTGGCCCTATGTTGGACGGCTGTTTCAATCATCCTTCATCTCATTGCTGTGTCTTCCACCTCTTTTAATTTGTCAACCCCATTGATCCATCAATTTGATTTCGCAATATAAATGCATGGTATGCCTAAAGAAATAAAATGTATTTCGAGAACAATACTTGCAGCTAAAAAAATATTCCTATTGATTGACACACAGATATAGGCCTAAATAATAAATAGTTTTGAGAACAGTAGGACTACTATGTGTACACTAAATTAGGATGGAGCTTTCAGGTCTGCAGATGACAGCTGAACATTTAATCATTTTGCCTAAAAATATAACTTAATCATTACTTTAAATCTTCATTGAATAACAAACCTGGATGAAATGGTTACATTTTACCCAGAAAAATGATATACCTATTAAACTATCTACTTTTATCATCCTTTCATTAACTGTAGGCCTCACCTCAAGATACATCCCCTACAGGCTCGCAGTGCCCCACACTGTCGAAATACCCGTAATTAATTTTATGATGCTCCGAAAACCTGGTCGGCACCATAGAAAAAAATGAGGTTTACTCTTGGCTTCGCTTGGTTCTATGAGACACTGAAGATATTGTTATACTAGTCCATTAGGCATATTAAGTTAAATAGACAAATCTCATTCTTAGGTTATATATCAGCATATTTTACAACCACATAAAATTTTGTTCACTCAGGATCCGGCTTTGGCCTAAGCCTAATAGTCAACATTGAACAATATGAGTACATCGAAGGGAACAACTTAGATGCTGGTATCAAGGTAAGATTTTGAATATGCAAAATTTTTCTTTTAAATGTTTCAAAAGGTATTTAACAGTTTTACAGGTTTTCTTGTCATGATTATTATATTACAGTTCATCGTCAGTAAATTTATTGCCATTGTTATTTTACTTAAAACTGTCTTCAGAATACATGTATATCTATACACTTGGGAGACTAGTTATCTTTCGCTTTTCAGAAGGATAATTATTCAGCTTAAGATATGTTTGTACATATCATCTGTATGCAGAGTCCGCGAAAAGTGCCGGTTTGCCGGTCAAAACCGGCAAAAATAGCGTGTGACCGGCAAAAATAAAGTGGTTACCTGCCCAAATGTCCGATGGGTTAGTAGGACAGTCAATGAGCTGATACAGTAATCAATGCAATTAGAGCAGGCCTTTGAAATCTCCAGTGCAATCAACAAACATCATTGACTCAAAGTGATATTAGAGGTGTTAATTGGATTGCAATTAAACACAATGAGGGTTAATACCTCAGCAGGTTCAGCTTATTGCAATTAGCAATGACCATCCCTATCATGGGCACATTCTACATGATTTGAGGCCTGCAAGGTTGTAACAAAGATCAGTAGGCTTGATAGGTTTTCTGCCAATTAAATTGTACAGTGTACACAGCAACAGTTTTCGATATTAGGCATATCACACACACTGAAGAAGTTAAAACTTAAATGCTAGCAGGAACCTGTGGCACCAGCAAAAAGTTTTTTAGGCTCTTTTAAAACGGAAATATTTTTATTGACAAACAGCAATATATATCCAGACATGTTTCAATGGCCATCTCTAGCTTATTAGGTTTCTACAAAGAGTGCACTACACTCTAATGGAGTCACTTTATTTCTGAAGGCAAATTGCAACTCCATACCTGGTTGCACTAATTAAATTTAAGATTCGGGCAGACAAAATCTTATTCGGGCAGGTAAAATTCAGGAACTACCTGCCCGAATGTCCTGTATACCAAAAGCACTTTTCGCGGACTCTGTCTGTATGGTAGTTTTTCTGTGTTTCTAGGTGTATCTGTATGACCAGAATGACATCCCCGTGATCAGAAACCTTGGTTTTGCAGTTTCTCCCGGAGTTCATGCCTTGGCGGCCACCTTTTACAGCACGGTACCGTTGTTTTTTTAATATAATACTTTGGCCTTTAATAATGGAATGTAGTTTATTTCTGCACGGCGACGACACAGAGCAGTAAAAAGGAGAGTTCCACATCAGAGCCTAGATTGGAATGTCAAGCTCTTAGTTTGATGACACACCTGGGGCAGTTTACCAAACAGTGGCAGATCATTTTCATGCTCCAGACTGCAAATTGTGTTACTTATTCCAAATATTATCACAATAAATGCCATATGATTTATATTTTTACTTTTATTTTTACTATATTTACCTATCAGTCCAAAGGACTTCCAAAACCGTATGGGTCGTGCGACAAAGTACCATTGCCAGCTTTCGAGAAAGATGTGCCTTACACCTACGCAAGATGTACGAGACAATGTAACGCCCAGTACACTGTGGACACATGTGGCTGTAGAGATGCTTATATGCCAGGTCAGTAGCTCATAAATTGATATACAGTGGTCACTCATTGGTACCTGCGTCGTAAGACCCCCTGTTGTAATACCGACTTGCCGTATGTGACCGCCTTCCTCTGGCACAAAGTAGTATTTTAAGTGCATTTTGCATCCCAACGAGAGACCACACTCCCAGGAGAGACCGCTTCATAACCACAGAAGGGGCAGTCTTACTACGCAGGGACCACTGTATTTCATTTTGAGTTTTGAGTGCAATGGTGCAATCCATGATGACTGACGTTGGTGTGTGGGAGGACTTTACGCCTCTATTTTTGCTGTTTTTGCTCTAATAAGATTTAATGAGACACATGGGTTTGAATTGCCTCATCAGAACGCATTCCTAAAATCAAGAAATGATTATGCGTACAATCAGACCCAATGTGCATGCTGGTATTTTGAGATATATCGCCAAGAGCTGAAGTGATCCAAATGGATCTCTTCGCGAGTCAAAACAAGCCTTATCTAATGCCTACCGAAGATGTGCACTTGCACTCCACGGCCCTGTCTAGGAGCAGTTCACTTCTAACTAGTAATATATCATATTTTTAAAATTTTATTGCCAAAAATGGAGAAATTTGTTAATTATAAATGATGTTCTTAGACCATAAATCAAAATCACTAAGAAAAAAACTGTTCGACATTAATGACAATGACGCCTAAAAGATTTTCTTGCTTTAGGTTCTTCTCCAGTTTGCAACTTAACTACTTACCTGGGATGCATAGCTTTGTTGGAAAGTAAGTGCTGTGTTACATGTCATAAATTGCGTAATAGCACATTTATTTCATCATCGTTCTGATAGATTAATAGTGGTGTTATTGTTCTGAATTTCTGAAATTAAATGGACTCTTTCTTATAGACACCTAGGTAAGTACTAATGCGGGTGATAACTCATTGTTGTATAGTAGATTGTAGCCTCATATTCCTGTACTTCCCATGTTATAAACAAATTCACATAACCTAAATGAAAATGAATTTTTTAACAGACCAATCTAGATTTGCCCATGCTAACTGCACCTGCCCTGATGCCTGCGATATGAATGAGTACCAAGTGGAACTGAGCTACACTGCTCTCTCAAGCCTCAGCGTTACTTCTCTGTTGGGTGATAATGTGGAACACATCCTGCCATCTTACAGGAAGGCTTTAGAGGTATATATCCAGATAGCAATGCATTGTACTTTAATTATGAAGTATACAAAGTGTACTAGCCATCAGGGATCAATATTCAAGTTAGGGTAAGTCTCCTCTCCCTCCTACAAGTGTCATGGGATTTGATTGGCTGTTAAGGTGAGTATGTCTTTGCCAACTGAAGTTGGTAAGAAAACTTGGTAAAGCAATACATACTTTTTAAAAATGTGATCTATATATATATATATATAGGCACTGATTGCTGCAATTGATGCAAATTATCAGTATAGTTTGTCAGAATACGTATCTGTATAAAATTTGACTTGAGATAGGAACCAAGACACCATTTATGGCCTGTTAGATGCAGTTTCCTAAAAATATCTTCTTCAGAAGGCAAATAAGTAATCAACCTAGTTTACGTTGCAGATACGCTACAATATATGGACTATAGACATATTAGACAATAGATAATCTTTGTTTCAATTTAGTATTACGAACTAAGAAAATCAGCCAAGACAGCTTATGTCACAGAAAACAGTAATAACAAAGAGGATGAAGAAATAAAACAGCAATGAACACATGTAAAATCATCACATATACACTAAAATAATGCTAGATCACAAGCCTGAACACCCAGCCACACTGGAACATACATTTATCTGTTGCTTATAAAAAGCATTGAAAGATCTAATTAACTTATACCCGGGTTCTCCACCATATGGCATTCTATTTTATACTCCATGAGAATATTGAGATAATCCAGGTAAATGGACAGCCACTGAGAAACATAGTATCACTTGCGCTAAGAGAAGCTTTCAAATCCAATCTCTGATTGCATCATCAGCAGCTTGCAAGAAACTGGGTCCCTCCGGGTTGCAGTGAATCAGAAAGTTCGACCTACTTTGCAATTGCAGAATATAAAAGCTGCTGTGAGTTGTTTATTCCATGTAGTTATGGGCAGTTCTTCTTTATAATTAGCAACCTTTAATAAGTTTAATTATTGTCAGCTGATTTTTAATAAGGTTTTTACTGTTGAGCAACCTATCACACATAATAACAATTTAATGGCACACATTCTTTTAAATATTTCAGACTGGCCACAGAGTGAGAGTGCATGAGTTGCAGAGAACATTAGAGATGCTATCGAACATCAGTTCCAGTCTGGAACGTTTCATTTGGGTCCTTGAAAGCACTGGTCGCTTTGCTCTGCAACGGGCAAACGATGCGTTTTCACAATTGGAGAGGGAAATCTACTATGACTTTTATAGTTTATTCCAACAAATGAGAGATTTAAAGAATAACTACAACCAATGGCGAGGAACCAATGTTAGTCTTGCAATCGAGATGTACGAGCAGACACATTGGTCGGTGAAAAAGACTTTACTTGTGCAGGGAACACAACTTGTGGAACAAGACTCATTGCAGGTTTTAAAAACATAAATTTTTGTTGTTGCTTCAGCCTGAAACACAATCACATTATCAACAGGCCATACCAACTTAAAGAACTTGGGTAATATATCAGTATAAAATGCATTGTGCTATTATCTCAGGTCGAGGGGCAAGTTACCAAAATTGCATCTTTGGCAAGATTTTCTTCAGAATTTGGTCATCCAAAATTCTCTAAAACGCTATTTGGTACCAAGCCGATATCTGCCGCATGATATGATGTACTTGCAAAGGAAATTAAATCAACTGCCACAAAAACTTTACACAAACATTTTGTAAATTTACCCGTTTCTCGATTTATGGTCTTATTGTACTCTTTGACCTTTCGGTCACACTGACATAGATATCCCACACCAGATTTGGCAGAAAAAGAGGTATCACTTTTAATTTTCGGTGAAAGTTTTGAATTTGTCCCATTTTGACGAAATGAATGACTTGGTGGCCATTTTGGATTTCCCAAAACCCTTGCAGTACCCAGTGGGTAGGCCTACCAACTAGATATGTTTTATACACTCTAAAAAATGTCAGGACAAAATTGGTTTTTTAGATTCAAAATGGTTTTTTGAAAAACCAAATTTCAATGCAAAACCAACATGGATTTTTTTAAAAAATCCATGTTGGTTTTTTGCATTGAAATTTTTGAGAGTGTAGGACATGGATTCCATTATGAAAATGTCTTCACTGATCAGTGCACAATTCACTTTTGCAATCATCTTTGGGTGCCTGATTATAAGTATTCGATTCGATGTGTTAAATTTGAAAGGGGCCAAAATGTCATTGTCCAGGATTGTAATGTTTTACAAGTGTTTGTTCTAGTCGTGAACTATCATTGTATCATGCCATGTTTTTTTCAGTATCTGAAACAAGCCTTGAACTGGATAGCTGTGCACACCAAAGTCAAAACACCTAAGAATACAGGTACAGGGGGTCACTTCCCCTTGCCCCAATACCTGTGGAAACCTGGGTTTTGGATGGACCGATGTATGGGACAGATAAAACAACAGATAACCCTGGTTGATGAACTGATTTCTGAGTATGTAAGTACAAACTGATTACGTTATTTTTGCTTTTTGTAAATGATACACACAATTTGTTCTTCATTTGTTGTGTAAATAAGTGTGAAATTGTCCAACATTTTTTAGATTTACCCCATTCTTTGTGTTATATATTCAGAGCAAACAAAGTGCCTTGGAGTTTTTGGAAGAATATCAAGGCACAATGGACTGTTTGAAGACATTTGACAAAGAGTTTGACGAATTCCTACATGAAATTGAGAAGAGGGCAGAAGCGATGAAACGGTTCAGAGAAAAAGAAAGATCTTTGGAGTTTGACAATGTTCTAGCCATTGTTGAGGCCCAGTTAAGTCATATCAAGGTAAAAATTTATGTCCTTGTGAGTTTATCAAATTTGATATAATCAGGTTACTTCTAGGGTCACATCATCATGACTATGATTGTTGTTAGCTGCAAATACTCCACAATATTGTGCATGATAATTGTAAGACTGAAACTCTTCCTTATAAGCCATTGATAATTTCTTCTTGAGACTGTTCTCTTGTATTCCAGAGCAACTTGACATATTTCAAAGATCTGGGAAGAATGTACGGAGAAAACCAAATCACCAAATTTCAAATGACGGAGAGAATCAATAAAAATATCTTGGAGAAAATGGATGATACGATTAAGAAGTTGGTGGATTACCTGCAGATGTATGCAATTCACCCATTAAGACATGAGGTACACTTGATATGAGTTGCATTAGCCAATCAGAATCCAGCATCCATTAAAAATACTTCAAAGAATTTCCAGCAATTTAAATATTTATGGGAAAGAGATATTTCTCTGTGAAACTTACCAGAGTTCTCCAGAAGAAACATCGGATATAAAACAAACCTATACCACCTGAATCTGAATTATCACACCAACATTACAAGACAAAACCAAAAAAAATTTGTTGAGTTTTGTGAAAAAATAAAATTTAAAAAATCTGAATTATTTCACCATTACAATACTTGTGCAATTGCTTATAACACAATAAGCAAGCATGAAAATGTGATGAAACATTCACTGACTCTATTGAAATGTGATAAATTGTTTTGACACACTAAAAATGCTAAAACTGACCCCACTTCTGCATTTTTGCAGCCTTTGATCTTAACCTGTACATGAAGTTTTTTTGCAGCTTCAAAAGTGAAAGGTCTAAAATGTACTTGTATAGGCAAGCATATAGTGGCATGCAGTTGACATTCTCTAACAATATCACACTTTAACTTAAATTACACAAATCCACAACTTGCCAAACTCAGTTTTTGTATCGCAAAAAGTGCAATAAAGTAATTTTAATGATTTTTGACAAAAAATATCTATTAATTTTTTATGAAATTCTAATTTTTAAAGACAAAATTAACAAAATTTTAGGTAAGTCTTTTGTCCCTTAATTTATCGAATGATTTATCTAAGTTAACATCACGATATGTGACTAATTATTGCATGTTGCATCTCAGGCTATTACCATGCAGCCCTATTGTAAGTTGGTGATGGTAATTTTAATTTTCAATCTTGCAGGCATCAACACTGATTGGTTTGATCCCATACTTTTACCACGATACCATGGTCGATATGAGCCAATTAGAAGAATACTTCGAAAAAAAGACACTGTCCACATCTGCAAGAGGGTTTCGTATTTGGAGAGGCCCAACAGCCAGGCTTGAAAAATCTGAGATTTTAGAATATGAGGTATGCCACATAAATTATAAGAAACCTATCAGGGTCTGTGGAAAAATTCAGGCTCATTTTTTAATGCTCGACCTTGGTCAGTGGTCACTAGGGTGCATCATCCGCCCCCTTAAAATGAAAAATTTGCCATATTCATTGCACTTTCCCATATTGTTCCTTTGCCAGTAGAAACACAGTCTGCAAAATTTCTACAAGCTCAGAATGTGACCTTAGGGTGGCGCTTTGCGTGAAAGATGAGTCCAAATATTAACAAAAAAATGACGCTTTGAAAAGTTGCGGTTAGCAATATCCGGCTTATGCTGTGTTGTGTGATTTCAATTCATATACAATTATTCCTAGAAGAAAATTATCTTTAATTTGAATGGTAGAAAGCTATATATCTGAATATTTCTAATATAATGTTTAGGTTTTTTTGAAAGCCCAGAGTTTCTGACTATTATGACAAAATATTTGGAATAATCAACTTAAAAGGTCAACGCCTAACTGTCACATACTATACCAGAATAAAACATAAGGAACACTTCGCTAAAGAAAGTACGTAATTGAAATGTGCAAATTTGGGCCAATTACGTGAAAATATGAGAAATACAACAGTTCTTTGAGACTATGTTCTGCCATGTCTTTTTCTTATGGCATCATCATAATTCAATTCAATCAAGGTTTTATCAGAAGATGTAGTAGACCACTCCCTAACTTTGTAGACTTCTTTGAGTTCTCAATGTCATATCAACATCCTTTTTTTATTTATCACATTTTTCCCAAAAAATAAAATATCTCCACACAATTGCGACTTTTCCTCAATGGAAACCATCGATGTTGGTATTCAAATTAAAGTGTTTTTTCTAAAGAATCTAATTGTGCCATCCACAAATCACTTAAATAAAAAATGACAAAATTATTTATAACCGCGTACCACTAAAATGTGACCTATTTCGAAAATTTAAAGGCTGTGGTGCCAACCTTGGGCAATAGAATTTTATCATAAAGTTTTGCAGGGTTTCTTTTTTGACATATGGGAGCAAAGTGCATGAGGTTTTGAAGATACAGGGGCAGACAATGCACCCTATTTGTCATATTGTTTTGAAATAAATATCCACCGTTGCAGCATTTGCTGTCAGAAATCATTTGCAAGTTTTGATATTTAAATACGCTCAAATTTCTATTTTTATTTCTGCTGAGCATTAATTGGTCATTCCTTGTTAACTAGATTGTTCAATTCTTATTCCACAAAGACTATGTCGACATTTACATACTAAGTCTTATATCACCCATACTAAGTCTTATATCACCATATACTAAGTCTTATATCACCCCATACTAAGTCTTATATCACCCCATACTAAGACTTATATCACCATATACTAAGTCTTATATCACCACAATTTTTGCAGCATGCGTACAACGAAAAGTGGAAGACCTGGCCAATGAGATTTTCCTTGAGCGACATCATCGAAACGAGTCATGATATAGATATAATATCCGGAAGCATAAACAAATACATCTCGGTCGTCAATGATTTGCTTTATGACTTGGAAAGTGAGTTGGATACTGCAAAGACCGAGGTTCTCCATGCCATGAACTCGGCTGCAGATCTGTTGGAAGAGTTCAGGAGGAAGGCCCAGATATCTGCTGAGTTTGTTCTGTGAGTTACTAGAAATGCCCATTAATAACCCAGCAGGCATTGTGGTGTCAATATGACATCATTAAGTCAGATTTGATGTTCAAATAACATTACAGTGAAGGTGGATTTACCAAAAAAATGCATTGAATTATTACCTTTTTTGGACATCAAAATTTCAGGTGGGCATCAGTCAAAACCCTGGCTGACGGGTAATGTTTATTTGACATAATTCCTTGGCAACATTGTGAGATCCCTTTCTGACCTCAGTCTGATGTCAGTAGAAGATCAGTCAACGGCAAAGGTCATGCTGACTTTGGCTTTTGACTTCTGTGTGTGGGGAAACAATAACATCACAATAACATTATATTTATTTAAGGACTGTCACGACCTAAAATAACCAAAATACAACACCAGACTAACATCACAATTCCCGTTGGGTCAGAAGTGTGTTTGGCAGTGTAATTTTATTTGGCAATATTGTTACTTTGCAATTAATTTGTCATGCGTAGTTTTGACAGCACATCTTGCATGTGCTGCCCTCTCGTGCTATAATGACATTGGATGTGGAAGATAGCAAATGATGTAAATGAAGAGGAAATGATGTAAATGAAGAGAAAATGATGTAAATGAAGAGGGAACAATAGCAAGAAGTTGGAAAGAGGTTGTATTATGTGGAGCAATGATGGGGGGTTGCTGTTTTACTCTTGGGAGTTGAAGGAGGAGTCAGAGAAGGCATGCATAATGTGAAGTAATGAACGATGGCTGACTTGTCATGCCTGGTTTTGACCTGCCCTAAACTTTTATATAAGTCGATAGATAGATATTGAGTGGCTTGTTCTGAAAAATTTTTTTTTTTCACTTCGATGAATGTGTCATCTATGCATGTTATTAATCATTTATTTTTGCAAAATCTCCTTTTTATGAATGCGTAATTATCACTATTGATGTGGATATGTATGTCTATATTTCATTTGACTACCAAAAACTATAAATTTAATTTAGCAAATAAAAAACTCTATCAATATAGCTTTCTATATTTTGCATTGCAGTAACAATTTCCTAAAAATGGATGTCTACTTCCCTTCCCTGAAGTATGAAGCTTGGGAGCAGATCGAAGCTTACGGTGTGCAGAATTTTCTGAGTAAGTGAAACACTGTCGTAATACAACTATGTAAGCTTAATCCTGACCTTTGCAAGTTCATTTTGAATAACATCCATTTGCACAAAAGTCTGTTTTTGGACTCACAAGGAGCTTTCGCCCATCTCCCATGGGCTTCTTCAGCAATTTTCTGCAGCCTCCTGTCACATGACTTGACCCTGGGCAGTCATGTGACCATCTGAGCCAGCTCAGACAGCTGATGAAGCCCATTGGAGATGAACGAAAGCTCCTGGTGGTTCCAAAATCAGACCTTTGCGCAAACAGATATTATTCAAAAATGTCGTAATAGTTGTCATATTGAATTTAGACTTTAACTCCTTCTTACTATATGCTACTTTGTTGTTCTTCTGATCCCAAAAGTGCAAGTTTTGATCCGGAAAGTAGCTTATAAAAAATACAAATTGTAAAATTTAGATTTGGTTGTCCTGTGACTGGAGATAAGTTCTCTTGAGAACAAGGAAATATCTGGAAAATGAGATAGTATATATGTAACTTTCTATTAGCATGAAAGGCTCTGATCATCAACATGTACACCTAGTTCATTTCCTTCTGCTTCTCGGGGATCTATACAACAGATGATTTTTTTGGTTGTCAAGTTAGCCTGGTGCATATATCCCTTTTGTTCTTTCTTTTAGGTGAAGCTGGTGGATACATGGGATTACTGATAGGGGGCAGTGCGCTCACTCTTTGCGAAATTCTAGACCTTGTCATCTACAATATGGTGATCCGCCTCATGGCCAAAAGACAAGGAAAGGTTCGCCCATTGAGGTCTGTGAAGTCAAACAGGGCCAGCGTCAGAACGGCATTCCAAGATAGTATCAGAAAATAAGATAGAGAAAATTATGTCGAATATTTAAACTTTGTGTAATCATACCCTGCAAAATGTACAACTTACAGTGTCAACAGTTTCAGCACTCATCATTGACCCTGCAGGGCCTGTAAATATGTACAATTATTTTCTTCTTCATTTGTAATGTGAGCCTGGGTGTAACATTTTTTAAAAATTTCTTTGTATATATATATATTTTGGAGTGACCCTGCAAATAATGAGAATTCCCTTGCATATTTACAAGGTGACCCAGTAAATAAAGGCATTTTATTTGGAATAGCAAGGTGACCCAGCAAATAAAATAACTTCCTTTGGGTGTTTCCATGGTGACCCTGCAGGTAATACAGATTTCTTTGCTCATTTGCAGGGTGTGCTGGCAAATAACAGGAATTTCTCTTTAAACAACAGGCATTCCTTTGCATATTTTCAGCCAATAAAATAAAGTAATAAGTCTGAATTTTTGTGACATTTTGTAAAAATGGCAGCTATCCTCTTATCAACAATTGTTTTAATATCTGGAACAAGATTTAGTTAAAAAAAATATATAATTATGCAGGCAGATATATAAAAACTACTTGTAGTCACACTGTGAGATTGTATTCTCTCATAATTTATATATTAACACTTACAATTATTCAGATGTGGTGGTGGAGACTGTGATATCCATATATTTATCAAATTTCCAGATATCAAATGTATACTGCCATTATTGCATAGAATTTAAGTCAATGAACAATTTTGTAGATACACATAAATAAAGCCATGCTATATTTAATGAAATCAGAGAAAATTGTTATAAGGGAGACATGTGAGAAACTGTTTAAAAACATTTTTTGAAAGGTTTAAGGGAAGAAATAACTAAAAATATTATTGACTTCTGATAGTTATTGTAAGGTTAGTCAAATAACTTTTTTGTATAGGATTTGTCCTTTACCAAGAAGTAAAACTCGCGTGTGCATTTGTAACAATGTCTCCAAGTTTAATGAGCAGTTTAAACATTGCAGACAATCGTATGACATAGGAATGATGAGCAATGCTATTATCATTTTTTCCATAATAAAATAGATGTAACATTCGTAACATAGACCAGTATCTATGTAATGATGAAGGGGCTGGTTCCTGCACTTCAATTTCAATGAACATTAACATAATTACTAATAAATGTTGTGTTCTATTATATCTTACACACAGAGCACACTTTACTATTATTGTATGTAATAAATATTGGTTCAGATTGATCAAGACCAGAAACATTTGTGTCATTTTGTTGCTGTAACTTGCTTAAGCTAACCATTTTGTAATGTTATCCTGGAATTTTTGCAATGTCACTTTCTAACAATATTAGTTATTGGTCCATTAGGGATTTTTCCCGACGTGACTAAAAATTTTGGGAGGCTCCCTTAACTTAAGAGGTACTAAGTTAAGGGAATCCTTAGCTTAGTACCTCTTAAGGGACCCACCCTAAAATGTTTAGTCCTTTCAGGAAAAAACCGTACTAGAAGTGGACTTGTTTGCAAACAGATAGACTCCAGTAGACTCCAGTTGTCAAAGTACGCCAGCCGCAAGACGTACGGATCTAGAAGCAATCCAGGTGGATGCTTTGGTGATGGAATAGGTCTGTCTCCATTTTGTAGTTCTGAATTTATGGACAGGTGGTGTCTCCAAGCAATAGGAGCTCAGATGGAATCCCCTTTGCCTTTCAGCAAGGTGATTTGTTGACCAAGCCAAGGAGTCTGACTTAATGAGTGTGTTTGTTGAATGTTTGATTGTTTGGGTCAGCTACACTGTATTGATTATGTTCCTAAAACATCAGTTCAACAGAAAAGAGTGTTGTTATTGTACAGATTGGGTGATTATAACATGTTAACAACCAGATTGTTATTAACTGTTGGTCACAGGATTTCACTCACTTTACAAACAAACCAGATAATATGTCATCAGGTGGGCTTCCCCAAGACAAAAATAGCACTCTCCCCTTATCATTGCACCACCTATCAATAATACCTGTCGTAATCCCCATATAGAGACAGACCTATTGGAAGGGAATCAAAGTAGGGTTTGTTCCCGGGAGTCGATCCGGGGAACGGGAAATTTCCGGTGAATGGACTAAACACTGGAACCGGGGAAAACCGGAAATTCAAACCGGGACTGGATGGGGTACCGATTGAAAATTCAAGAAAAGAATTTACCTGTATACCTGTATTCCAATGTTTTTTCACCAGAATTGAGAAATTTGGAGTTTAATTTCTGTTTTCTGAATCTTTGTAATAGCAAACTCTGTAGACCATAATATTCCTTTACACTGTGAAACACAGCTCTTACATAATACTTCATGACCTAAGATTGCTCAAAATTAATTGGGTCAAGGACATCTTATAAGACATCTTATAAGACATAAATGTCATCACCCAATCAGATGTGTCATGTAACTGTGACAAATAGTAAAAGAGAGACTGGTCATTTATGTTTGATCATTTGATGCTCAGATCTCAGATGATTAACTTGTCACTGTGGCATGAAGAAACAATGCATCTCCAGCCTGGAGTAATTTTACTAGAGAAGGAAATGATTCAGGAAGATGCAAGATATGTCACTCAGTCATTAAAACTAAAGGAGGAAGCACAAGGGGGCTGGTAAAACACATGAAATCGCATCAGAACCAAGACTCTCAAAGCAGATCCTCAAGTACATCTGACCCTGCAGAAGAGCAAGTGATGTGAACAGTTGGGCCAAACGGATGCGGACATTGGAAGATGAACGGAAAATAGAGTGGGGCAAAAAAACCAGGTGAAGGCTCTGGCCGCGGTGGGGGCAGGTCGTGAGCAACTAGTTGCAAGCATAGATGCTCTTATTGTGGCTGCTGAGACTAACAACTCGAAGGATCTGGGCTTATACAGGGAATTGCACCTCCCAAGCTTTCAACACATCGCTTAGCATTCACTGTGTTTGTAAGAATCTGTTCGCCTCTCCCATTCAAGGACAGGGTTTTAAATGCGGAGCAAAATGCTGCCAGGGAGGACAAAGAGAAAACAAAAAAGGAGTAGGGTGTCAAAGCAGAGGCGGGGGTTTTAAGAGTTTCCCTCCCGGCCCTGTGAGTGAGTGAGTGAGTTAGTGTTTTACTTCTCATCAGCACCTGATTGGGCTATTTAGAGACATACTTGGTTTGTGGTCATGTTGAGTTAGTCATCTCATCTTGGTTGATGGCATCGAGATCTTTGAGGTGTCACTTTGACAGGTACATCTGCAATAATTTTCAATTCAAGAAGTTTCCTTGCCTGAGTGGCATTAATGGCTTGTACCAATAAATTACCGTCAGGCTGTCGATCGACTGAGTGTGGTTTTCCAAATTTCTTCAGCATTGTTGTGTAGCTAACAAATGGTGATACATCCTTCAGTCTTCCATCTTTGGACTTGATGTGAAATTTGAGACCAGTGGGGAGTTCTTTTTTGCTGTTGGTGAGTGTCGTTTTACTCTTGTCTTTGTGAGGTAGCAATCCGATTGTTGAGCTTTTTTGTTTTGTTTTCTTGGGTGGTATCTTGTTATCTGGAGTAACATCTTTTTCATTTGGTAGGTTGAGGGACTTCTCAATTTGACGTTGTTGGATCATCTTCTTCGGTGATTCAGGGGAGTTCACAGGTTCTTCCTTGCTTGGCCGGTCCGGTGGTCGAGGCGGTGAAGGTGTTTTCATTAAGACATCTGTAAAGAGGTTCCTGTCCAGATGAATCTTTCTCTGTGGTGATGAATGAAGAGCTGGTCTTGGGTAATCTGCTTCTAGACAAGGTTTGTCCGGGTCCTGTTCTACAAGGCGTTTGGCTTCGGGAAAGGATAGTTGTCTTTCAGTTCGTAGTTGTAGAATTTCTTTTTCCTTCTTGAAGACTTTGCAATTGTGGCTAAAGGCAGGATGGTTCCCTGAAAAATTGACACAATGTGAAAGTTTAGAGCAAGGTATATCGTGTGTGTGTGCATGACCATGGTCACCACAATTGGCACAAATTGTTGGCCTGATGCATGTACGACTAAAATGGCCATACATTTGGCAGTTGAAACAGCGTTTTGGATGAGGAAAGTATGGAGAAACTCTGCACCATTCAAAGGCTACAGGTACTTTCTTTGGTAATCTTTCGTCTTTGAATGTTAGCAACAGTAACTCATAACCATTCTTGTGAGCAAGACGTTTGAATTTTGTGATGCCGTGTTTGTGAAACCAAATTGTAAGTTCATTGTCTGAGCAGGTCTTACTTTCTTTGGAAAAGATAATGCCTTTGACTGATCTTTGAAAAGGTTCAATGACGACTTTGGTATTTGCTATCTCATGGATGCCGGTCAATTTATCTCGTTGGTCAGAGGTCGCAGGTTTAAGAAGGAATGTGCCATTGGTTTGGCGCCTCAGGCTATCTGCGATTGTCGTGTCGCAACAGTCTGCAATTGTTTCGTAGATAGCAACAGATGATAGGTCTTCCAGTGATTGTGTGACACCTTTTATAACAAGCAAATTTTCAGTCTTTGACAGATGTGGGGGGCAGTCAGGGTCAGTCAAGTCATCCGAAGACGTCCTTGTCCATTGAAATCTTGGTAGTCCAGTCGCAAATTTTTCAATCTCAGCCTGGTTTCCCGCTGAGGGACGCGCACCTTGGTAACCCGGTTGACGTACGATCCGGTTTGGAATCATGGTAAATGACATATTCATGGATATTCCCCTGTAAGGTAGGGGACACACCGTGCATGCGCACTGTCTCATGTTGGCCACTAAGGATAGAGGTCTTCACCTTAGTGTTACCACCCACCTCCACGAGGAGGCCCGAGACCTGCGGGGGCTCCCTCCCGGCCCTACTTACCCGACCGACACAATTTGGCTAACCCATGGCTCATCCCGACTTCACGGCAAGAGAGTAAGACACAAGTGCGACAAAATCATGAGTAATATAACATACGTTTACCTCATCTGCCAGCGACCATGTCAAACCAAGAAGATATTGGAAATCAGGGAGTTCAATTGTTATACCTAGATATGCTGGCTAATATCTAAGATCACAATAATTTTTGTTCGGAGTTTCCTAGACGGGATATTTTCATTTCAGAGAGACAGACAATAACAGTCATTTCTTGCTAAAAATATTTGTTTCTAAATCAAACAATACAGTGTTTACATACATGATCCATCCGAACAGCAATTATTTATTTCACTACTGCCACGGACGCGTAGTTAATTTATTTCACACAAAAAAACAGGCAAGAAATTATTTATTGAAAAAAAGTTTTTGCCCAATAAACAATTTCTACAAACTCCGAGCCCAATCAGCTTTCTGATGTTTGCCCCGAAGACATCGAAGCTTCAGAAATTCCTGGCACTGCCAACTACATTTTAATCAATGTGTATGGACTTGCCATGTTTTGCAAAAACATCCAGCGCGAAACCATGCTTCTCAATCAAGCTTCCGACTGAAAATTTAGGAAGTGAGTGAGTGAGTGAGTGAATTAGTGTTTTATGTCTCATCAGCACCTGTGTGGGCTATTTAGAGACATACTTGGTTTGTGTCTTTATAGTTGTTCTTTTGCTACTTTATTTCTTTTTTGTGTCGTGGTTTCCGTCGTCCGTTGTTTTCTTACCAATTTCAGAGCAACAGACAAAAGGCCATGAATGACCAGTAAAATGAGGATTCCATAGAATTCATCAGTGAAGGTGTACTTGGTGACTAAACTGTGTATTTCTTTTTTGGTTGTGTGTGTATCTTCTGGCCAGGAGTACAGCTTTTGTTTTGTTCGCTCAGTCAGCTTCCTAGACACATTGCCGTAGCCGGACATTTGAAGATGTGAAACTGCTGAGTCTAGGTAATGGTCTATAATCTTTAGTCGGTATGTTTGAACGTGTTCAGGTGATACTTCTTCAAGTAGGAGGTGGAAGAGATAGAAAATTTAGGAAGACTAGCAAATTTGCAAGCAAGATTTCTCTAGTTAGCAAGCATGGACGACATTGTGAATACCCAGATGTAAAGCTCCATAAGAAAAAGGGCCAATGCCGACACTTTTCTTTGTTAAATGGCCTCTGGAGCCCCAAAAAATTCACACATTGATTGGATCCCTTTTAGCCAGTTATCAGTTCACTTGAACAAATTCATAAGGATTATCTGTCATTATGTGTAGAGTGGGTCGGGGCAAGGAGCCCGGGTTAGGAGAGAAGCCCCCCCTGGGTTATATCTAAACTTACATTTTTGGTGCTTTTTCTTGTTGATAGGATTTAAGCTAGAGGCTTTTTAGGTGACGTCACAAATTTTCAGGGCAAAAAGCACCAAACCATAAAAGTAACTAAAGAAACAAAAAAAGGTGCATGGTTTATGTAACTTTGATTGATTCTTTGAAAGTGGTTGACAGAACTAACTTTGGAAATTTTTAAAAGTTTAATGGATATCTGCATTGCTTTACTTTATAACCATCAGATAAATATGATTTGGATCATGTTTTTTGCATTTTAGCTCAAAATATGGAGGTCAAATTAAAATATGTGGGTTTGGGGCGAGAGGCCCCACATGGTATGGGGCATAAGGCCCCCTTCACTGAGGCCTCGAAGCCACTTCAGGAACCATCTAATAATGGTTACTTTACTAGGGGGTGGTGATAAAAATGAACTTTAAAATTTCAAATGGAAACTATCCAAACATTGTTAAGACAGAAAAATGCAGCAAATTGATGTATTACACATTGCTGTAGCTTCATTTTTGATCCCTCCCAAGCTCATCTGAAGATAATAAACTTTTGAGCTAAAATTATTACGTTTTTTGAAATCGCGGTTATTGATTACTTGATGTATGTAACAGCTATCCCATTGAGAATGGTGCCATTGTCTTCGTCTTAAAGAGAGCTTTCAAATGAGTACCAACGTGATATGTATTGATGTATATTTGACCATTTTTAAGCATTTCAATTATAATATAATAATATAATGTTGAACTATCACGATTATAATCTGACAATTGTAATGAGAGCCTGTTCCCTGTGGAGCTTGCATGTAAAATTGCTAAACATGCATATTCTTGGAGATTTAGGTGCATAGAATATGTTTATGAATTTTAACATCCTTTTCTGATGCAACTACTTGCAGAATCAAAGATGGCTGCAAAAAATGGAGGAAAAGTTGCCCGCCGAGAAGCATTTAATTCTATTTCAGCCCTAATTCAAAATTAATTACCTCCAAATTGCAGGTCATCTTCTATACATTTTTTCAGAGAGGAAAATAAAGTCCTTTTTATATGTCTAAAAGTTATGGACATTAAAAGCATCATTTATATCCATCATCCTGCACTGCGGCCAAAATTCCAGAATGGCTGTTTATCCTTTTCAGGCCTGTAATAACTGTACTGATGGAAAGACATCATAGAGCAGCTAATGGAATGTAGCCTTGCTTTTTGGGTCTAGAAACTGTTTTACACAAAATTCCTGTAGAGACAATTGTCAAAATTGCCAGGTCATTTATAAAGATTAACAAATTAGAACTAATTTTGTGTTTCTTCTCTAGGTCAAAAAATTCATCAGGCAGTGACAGGCACTAATTAAGGCAAGGAAAGCAATTCATGTTTCCATAAAACACTTGCCTATAAAGACATGTGCATTTTAAAGATCCCACTACAATGGCAAGCTGATAGGTAATTTAGTAGTGAATAATATTTGAGTCAGTACTCAGATTGTGTAACAATGTCGAATGGGTATGATTTTCAAATCTGTACAGGTATTAATTAAATTCTGTTAAACTGATAAGTTTCCATGACATTTCTAAAGCTATCTACTTAATGATTTTCTAATTTTGTGAGAGATGATGCTGGCATGTTTTCATAATCTTCATAAAAAATTCCTTTACCAAGGAGATGAAGAAACCAAGAAACTTGTCATTAAAATTCTGTCAATTAGCAGCTGAATGGGACCAGGTGTATTTTTACTATTACTTTTTGGTACCATCTTGGGAGCCACTTCATGATTAGTAGAGATTATACTGCTTATATGTTTTCATTAGAGCTGTTTGCAGTTTGGCGGTCGATCGGAACAATGTGTTTTCTCCTCTTCAATTTGCAAACTGGCATTGCCACGTCATTAACAGTTACCTGCTTGTTTCCTAATCTTCTTGTTAGGTACATACACCAAACCAGTTTTTAGTTTGTTCATTTTGCACATATGCTGCCACATATTATATATAAATGTTGAACTAATAGATTAAATGAAAACTGACATAAACAATAAGCCAGTGACATCACAAGTAAACTACAGTCTGCCACTTTGATGTAGAAAAAGAGTGGACTGGTGCACTGTGATAATGGTACTTCGTGTGTCATCATACTGATGATTTGTAATGATCATACCCAATACTTGCGATGTCAATTTGATTTAAGGGAGGCCTATCAAGCTTGTTGATGACAGCCAAAGGAAAGGATTAAGCATCTGATTTTCAATCTAAAAACAGTTATGACAAGTCAAATGGCCTTCTTTTGATCATGACTACAGTAATCAAACAGCCTCTATGTTTCCCATGTTGAAAGTACAGAAGATGACACTTCATTGGCTGTCATGAGTCACAAAGTGCATGTTTCACAGAGAACTGGTCCTCATTTTTTACTTTATGCAAAGAAATGACCTTTCATTTAGTTTTGACTACAATTTTGGACTGAAATAAGAGTGAACTATGGATTCTTTGATTGGACAAATTAACATCAGTCATGTCCTCATTTACTTAGGATTTATTACATGAATCACTGCTCATATGGCTTTAAAGCACAGAATCCCTGGACCTTATAGTGATACTGTAACATACATGTAAATACACCTGTAAATTATCACTCGATGTCAAATACCGGGTGAAACAGGGCAAAATTGATACTTTTCTTGATTTGCAAATTTTTAACCCACATTCCTACAGGAGCCATATAATTACCACAACAGAACTGACTTCGTAGCTTATCCTGCTGCATTTATCAGTACATTGCACCTGAAAAACGGGGTAGAATGGTCATGTTGGTATTCAAATGAAAGCTCTTTTCATACTGAAGCCAATGGTGTTAATAAAATTAACCTTAACATCACTAGGCGAAAGATATAGCAAACCGCGACTTCGCAAGTAACCAAAATACTACTGAAAATTAACAGAACTAACAATCGGTCTTGGGAGGGACCAATAATAATGCTACAGACATGTATTATACCTTTTTGGAAACCATTTCTCACCCTTAACAAAACCTAAGTAGTTTCCATTTGATTTTCAGCAATTTGATTTTTTCCATGATTTATCACCACCCCCTAACTTTACCTTAAATCTTGATCGAATAGCTAATTGAAATGGAAAAAAATTTGGCCGAAATTGAAAAAGGGCAAAAAATATTAAAAAATAAATGTATGAACAGAAAAATTCAGAAAAAGGGAATAGAATGCCTTAAAAATGATAGAAGAACCCAAAAAAATAACTTTCAAGCTGAATGCACTCGCGAAAAAAATTGCCATAGGATTATAATAGGGGGGCTTTTTGCCCGATGGGTGGGTAAAGAAGGCCATTTTAATTTTTTTACAAAAAGGGCCGTAACTCCTTTATTAAAATTGGTAGGCATATGTTTCACTAGTTATAAGTAGAGTCAAGTGATCCCTTCCTGACAGCATAAGCATTCGAATAATCGACCTAAAAAAGTAGGTCAAATCACACCTCGAAGTTAAGGGGGGCTGCATGCCCCGCGCTACTCTAAAGGCAACAACTAGAACCATCTGGAAAGCCTCCACTATATTTGTTTGGATGAGAAAATAAAGAAATTTGCAGAGCTATATGGAAACATTGCTCTTTGGGTAGTAGTGTTGATGTGAATGTCGTCCAATGAAGCCTATAGTCATCTGCATTGTCGACTGTATCGTCAAGCAGCATCTATCAAAGTCAATGAGGCTCCAGAAGGCACCTAAAGTGTGCACGAAGAAGCATTTCGGTGACCTTCTCAGCCACATTTATCTCCCATTGAGATTACATGAAAAGTCGCAAAAACGGTAAATACTTTTATAATTAGTCCTTATTCTGCAGATCTGAAATCATTAGGTTCTAATGACTGTATCACAGTATGTGCACTCAACGTGATCGTAGGATGATTGGGGCTTTATGTCCTGTATTTACGCACTTGATGTGCTAATTAGGGCAGGAGGAGAACAACTACCTGTCAAATTAGCTCAATTTGTGAAGGACCACCACTGATTTTGAGATCCACCGCCAAGTTGCATTGGCAGCCGATTTAATACGCCACCTGGCTTTTTTTTGTGCAGTTACAAGTTTATGTTCTTTAAGCATGGCTGTTAAAAGGAATGTGACAAACAAATTTGTTTCTACAAGGAAGAAAGACCTTCATTTTGACAAGTCACTATTTGCCAAGCCACACTGTCATAGGCCTCACTATTTCACCATAATTTAATTAGACCACAAACACTATAAAACCAGCTCCCGTTGCTTTTACAGAAGTTACTGTTTTAAAAACCAATGATAGCTCACATAAAAACAATGGTTTTCTTGCATTCAATGACAACATTTTGTTTTCATTACAGTAGCTGTCTTTAAGGAGATGCACATGTTTTTACAGTCAAGTGTTAAAGTTGTGTGTAATAACTATTCTTGACTTCAGGTGTTCAGGAGATGAGTATTGAACAAATGCAGGCACATCCCAGGGTGCTAGGAAGGGACCCAAATGCCCAACATATGGACAAAATCATGAGTAATATCAAACATGTCTACCTCATCTGCCAGCTACCATATCCAACTCAGAAGATATTGGAAATCAGTGAGTTCAATTATTATACTGTGATATGCTGACACATATCCACAATAAATTTCGTTTGGAGTTGCCTTGACAGAACATTATTTATTTCAGAGAAACGAAAACAATCATTTTTTGCTAAAAATTACTTGTTTAGAACTAAATCAAACATCACAGTGTTGACATACGTAATCCATCCACAGCAATTGATTTCACAAAAAATGGAAAGAAATCCGTTTCCGATAAAAAACTCATTAAATAATTTCTAAAAACACCGAGCCCAATCAGCCATCTAATGGTTGCCGATAAGACATAGAACCTTCACAAATTCCTTGCACTGCTAGCTACATTTTAATCAATGTGTACGTACTTGCCATGTCTTGCAGAAACATTTAGTGTGAAATTCAAGCTTCTCAAATAAGCTCTCCACCGAAAATTTTTGAACACCAGCAAATTTGCGCGCAAGATTTCTCAAGTTATCAAGCACTCACGACATCCTGAATACCCAGATGTAGAGCTTCATAAGACAAAGGGCAAATAACCACCTTTTCAACCTATTTGCATTGCCTTTTTCCCCTCGATTCAAAGTTTAACACCTATATGTACAGACTAGACTAAATTATCCAGTCCACCAGGTTCGCTCTCTTACCTCCACCTGTTGACTGGAAGAGAAGCCTTTGCAGGATAGGGAGGCCAACCTGACCACAATCAAAATCCGAAGTAGCCAGTCTACACATTCAAAGCAGTAAAATGCTGTCAGGTCACCTCAGCTGGTGTTTACTTTCTCTCTGACCAAAATGGACGCTGAGAGAATAGAAGCTGCAATTGCTTTTGCCAAGACCAAGCACACCATAATATATCCACTGTGAGACAGCAGTTAAGTTAAAACAATGATAGCTCCCGTAAAAAAATGGTTTTCTTGCATAAAAAGGCAACTTTTTGTATTCAAGAGACGCAGCTGGTTTTACAGTGAAGTGTTCAAGTGGTACGTTATAACTATTCTGGACTTAATTTTTATTTCAGGTGTACAGGAGGTCAGTATCGAGCTGCTGCAGCCACATGATGTTTTGTTTAACGACCCTGCAACCCTGTTGGGTTATGAAGGTCAACAAGGTAGAGGAATGGGAAATTGTGAACTATCAGCCCCTGGGGCCTATGTTGGCCAAATAGGAAGAAAAAAAGTAACAAAGCAGATAAAACAATTACCTGAAGGTAAATATGATACAAGAGTAAAAGGTTGTATAAATACAATTTGTCACAGACATTAATGGCCTTGAGAAAGCCCAAAATAATACTCTGGTCGTAAACCTCAGAAAGTTGTCTCACAGTTTGGACCTGATAAAATTGACTTCTGGTAGTAGAGTTAAGAAGGTTACACTCAAAAAGCAAATTTGTTTGACAGTGAGATGCAGATCTGCACAAATTGATAGGAAGGGACATAAATGCCCAACATGTGGACAAAATTTTGAGGGATATCAAATATGTTTACCTGATCCTGCCAGCGACCATATCCAACTCAGAAGATATTGGAAATCATTGAGTTCAATTGTTATATTGCTCATCAAGATATGCTGGCTAATATCCAAGTTCACAGTAATTTTGTTTAGTGTTTCCTTGACAAGATATTATACATTTCAGAGAAACAAAAACCATCTTTTCTTACATCATCATTTCTTACAAAATATATATATTGTGTGTGTGTGTTTGTGTTTTACGCTTCTGCAGCACCTTAATGGGCTACATCGCAGACTAGAAATTTTAGATGTCTTTGTTTTTTTTCCTCATATTTCATACAAAATATATTTGTTTCTTAAGCCCCATTCACACCTTGGTGATTTGGAATTGAGATTGGTCAGCGTCAACCGATGTGGCCTGACACAGACTGCACACTGCTAGACACAGACTAGACGTGGACAACTGTCAATTAGAGACGCAGCCTTACGTGAGGTGGACACTGCCTAGTGAAGCGTGAAGCAGGCAATCACAGACTGGACGTAGGGTCTGATAAAAAAATTGGGCAGGTCGAAATTTTCAGTGTGACGGGGTTGGGATAGGAATAACATAAACTGGACACAGGGTGTACGCAGATCAATCTGACACACAACACAGTGTGGACGTGTACATGACGTGCGTACAGTTAGTGTTGCCATAGGAACATTCAACAAGTTGCGTGACCCTTGAGATCAGTCTGTGTGAAGTGTGCGTACTGTTCATGTGCATTGTGGGTTAATAATTTTGTTTCTAAGCAGAACAGCGTCTTATTGCCGTCATGTGTGCGTCGGCATGGTGACAGTGTGACTGTAGCTTTGAGATAGAGGCTGAATTGAAAGTGTTGAGTTTATGACATCATTGGCTCCAAATTTGTGTGACTCTGAGCATCGCACAGTGGACACCAACTGGACGTGGAGAGCAGTCAAGGTGTCATGCTTCAATGCACAGGGCTTGCTGTGATATCACTCCAGGACTGACGCACACTGGTCCCAATAAGAAATCGTGAAGGTGTGAACGGGGCTTAAATCAAACAATACAGTGTTAACATGGTCCTTGCATATTAATTTCAATTTTGTTTTCTTTTAGGGCGATACTCCAAGTGTGAGACAGGGTGCAGTGGGGCTTGGACAAGGGCTATATAGATACTGGCCTACAGCAACGCCTATGGCATGTGTCTTACTGAATGTTGTTAATTTGTTTCACATAAACAACGGGCAAGAAATTATTTATTGAATATAAAAATAATTAACTTCACAAACTCCGAGCCCAATCAGCTATCTAATTGTTGCGCCTAAGAAATTGAAGCTTTAGCAATTCCTGGCAAAGCCAGCTGCATTTTAATCAATTTGTATGGACTTGCCATGTTTTGCAGAATCATCAAGTAAGAAATCCAAGCTTCTCAATCAAGCTTGGGGCCGAAAATTTTAGAAAACTATGATATGAGTGAGTGAGGATGTCTTATTTAATGACCCTGCAACTTTGTGGGGTTATGAAGGTCAACAAGTTAGAGGAATGGGAAATTGTGACCAATCAGAATAAAAGAAACCAAGCAGATAAAAAAAATTACCTGAAGGTAAATATGATACTAGGGTAAAAGGTTGTACAATTACAATCTGTCATAGACATTAATGGCGTTAAGAAAGCCTAAAATAATACTCTGGTCGTAAACCTCAAAAAGTTGTCTCACAGTTTGGACCTGATAAAATAGACTTCTGGTGGGGTTAAGAATGTTCCATTCAATAAGCAAATGCTTCACAGGGAGAGGCTCTCTGCACAAGTGGCATAGGGGAGGAGCCTCTCCCTTGAGAATATAAGAGTGTGTAAGGCCTAGTCGGGCCAGGACAACTTCCCGTCGGGATCTGCGATTCGCATGAGGCCAGTCACCCAGTCTGGGGTAGATGTCAAATAGGACAAAATCCAAAATGCCACAATGGGCTGTCCGAGAACCAGCATTACACTTCATATCAGTCACAAACACCTCATGTTCCAAATGGATGGATGGATGATTAGGGCTTTTTTCCTTGAGGAGGACACAGCAAACCTTGACAGCAAAGAGGGAAAGAAAGACTTTACTCCTGTGGTTTGTATTCCTAATGTCTCATGAACTGGCAGGCCAGTTACAGGTCCATGGAATCGAATATCATTTTCTAAAGTTTTCAGGATTGTGAAAGACACGGTATCAGGTATTTGGAATTGGTTGGTGACGGTAAGTTTTGTTCTGTTCACATTAAGATTTGATGATCCCTACTGGTGTCACGATCTGAAGAAAATAGAATGATCCAACCATGATGACAAATGTTGGCGAGGTTCGTCAGAAAAATTGGTGGACGAAAAGAACGAGTGCAATGGTAAAGGTAAGCTGACCAAACAGAAAAGATTTTAAAAACTAGCCAGCTGCTTCAGATGTGCCGTTAGCATGTATTCGAAACAAGTATCTATTGATGGCCTTAAAATAGTAGCTCAGAAATTGAAACATGAAATATTAATTATTTGTCAACCACGCTTTCAATTACCACAGGAACTGTACCAATTTTTTTTTGTAAGGCTCATAAGCATAAAGAATTGCAAAGAAAAGACGGTGAAGAAGAGTGCAAGGTTCGAGTGAGATGGCAGGGAGCAAAGGCAGTTGCGATGAGAGTGAATTGGTTGCAGATGTCAGCAGAAAGCATTGATGGATGGATGATTGGGGCTTAAGTCCTGTATTTCTGCATTTGATATAAAGGATAATGAGGACAGGAGGAGGACAAGGCAAGAAAGCGAAGAATGATTGAAACAGCCATCCAACATAGGCAAGGGTGACCTGGCAAGAGCTGGATTCGAACCCAGGACGCAACGATTGGCAGCCAAGCATGCTACCACTAGACGAACTCCCCCCTCTAAATATAATTGCAGAGAAACAACGGTGAAGAAGAGCAAGGTTTAAGTGAGATGGTAGGGAGCGAAGACAGCTGCTATGAGAGTGAATTGGTAGCGGAGTGTGTGTGTGTGTGTGTATTTGAGTTTTTACGTCTCATCAGCACCTGAGTGGGCTATTTAGAGACATACTCAAACTTGAAGAAGTTTCACGGTCACAGGTACATTAGCGATCTTTTTCAATTCGCATAATTTCCTGGCGTGAGTAGGGTTAATGACTTGCACCAACAGATTTCCGTTATGTTGTCGTTGAACTGACTGTGGTTTGCCAATCATGTCCATAATTGTCTTGTTGATGACATAGGCTGACATACCTTTCAGGCTGCAATCCCGTGAAATGATAACAAGTTTGTGTAGTGAGGATTGTTCTGTTCTGCTAGCAGTCTTTCTCTTGTCCTCGGGAGGTAACAATTGGTCTGTTGAGCATTCTTGTCTTGCTGGAATGGGTGCTTTCTCGGCAGATGATAGAGCGTCTTTTTCCTTACATTTGGCTGAAGTCCTTGTCTGTGAATTATCAGAAGATTGACTTTGTTGGAGCGTCCGTGGTGAGGTGTGCACAACTTGTCCAGGGCAATTCTCAGGTTCTTCTGTCTTTGGTTGTGCCGGTGTAGGTGTTTTCATTAAGACATCTGTGAAGAGGTTCCTGTCCAGATGAAGCTTTCTCTGGGCTGATGAATGAAGAGTTGGTCTAGGGGAATCTGCTTCTAGATCAGGTTTGTCCGTGTCCAGATGAATCTTTCTCTGTAGTGATGAATGAAGAGCTGGTCTAGGGTAATCTGCTTCTAGGCCAGGTTTGGCCGTGTCCTGTTCTACCAGGCGTCTGGCTTCGGGAAATGATAGTTGTCTCGCAGTTCGTAGTTGAAGAATTGCTTTTTCCTTCTTGAAGACGCTGCATTCATGGCTAAAGGCAGGATGGTTCCCTGAACAATTTACACAATGTGAAAGTTTAGAGCACGGTTTGTCGTGTGTGTGAGTATGATCACGGTCGCCACAATTGGCACAAATTGGTGACCTGATGCATGTTCGACTAAAATGGCCGTATATTTGGCAATTGAAACAGCATTTTGGATGGGGAAAGAATGGAGAAACTCTGCACCATTCAAAGGCCACAGAAACTTTCTTTGGTACACTGTCGTCTTTGAACGTTAGTGACAGTAACTCATAACCGTTCTTGTGAGCCAGACGTTTGAATTTTTCAATGCCGTGTTTGTTAAACCAATTGGTAAGTTCAGAGTCTGAGCAAGTCTTGCTTTCCTTGGAGAAGATAATGCCTCTGCCTTGTCTTTTAAAAGGTTCAATGGTGACTTTGGCATTGGCTATCTCATGGATACCGGTCAATTTATCTTTTTGGTCTGAGGTCGCTGTTTTCAGGAGGAATGTGCCATCAGCTTGGCGCCTCAGGCTATCTGCTACTGTCTCGTCTCAAAGATCTGCAATTGTTTCGTATAGAGCAACAGATGATAGGTCTTCCAGTGGTTGTATGACACCTTTGATAACAAGCAAATTTTCAGTCTTTGACAGCTGTGGGGGACGGTCAGGGTCAGTCAAGTCATCCGAAGATGTTCTTGTCCATTGAAATCTTGGTAGTCCAGTCGCTAACTTTTCGATCTCAGCCTGGTTTCCCGCTGAGGGACGCGCACCTTGGTTACCCGGTTGACGTACGATCCGGTTTTGAAACTTGGTATTTGACATAACCATTGATATTCCCCTGTAAGGTAGGGGACACACCGTGCATGCGCACTGTCTCATGTTGGCCACTAAGGATAGGGGTCTTCACCTTAGTGTTTACCACCCACCGCCACGAGGAGGCCCGAGACCTGCGGGGGCGAATTGGTAGCGGATTTCAGCAGGGAATTGGAAAGCACTGGGTGGAAGGATTTGGTCAGGAAGAGACGGATGGTTGATTGAAGCTTTATGTCTCATATTTATTCACTTGGTAGGCTAATTAGGACAGTAGGAAGACACAGCAATGAGGTGAAGGATGATTGAAACAGCCATCCAACATCAGTGAAGAAGGGATGGAGGAGGCCAAAGGAAGTGAGTTGTGTTCTGAAGAGATTAACCTTTTGAATTGGTGTGATATCCAAAATGTTATGAAGAGACATGCTGCTAAAGCTGAACGGTTAGTGTCAAATCGCACGACAAACTTAGCCGAAAGCTGGATGGCAGTTTGTGCCAAATTTGATAGGGGGAAATTATGTAAGGTTCAGGCTGGTTCCTGGAACACAAGATGTTCCGCTGCGACTCTAAGAATCTTACAACATCACAGCTGCAGCACCAAGACGTAGGAAATGGTTACAGATTTCAAGCGAAACGTTGTCTTAGTGAATGAGTACTTATTTAGGTCAAGGAAGCATGTGAGGAAATTGGGCTATAAGATATAAGAATTCAGAGAAAGGTCAGAAGCGCAGGTCAGAAGCCCAGGAGGTATGAGAGTAAACTTGGAAAGGAGAAGGCGTCAGGGTAAGGATTGATGGATTGATGATCAGCAATTTACGTCCTGTATTTATGCACTTGGCAGGGTCATTAGGACAGGAAAAGGACACAGCAATGAGCTGGGTGACGCCAAACAGAAACGGGAATCAACTTAATTCGCACCACCAGATTTTTGTTTACTTTTTTTAAAATGTGAAATATATCAAAACTACCCACCATAATTATTGTTGTTTGTCCATGTAAATAAATAATATAGAAACGAATCCTAGCCTTTGTTGTTTATCTGAATCTGAAAATCACGAATAGTAGTTTCCCACAATTTGTCAGATGGCAGTGGCAGTGTCGCTACTATTGCCCCCTAGTGAACATGTCATCGCAATGCATTTCGCGCCGGTTGAGGATCTGGATCTGACAGAAAAAAAGATAAAAAGAAGAAAATACAATTGGACTGAGAAAATGACTTCAAGTATGAGGAAATGCATTGCTTGTCAAGCACAAAACCAAGTCTGTCACACTATCGGATCCCCCAGCTCAAAGAAAGAGAAAGGTTAGCCTACATTGTATACCTAGGCCCTATTGATTATAAAAAGATAACAATAATCAGGAAGAGGGGTTTGATTACTGAGTTACATAAGCTTCTATGAGGCATAGGGCCTATTAATTATTTTTTTGATAACTTTCTTTTTGGGGCTGAATCTAAAAAAATTAATGAGGGGGGGGGGGGGGGGGGGGGTTATCGTAAGTTGTCTCAAATATACCCCCCCCCCAACCCCTTAGTTTCTTATGGATTTTTGCTTAGGTTCTATCAGATTTCTTATTATTCTTTCTTACGTTCTTTCAGCATGGCTGCGAAAAGGAATGTGACAAACAAATCTGTTTCTACAAGGAAGAAAGACTTTCACTTTGACAAGTCACTATTTGTCAGGCCAGAGAAAATTGGAGGAAAATGCAGTGGCAGTGCAGCCAAGTTTGGCAATATTTTGGAGCACTTGATTGGGGCTGTATGTCATACATTTAGACACTTGTGCCAATTAGGACAGGTGGAGGACACAGCTATGAAGCGAAGGATGATCGAATCTGCTCTGCAAAAATGTAAGTCCGGGTGACATTATCAAATTACATCCCTGCAGGTTTACTTAAAATTTGATAATTAGAAACTACTCTTAAATGAGGAGCACAGCATGATGACCCACACTGTCATAGGCCTAACTATTTCAGCAAAATGTTATTAGACAACTCGCTCTGTAAAACCAGCTCCGGTTGCTTTACAGCAGTTACCGTTAAACCAGTGATAGCTCCTGTAAAAACAATGGTTTTCTTGCATAAAATGGCAACATTTTGTATTCATCACGGTAGCTGTCTTTAAAGAGTACAGCTGGTTTTACAATCACATGATTGTTCAGGTTGTGTGTAATAACTATTCTGAACTTTATTTCTCTTCAGGTGTACAGGAGATTAGTATTGAGCAATTGCAGGCACATCCCAGGGTGCTAGGAAGGGACTTAAAGTTGAATCCCACACTTAGCAAGAAATCTAAAATCCATGAGATATTCATGAAACTTTGCCAAAAAGTTCTTCAAAAAGAAAGATTTCCAACGTAAAAAAAATAGGGGGGCTATCCAACATAATTTTCGAACTATGATCTTTTAAAAATCTAATGTCATTACATTGAAACATACAGTACAGTGTGGGATTTATAACGAAAAGCAGTGTCACTCGAACAATATCCATGAAATATTTATGAAGAATTACAGGAATATAGCTGAAAATACACTTTATTGAAAAACGTGTCTTTGAAGGGGGGTTACCAATGTTTTTTGAGAGTTACGTGGTGTACAATATGTGAAAATTTTGAAAAACAGTTCAACAAAAATAAGTCCCCCTTAAAATAAACTTGGATATCTCAAAGATTCCTTCTCCGATTTTTATGAAAGTTGGATAGAATTATAAGCCTGTATATCGACCCAAAATGCGTGCATTTACGTTCAGTGCCATTATTCCTGGCTGAGCCAGCAGCTGTTGAGTGAGACCACCCCTGTTTTCAAAAATCTGTGGCTTTTCCAATGCATATGAACAATTTGACAGAGCGGGGGAGCCACCAGCTGGAGTATTTTTATTGAACTGTGGAGTACAATAGGTGGAGCAGCTGTATTCTGTGGGATTCAACTTTAAATGCCCAACACACGGATGACATTATAAGTGACATCAAATATGTCTACCTCATGCCAGCGACCATATCCAACTCAGGAGATACTGGTGAGTTCAATCATTATACTGTGATATGCTGGCTATACAATAAATTTTGTTTGGAGTTTCCTAGACAGAACATTATTTATTGCAGAAATACAAAAACAATAATTTTTTGTTAAAAATATTTGTTTCTAAATCAAACACAGTGTTATCACACATAATTCATCCACAGCAATTATTTAACTACTACCAGGGACAGAGTCAATTGATTTCACAAAAAAACGGAAAGAAATCCGTTTCCTATAAGAAAGTTTGCTCAATAAGTAATTTCTCAAAACTCCTAGCCCAATCAGCTATCTAATGGTTGCCCCTAAGACATGGAAGCTTCAGAAATTCCTTCCACTGCTAGCTACATTTTAATCAATGTGTACGTACTTGCCATGTCTTGCAGAAACATATAGTGTGAAATTCAAGCTTCTCAAATAAGCTCTCCACCGAAAAAGTTTGAAAACTAGCAAATTTGCGCATAAGATTTCTCAAATTATCAAGCACTCATGACACCCTGAATACCCAGATGTAAAGCTTCATAAGACAAAGGGCAAATAACGACCTTATCAACCTCTTGTAATTGCCTTTTTCCCCTCGATTCAAAGTTTACCTATATTTACAGACTAGGCTAAATTATCCAGTCCACCACGTTGGACTGGAAGAGAGCCTTCGCAGGAAAAGGAGGCAAACTTGACCACGATCAAAATCCGAAGTGGCCAGTCTATTGGCGCAGCTGTGACATGGCCTGACTTACATATTCAGAGCAGTAAAATTCTGTCAGGTCTCCTCAGCTGGTGTTTACTTTCTCTCTGGCCATGATGGACGCTGAGAGAATAGAAGCTGCCATTGCTTTTGCCAAGACGAAGCACAACATAATATATCAACTTGGAGACAGCAGTTAATGTTAAAACTTTGATAGCTCCCGTAAAAAACAATGGTTTTCTTGCATAAAAAGGCAACTTTTTGTTTTCAAGAGACGAATTGGTTTTACAGTGTAGTGTTTAGGTGGTACGTAATAACTATTCTGGACTTAATTTCTTTTTCAGGTGTACAGGAGATCAGTATCGAGCAGTTTCAGGCACATCCCGGGTTGATTGGAGTGAGTCAGTGATGTTTGATTTAACGACCCTGCAACCCTGTTGGGTTATGAAGGTCAACCAGGACAAGGTAGAGGTATGGGAAATTGTGACCAATCAGCCCCTGGAAACTGCGTTGACCAACCAGGAGTAATAAAAGCAACAAAGCAGATAAAACAATTACCTGAAAGTAAAATATGATACTAAGGTGGAGGACACAGCTATGTTGTATAATTGCAATTTGTCACAGACATTGATGGCCTCGAGAAAGCCAAAAATAATACTCGGGTCGTAAACCTCGGAAAGTTGTCTCACAGTTTGGACCTGATAAAATAGACTTCTGGTAGAGTTAAGAAGGTTACACTCAAAAAGCATATTTGTTTGACAGTGAGAGGCAGATCTGCACAGAGTGAGAGGAAGGGACATAAATGCCCAACATGTGGACAAAATTTTGAGGGATGTTAAACATGTCTAACTCATCTGCCAGCGACCATATCCAACTCAGAAGATATTGGAAATCAGTTCAATTGTAAAACTTAGATATGCTGGCTAGTATCCAAGTTCACAGTAATTTTGTTTTGTGTTTCCTTGACAAGATATTATAAATTTCAGAGAAACAAAAACCATCTTTTCTTACATCATCATTTCTTACAAAATATATTGTGTGTGTGTTTGTGTTTTACGCCTCTGCAGCACCTTAAAGGCTACATCGAGGCAGACTAGAAATTTTAGATGTCTTTGTTTTTTTCCCCTCATATTTCTTACAAAATATATTTGTTTCTTAATAAAACAATACAGTGTTAACATGGTCCTTGCATATTAATTTCTATTTTGTTTTCTTTTAGGGCGATATTCCAAGTGTGAGGCCGTGTGAAGTGGAGCTTGGGCAAGGCCCAGGATACTGCCCTACAGCTACGCCTATGGTGAGTGTCTTACTGACTGGATGTTGTTAATTTATTTCACAAAAACAACCGGCAAGAAATTATTTATGGAATATAACAATAATTAATTTCACAAACTCTGAGCCCAATCAGCTATCTAATTGTTGCCATTAAGACATTGAAGCTTTAGCAATTCCTGGCACACCCAGCTGCATTTTAGTCAATGTGTTTGTACTTGCCATATTTTGCAGAAACATCAAGCAGGAAATCCAAGCTTCTCAATCAAGCTTGCGGCCGAAAATTTAGGAAAACTAGCAAATTTGCGAGCAAGATTTCTAAAGTTAGCAAGCATGGATGACATCATGAATTCGCATAATGTAACGCTTCTTAAGAAAAAGGCCCAATATTTATGTACACTTCTCTATGGTTTAATGCGCCCTGGAGACCCCAAAAACTTCACAAAACGTTGGGCCAGGTATCAGCTTACTCGCACAATCAATAAGGATTACAGATCTGTAATTATCGGTAAAGGCAATAACTAAAACCATTAGGAAAGCCTCCACTATATTTATCTAGACGAGAACGTAAAGAATTGGCAGAGCTATATCGGAAACACTTCTTTTGGAAAAGTTTTTATCATGTGATATGAGTGAGTGAGGATGTCTTATTTAATGACCCTGCAACTTTGTTGGGTTATGAAGGTCAACAAAGTAGAGGAATGGGAAATTGTGACCAATCATAATAAAAGAAATAAAGCAGATAAAAAAATTACCTGGAGGTAAATATGACACTAGGGTAAAAGGTTGTACAATTACAATTTGTCATAGACATTAACGACGTTAAGAAAGCCTAATATAATACTCTGGTCGTAAACCTCAAAAAGTTGTCTCACAGTTTGTACCTGATAAAAGTTACGTCTGGTGGGATTAAGAAGGTTCCATTCAATAAACAAATGCTTCACAGGGAGAGGCTCTCTGCACAAGTGGCATAGGGGAGGAGCCTCTCCCTTAATAATATAAGAGTGTGTAAGGCGTGTGTGCCCAATACGTTGTTGACCTGATCCTGCCAGTGGCCACGCCCAACCCAGAAATATTGGTAATCAGTGAGGTCAATTGTTATACTTAGATATGTGGATATGTTATGTGGAGCCTCTTCCTTAAGAATATAAGAGTGTGTAAGGTGAGTGTCCCCAATACATAGTCGGGCCAGGACGACCTCTCCCGCCGAGATCTGCGATTCGCATGAGGCCAGTCACCCAGTCTGGGGCGGATGTTGAATAGGAAAAAATCCAAAATGCTACACTGTGCCAGTGTTACACCTTATGTCAGTCATGAACATTTCATGTTGCAAATGGATGGATGGATGATCAGGGCTTTTTGTCCTTGAGGAGGACACAGCAAAGAGGCAAAGAAAGACTTCACTCATGTGGTTTGTATTCCTAATGTCTCATGAATTGGCAGGCCAGTTACAGGTCAATGCAATCGAATATCATTTTCAAAAGTTTTCAGGATTGTTAAAGACACGGTATCAGGTATTTGGAATTGATTGGTGACGGTAAGTTTTGTTTTGTTCACATTAAGATCCGATGATCCCTACTAGTGTCACGATCTGAAGAAAATAGAATGATCCAACCATGATGACAAATGTTCCTGAGGTTCGTCAGAAAAATTGGTGGAAGAAAAGAACGAGTGCAAAGGTAAAGGTAAGCTGGCCAAACAGAAAAGATTTAAACTAGCCAGCTGCTTCAGATGTGCCGTTAGCATGTATTCGAAACAAGTAACTATTGATGGCCTTAAAATAGTAGCTCAGAAATTGAAACATGAAATACTAATTATTTGTCAACCACGTTTTCATGTACCACAGGAACTTTACCAAATTTTTTTGTAAGGCTTATAAGCATAAAGAATTGCATAGAAAAGACGGTGAAGAAGAGTGTACGTTTATAGTGAGATGGCAGGGAGCAAAGGCAGTTGCGATGAGAGTGAATTTGTCAGCAGGGAACATTGATGGATGGATGATTGGGGCTTAAGTCCTGTGTTTCTGCATTTGATAATATGGATAATGAGGACAGGAGGAGGACAAGGCAAGAAAGCGAAGAATGATTGAAACAGCCATCCAACATAGGCCAAGGTGACCTGGCAAGAGCTTGATTCGAACCCAGGACCCAGCGATTGGCAGCCAAGCATGCTACCACTAGACCGACTCCCCCCCTAAATATAATTGCAGAGAAACAACGGTGAAGAAGAGCAAGGTTTAAGTGAGATGGCAGGGAGCGAAGACAGCTGCTATGAAAGAGTGAATTGGTAGCGGATTTCAGCAGGGAATTGGAAAGCACTGGGTGGAAGGATTCAGTCAGGGAGAGATGGATGGATGATTGAAGCTTAAGTCTTGTATTTATGCACATGGTAGGCTAATTAAGACAGGAGGAGGACACGGCAATGAGGCGAAGGATGATTGAAACAGGCGTCCAACATCAGTGAAGAAGGGATGGAGGAGGCCAAAGGAGGCGAGTTGTGTTCTGAAGAGATTGACCTTTTGAATTGTTTTGATATCCAAAATGTTATGAAAGAGACATGCTGCTAAGGCTGAACGGTAAGTGTCCAATTGCACGAAAAACTTAGCCGAAAGCTGGATGGCGGTTTATGCCAAATTTGATGATGAGAAAGATGTAAAAAAGGCTAAGGCGGTTCCTGGAACACAAGATGTTCCGCTGCTACTCTAAGAATGTTACAAGCGTCCTGCCGGAGCATGAAGACGTGGGAAATGGTTATGAATTTCAAACCAAATGTTGTCTTTGTTAACGAGTACTTATTTAGGTCAAGAGAGCATGTAAGGAAATTAGGCTATAAGAATTGAGAGAAAGGTAAGAAGCGCGGGTATGAGAGTAAACTTGGAAAGGAAAAGGCATCAAGCCAAGGAAAGATTATGGAGAATACCGCAGGAGGGATGAATCGTACATTGATTGTGTTACATTGGAAGAGTCCAAGGTAGAGTATTTTGATTCAAAAGTGTAAGTTTCAGAAGGCAGAAGAAAGGAGATCCAAGAAAGGACAAGAACCCAGAATGATGATGATAACAGCACCTGGATGGCAGAGTGGTGTACGACACAGTGTGAGGAGGACGGCATCATTTGCTCATAAGGTAGTTCCCCGCAAAGTAGACTACCAGCCCCACTAGTTCAACAAAAATTGTATAGAAAGAAAGTTAGCAATCAACACACTGAGTGAGGATGGAAAATAGCAGGAGGGAAGGAGTATTGAAAGATACATAGTATTCATGCAGGAATCAGGAAGGAAAGAGACAGTATCTGCCAGTGGCATCAATATTAATCAGGACAAACACTGGCTTGCTGCAAGCCCCGATGGATGGATGATTAGGCTTTTAATTCCTGTATAAATGCACTTGGCAGGCTAATTAGGACAGTAGAGGACATGGCATTCATGGCAATGAGGGGAAGGATGATTGAAACAGCAATCCAACATAGGCCCACGGTCGACCCCTGCAAGAGCTGGATTCAAAAATTAGACCCAGCGATTGGCAGTACAGCACGCTATCACTAGACCAACCCTCCCTCCCGCAAGCCCTGATGGAAAAGTTGAAGAACTGGGTGGCCCAGGAGGTCTCATTGAAATAAACAACTTGTCAGTCCTCCTGCACTGCACGCAGATAAGGCTCTAAAAGAAATTGGCACCACTGTCAAACTATTCCAAATCTCTCCAGGATATTTTGATACTTTCAGAGATTAAGAGGAATAGCGCCACCCTACGAAGGATGGACCTTAAAACACTGGATGATCACCATGTAATGAATGGAGCTTTACATCCTAATATATGTACTTTGCAGGCTAATAAGGACATACGCATGTGAAAGGTTTGACCAGTATATCTATTATACATGGAGTCCATTGCCAGGTCTAGACTGACCATGAACCTTAAGCGACTATCTTCCAGAAACCACTCAACACTCTAAAAAATTTCAGACAAAATTGGTTTTTTAGATTCAAAATGGTTTTTGAAAAACCAAATTTCAATGCAAAAAACCAACATGGATTTTTTTAAAAATCCATGTTGGTTTTGCATTGAAATTTTGTTTTTCAAAAAACCATTTTGAATCTAAAAAAACAATTTTGTCGCAACATTTTTTAGAGTGAACGATTGTCTAGCATGACTTCAGGGATTCCAAATTTTTGCTGGGCATGGTGTTCTTGGGATTTTAACACATCACATCCAGGTGAACAATTTTCCAAGTCTAATGGGATGGCCGAATCCATTGTGAAGGTGGTGAAGACTTTGCTCAAGAAGGCCATGGATACTCAGCAAGATATTCTCCTAGCTCTCATGATTTTTCGTAGGTCTCCACTGGAATGTGGTAAATCTCCCAGTGAGTCACTTATGGGTCACTTTATCCGGCCCTTTATTGCTGTGCACTCTGCTGACTCATCAGTAGAGGGGAAGGTAAAGTTACAAAGACGACATTCACAACAAGTCAGATATCATGATTCTAATGCAAGACCGCTGCCTGAGTTCAGCCCGGGAGATGTTCGTATCCAGACTCCTGACCAGAAAAACTGCATGGGCTGAAAAGGGAACAGTACTTCAGTTGGTTGCTCCCAGATCATATCTTGTCCAATCTGAGGATTATGGTACGTACTGCAGGAACTGTAAACATCTATTGAAAATGAGCTAAGTGATGCTGAACAAAGTGAACCCCTGCGACACTCCACAACTGTATCCAGAAGACCTGTCAGAATAATTGAAACTATGTAACATACATCAAAATAAAGTGTCCTTTAATATTCAACATTAAACACCATTTCACAGGGGGATCATCCCATGCACTAACTGGGAAATTTCAAAACTTAAAGGGAAATGATACAGTTCACAACAATGGCCCCTGGTGTTAATAAAATTTGAGAAAATATGCCGTTTTGTCGTTACACATTCTAGAACAATTCAGTTGAGAATATAGAAACTTAAGGAATAATTGAATTGTAAACTTTTTTTTCCGGATATTTTTTTACCCCCTTCATCGTTGGCCTGACCACAGATTTTAAAAAACATGGTTTTACCCATGTTTTCAATGTTATTTCCGAAGACAAATTGGGGTGCGTTCAAGTGTCGGTAGTTCTTCAAAAGTGCTGGTGACCACCTATTTTTAATTTTCCCTGTATTCCTAATAGTCTCAGCATGCTTATCACAAAATTTCATTAACTTTTCATGGTTTGTTCTGAACTTTATCATTTCTTTTTAATACCACCTTTGCGTTGAGATACATATGTACTCCCATTGTGAAGTACAACAAAATGTGACTTATTCTACAATTTGACACTCAATACATAGGCTTTGCTTCAAGGATGCAAAACAAAAATGCTTTTATTACCAACGTTAAAAAAAAACCACCAAACAAAAAAATGATAAAAGGAGTACTTAGAATTACTTCAGGTCAATACAAATAAGCTCAAATAACAGCCCTGCATCTCTAGTTTTGGTGAATTTAGCAATTAGGAGATAATTTGAAACATGCAAAGAGTAATTTCAGATTTTCTTCTCCAATTTCGAATTTCCCGCCTAAAGTTTACACTCTCTCACCCACTCTCTTACCCCCCTTTCTCACCAACTACATAGATGGCGGTGTGTAAACACCTCCATTAAAAACTGCTTCAATTTGAATTTCAGGTTACGCGTGTTCAATGCAAAAGGAAATTTAAGAACTTAATGAAGCGCTACAAAATTGTTCATGGACAAAAGAAGACATCGGGGGTAGCAAGATCACATGGGAATATTTCGAAGCGATGGATGACCTCTGTCGCAACAACCCCCCCATCAATCCTCGGCGTCTGATATCCACGTTGCCGTCAAGTGAGTATCATCAATTTACTTTGTAGCCCATGTATAGATATATAGAAGACAGTGGCACATTTTAATGGACCTGGAACTATTTGTTAGTTTTAAATCTCTAATTTTAATATTAGTGTACTTTGAAAATTATAAAAAAATCACCTTGCAATGACCTGTGACCTTGAATTCAAAGACAAGGTCAAATAACTTGGAAAATTATCTACAAACCCATTGTACTTTGTTCAGGGAAAATTCAAGGTCAGGGAAAAGTCAGGGAAATTTTTAATTAGTCAGGGAAATTTGTGATTTTGCAAAAAGTCAGGGAAATTTCGCATAAAAATTCATTCACGACATGAAATGGCGAAGATCTCATGATAGGAATTACAAAGAAATGTATGACATCTGCCTATCCCACCTGTGTGATCAAAAATTCATAGTTCAAGGCATGAAGAGTGGGCAACATAGCATCATCCCTTTTCTTTTTGTCTCGAAGTCCCATCATAAATTCATAAAATAGCATGCAATGCATGCACCATGTCCTCAAGCAATTTAATAACCCCTTATAACTCAATGGGATATGATCATTACATTGACACATCTCTATAAATTGTTAAAAGTTGCATTCTATCTATCTATCAATTTATCTATCAAATCAATCTATCTATCTGCCTATCTATCTGTCTATCTATCTGTCCGAGAACCAGCACATATCAGTCATGGGCACTTCATACTTCAAAGGGATGGATGGATGATTGGGGCTTTTTATCCTTGTTTATGCATATTAGGGTGTGGCTGGTGCCCCAAGGTTATCCAATCAAGCTGTACCTTGTTTTGGTACTGTGTTTTGGTCAACAAAACATGTTTGGAAAGTTTAATGGAAATCGGAACATGCTTACCTTGAGCACAATTCAGTTAAAGTTTTTTGAAATATTTTATATACGAAAACCGCGGTATCGTATAACTTTGCCAATATTAGTCGTACAATGATAAAACCTATATGGTTGAACTTGTCTTAATTAGAGCTTCATTTTGAGTACCAACTTCGATGGTCTACGACAATTCTACACAGTCTGTCAAATTGGTAATTCAGTGCTAGTTCGGGAAATAACTTGCATATTTTAAAAAAGCGACATATTTCTTGCTATCAGGATATATATTAACCACAGGATGCCAAGGACAATGTCTTGCTGGATCAAATATGTTTTGATGATATTTGGATTTCTTAAGTACAATTGCATTCTGTGTAAAGGGTTGTGTTTTTGAGATCATGAATTTTAATACTACGCTTGTATCATCACACATTTTGGAGTTCATGGAGATTGTGTGTTTAATTCAATATCATCTTCTTGCACAACTAAGCATATATATATATATATATATATATAAATAATAACAGATGATTTAAAAATACATTTACTTTAAAATTTAAAATAATAAAGTTGGTACCAAGAAAGTGAAACCTGAGCTCATGCATTAAGGTTTCTAGGACAATGTTTTGCAGATCAAATATTTCATTTTAATTCTCTAGAGCATTACATGGTTAACTCGTGGGAAGTCAGTAATCTGAGTCTCCTATCTTATAGTATCATCTGACTGTACAATTGCTGGACAGTAGTTTCAAATATTCTTTGTGTCATTGCTGAGTTTTATACTCTTGTCTTGAGAAGATTGCAATTATAAGATCTATATCAAAAGCCAAAGTTATTGATTAATGTTCCCTCGTGATAACCAGGAACTCTTTCTCACACACCATGGTATTAATTCCTAAACTGTGTGAACAGGATCAATAATAAATTTTGTTATCTATGGCTTGTAATTGAAGTTGTGATGATATTTCCACACTATGACTCTTACAGTAGACTTTTTTTTTCTAATTTCCTGTCCTGTGACGGGCATAGGCTATCAAGAATATATATATATTTAAAATATGGTTGACTTCAGGCCTACTGAAATACATTTCTTGACCATTCCTTTTATGAGCTTAAAAGTCAGACTTCTAAAGCTTTCTCAGAGGCATCATATTTAAAAACAGCAATAAATGACAATTTGTCTTACGATACATTGGAAGTGTATTCTTACAGTATTACTATGCCATGCAACGTATGTTTTTATGAAGTCTTTACTCCTGTTTGACTAAACAATTAAACAATTATAATCATTGGTGACAACAGTAGCTTACAAAAATGTTGTTTAATAATTGTTCTTAGTATGCCAAAGTCAGACAGAAAAATGGATATGTGCAAAAAATGATCCCTGTATAATGTTTAAAATGCGATCTTGTTCATCCACATTTGTACACTACGAGTACTACATATAGTTTTAAAGTCATGCCAGGTTCTTAAAAAAGATTTTTTGAAGTCTATTAAGACTGTCTTTTAACTGATATAAGTTACCATGTAAAATATCCTGTCATGTGACAAAGACTTGCAAATATCTGATAGGAAGGGAAAAAAGTCACCTGAACCAGTAAATAAAAGATTTATAAACTGCATATAATTGTCCAAAACCATTAAAGTTGGTATTCAAATTGAAGGTCTAAGTGAGGCCTGTCCAGTCATACAACTGTTATTGTTCTAAAATGAATATTGAAAAAGTTATCCAATACCGCGACTTTCGTTCCAAGCAACGAGCGAGGAAACTTCAACTGAAATGTGCTCAAGGTAAAAGTTTACCAATTTTCATGAAATTTCTCAGGTACGTCCCTTGGATCAAACCACAATACCATGAAAAGGTACAGATGGTTCCTCCAATTTTTTCCATTTTGAGGGGCACCAGCCACACCCTAATGCATATGGTAGGCTAACTAGGACAAGAGGACTGGAGGAGGACACAGCAATGTGGCCAAAGGAGACTTATTATCAATATCAACATAGTGGAGGAATTTTTATTGTTTTCCTTTGTGATATTGTTTACATTTTTCCATGTGTTTCTCATAACAATATTACAATTTTTAATGTAGTACACCAATTAAACTTCTTTTGCCAATTGTATTATCCAGAAGGAATGTCAGTATCTGTTGTATTTTTTAGTTTCTTTCTTCATTCCTGTGTGGTTTGTATTCCTAATGTCTCACGAATTGGCAGGCCAGTTAAAGGTCCATGCAATCGGACATCATTCAGGAGGGTTTCCAAGAATGCGAAAAACATGGTATCAGGTATTTGGAATTGGTTGGTGACGGTGACAGATTTGTTCAGTTCACATTACGAGCTAATGGTCCTACTGATGTCGAGATCTGAAGAAAATAGAATGTCCCAACCATGATGACAAATATTGGAGAGGTCCAATAGAACAAATTGTGGAAGAAAAGAAAGAGTACGAAGGTGAGGGTAAGCTCACAAAACAGAAGAGGTCAAGATTGCCAGCTGCCTCAGATGTGCTGTCAGCATGTATTCAAAACAAGTATCTATGGCCTTAAAGTAGCAGCACAGATAGATGGATGGATGATTGCGGCTTTCCGTCCTGCATGTATGCACTTAGTAGGCTAATTAGGAAAGGAGAAGGACACGGCAATGAGGCAAAGGATGATTGAAACAGCCGTCAAACAGCCGTCAAACATAGGCCCAGGTGACTCACTTCACCCCGGAAAGAGTTGGATTTGAAACCCTACATGTAGAACCACAATTGGCAACCCAGCACGTTACCACTAGCCCAACTCCGAAGGAATTGTTGAAACAGCCGTCCAGCATAGGCCTAGATGACCCCGGCAAGAGCCAGACTCGAACCCTAGACCCAGCGATTGCTGCCTAGCAGGCTACCACTAGACCAACTCTCCCTCCCACAAGCCCCGATGGAATTGTTGAAGAACTGGGCGGTCCGACAGGTCTCATTAAAATAAAATAACTCATTGGTCTATTGTGACCTAACAATCGCAGAAGCCTAAGATGTTGCCAAAGAGAAAAAGTCTGACTTTCCATTGAAAAGGATGGGACCAGGCGATTAATTTGTACTGAAAGAAAGACTCTCCCACTATTCTTAGTGTCAGTTCCTACTGAAATGTAGTCAACAAGCCTGAAGGTATACTCAACCAAAGCGTCCTCCATATTGATTACAGCGAAAATTACTCATGCAAGGCCTCTACAGATATACCACCAATGCACTTTGGAGCAAGCCGAAACCAAAGTGTAAATTTAGTTCACAAGGAGTGCATGCTCTACACCAAATGCTATTGCAGCCTTAGTGATGATGCAAGACACGGTCCCGCAGCAATATGGGTTTACTTGTCACCATGATTACACACCTGTAAGTGGATGATAATATTGATACAATCCATTTCATTTCTGACAGGCCAACGACACAGTACCTCTTGGACTGCGTCCAGTTGTCTACGGCTTTATACGAAACAGGCTCCAGAGTCAAACTGTGCCAAATCTTTCAAGGATATTTTGATATTTTCAGAAATCAAGGGAAATAGCCACAACCTACCCTACAGTGAAGGATGGACTGTTAAGATACCGGATGGTCATGATGTAATGAATGATTGGAGCTTTACGTCCTAATATATGCACTTTACAGGCTAAAAAGGACATATGTGTGTGAAAGGTTTGACCAGTATATATCTATGGCAGCAACTTCCAGGTCGAGACTGATCATAAGCCTTTAGTAACAATCTTCCAGAGACCAATGATTGTCCAGCAAGACTTCATAGATTCCGTCACCAGCAGTATGATTTTGTGCAGACATATACACCTGGGCTTGCTTTTACTAAGATGGTTTAACTGGAGGTTTAACTAATCCATACTTAATCCTGGGTTAAACTGGGGGTTTAATCTGGTTTCATTCTACTAACAGTTAAACCAAAGTTTAAACCAGTCTTGTCGATTAACCCAAATGGTTAATCTAATCAACATTCTATTATCAATTAATCTTAGTTTAAACTTAGATTAAACCAAGATTAACTCCACCATCACATTTGGTGAGCTAAGATGGCTCAACGACAACGGAGAGAAAGATGTCAGGAGGAAGTTCCTCGTCGAATCCTCGAGCACCAAGGATTTTTCGCCCTCGGCAGGATCCCTTCCTTATCTATAGGGCCAAGCAGATTAGGAGGAAGTACCGGTTTTGGCCAAACCAGATACAGGAACTTCTAAACCTTGTGAGGGAGGACATTGAGCCAATGAGTGAACGATCACATGCAATTTCTGCCTCAATGAAGTTGTGTGCGGCTCTTAGGTTCTACGCCTGTGGGACCTACCATGATGTCGTCGGAGATGTCCTCAGTCTTTCGGAGACGTCAAATTGGAACGCAGTTGAAAAAGTGACTGACTCCCTACTAAGACACCTACCACAGTTCATCAGATGGCCGCAGACAATAAATGAGGTGCAGCGAACACATGGCCAAATTATATGGGGTCTGATCTGCTTGCTGGTTCAGTCCGGTGTCTTGAACTATTACTACATGTCCTCCCAAGCTCGGGTTTTCCCCATGGGCACATCAACGTTGCAACTCCGTCACACTTTTCGTCAAATGACGTAGAATTGTATGGTTGAAATTATGTTGTCACAACGTTGTGAAGCAACATCAAAGACAAGACGTTAGCATGCGACGTTGTGGCCACATTTTACAACATTGTGAGGCAATGTCAGGAGTTCGACGTTAGCTTGCGACCTTGTGGCAATGTTATAAAATAACCCCGACGTCGTGTTCATGTTGTGACAACATAATCTCTACCATGCATATCTACGTGACAAACAGACCAGCCCTCCACCAATTAGCAACGTCGGGGTTTACATCGTGTGCCAACTGGGTTCCCTGTCTTACCCGTATGTCATATCTTTTTATGTTGTTCCCTTGATGGCTGCGAAATTTAAAATTAATGATGCAGGATATTAGGTCACTATTACTCCAGCCATGGAAAGCCAGCAAATCATATTATAACAACAATCTGTAAGCTGAAAAATTGCATAAACCTTAGGCTTAAACATTGATCAAAATGATTTTATTTGTAATGAGGAATTTCTTTCAATTTGTAGGATTCCCGGGAGTATACTTGGTGCAATCGACTGCACCCATATCAGGATCAAGGGACCGAAAGGAAATGAGTATCCCTACATCAATCGTCATGGATATCATAGCCTCAATGTCCAAATGACATGGTGGTAAGATATATGTCACTGCTCTGTCCAGAAGTATCCCTAAGGGTGGTGAGTGTTGTGAAACAGAAGCAAGTGTGATTGCTTCACTTCAGGTTCAAGACGGCCGCCTGGCTGAGATAAGAAGGTGCAACTGAGCTGAAAGAGGTCCTACAGCAGCTAAGTGAAACTATCTTGAAGGGTTGGTCCGCTGTCAGAGAGCATTGTCAATATAGTGTCTGACCATAATGGAATCAACTTGATGAGCTTGTGATTCAAGAAGGTGTGAACTTCTAGGGCAACCGCATTGTGATTCCAAGACAACTTCAATCTGGTATGCTATAGAAGATTCACGCTGGACATCTTGGAAGAGAGAATTTCATGCTGGACATGTTGGAAGAGAGAGATGATAAAAGTGATTCATGCTGGACATCCTGGAAGAGAGAAATGTAAACGCAGAGCACGGCAAGTCGTATTTTGGACCAATATGAATAATGATATCGAGAACATGGTTGATACATATGTCTGCCTGACTCATCGTCCTGTGCAACCTTAAGACCATTGTTGTCTCATCCTGTTGAAGATTGTAGAGCACCATGGGACAAAGAAGCAACAGATTTAATGCGACTGGGTCAAGTAATGTTCAACAACTAATGGACAAACATTTAACAACTAGAACAATTTCCAGATTTCAGAAATATAAACATAAGAAAACTCCATGGATAACACAAGGAATCCTCAAATCCTTAAAAGTCAAAGACAGTAAATTTTAAGACTTATAGTAAAATATTAAAGAAAATGATCAAAGTGCTCCAAAGAGATCATATTATCAAAATATTTTTGATAAGTACAAAAATGATGTGAAGCAAACATTTCAAACCAAATGTTGTCTTTGTGAACGAGTACTTATTTAGTTGGAGGGAGCATGTAAGGAAATTAGGATAAGCAAAGAAAGATTATGGAGAAAAATGTATAAGAGGTATCAACTGGACATTATTTGGGTTGAGGGAGCATGTAAGGAAATTAGGCTATAAGAATTGAGAGAAAGGTAAGAAGCACGGGTATGAGAGTAAAATTGGAAAGGAAAAGGCATCAGGACAAAGAAAGAAATATTATGGAGAAAACTGTAAGAGGTATGAACCAGATATTTATTGTTATATTCGTAGAGTCCAATTAAGGTTCAGTATTTCGATTCAGAAGTTCCAAGTTTCAGAAGGCAGAAGAAAGGAGATTGAAGTAAGAACAAGAACTCAGAATGACGATGATGACAGCACATGGATGGCAGAGCGGTGTTTGAGGATTATGGCATCGTTTGCTCATAAGGCAGTTGCCTTCAGTGTGTACATGCATGTGTCATCTCATTAGCACCTCAGTGGGCTATTAAGAGACATACTTAATTAGTGTTTAAGAAGTTTCACAGTGAAAGGTACATGCACGTTAGCAATATTTTAAAAAAAGTGGCAGTGTCCGCAGAGGCTTCATTATTCATCAAGACAAACACTGGCTTGCGGCAAGCCCGATGGATGGATGGATGATTGGGACTTCACCCCGGAAAGAGCTGGATTTGAACCCTACATGTAGAACCACAATTGGTAGCCCACCACGCTACCACTAGCCCAACCCTCACCGCCCTGCAAGCCCCGATGGAATTGTTGAAGAATCGGTGGCCAAAGAGGTCTCATTGAAATGAAGAACTCACTAGTCTATTGTGATCTAATAGTTCTTTTTGCCTGACTGGAATTCAAGTGGATTCTCTGGGGTTGATGAGACTAATTTAGCGAACGTGTGGATATTTGGGTATTTCCTCTCCCCCATCTTATTTTGGGCTCAGGGCATGACCCAAACATGCCACTGAACAATAGAAATTCTGACACAGTTGAATAGTTTCTCACTGAAAGTTCTATTTCAGACAAGCGCATGTGTGCAGCATGGCTCATCCTAGCCCTGAGACCCTGCGTGTAGCGCAGGGGTCATGAATCACTACATAGTAAAAACTTGAGATTTCAGCTTACCCTTCAGGAGGATCAGAATGGTGTCATTGTTGTGGCTCTATTGATCATTGTGTTTATCTCACAATAATCTCCATGTATTTCGCTGCTGATAGCACATCATTTCAGCCCAGAACGTCCTCACATACACTGTAGACAACAATTTTAAATTTTCTAAGCCCCATAAAAACTGTCTCCTCAAGAAAATAAAATGGCTGCTCAACAGTGATTGGTCTAAACAGAGCAGCAGCACTGTTATGATGTCATAAACACTGGTGACGTCACAATCTCTGGTGATGTCATAGCGATTGTGTAAACAATCATGTTGTGACATCACCATGCAGCTGTCACTCTCTCTTAGCCAATCAGAGCGCAGTTTCACTACAATGTATAAGAAAAAATCATTAAGCTCAACTTTAATGCCTTTGTATTGTAGGTATCAGTGTTCTCACAAAATTGAAAATATGTGCTATCAGCAGCAAAAATTGTCTATTTTTAATATACCAACACACAATATCAGTAATTCATTGAAAACTTAGCTACAGCCATTCCCCTAAACCCTTGTTGAAAATCTCAAGTTTTTCCAATGTAGCGACCCATGACCCACGTGCTAGCACACGTGGGTCCCAGGGCTAGGCTCATCCAGCCTTCGCAGCTGAGGGAGAAAATTGACTGCCTTCTGGCCAAAGATGGAAAAGATGTTGTTGAGGCCCACCCAACAACTTTTTGGAAAGGTATATATATCCACTGCATGAAGCCTGCTTTTTCGATGTATTTGTGGAGAATGTTCTCATTCCATCAACAAGAAGCCTCCTGACGGCATTCCAGATCCTCTGTGCGTGATATTATAATTTCAATATTGCTTATCCAAAGAAAACAACAAGGACATATTCAATGTTCATTGGCCAAGGAGACCTGGCAAGAGCTGGATTCGAACCCTTGACCCAGCCCAGTGATTGGCAGCCAAGCATGCTACCACTAGACCAACTCACACCCCCCCACTTAAATATAATAGCAGAGAAAAGCGAAGACAATTGTGATGAGGGTGAGTTGGTAGTAGATTTCAGCAGGAAATTGGAAAGCACTGGGTGGAAGGATTCAGTCAGGGAGAGATGGATGGATGATTGAAGCTTAAGGCTTGTATCTATGCACTTGGTAGGCTAATTACGACAGGAAGAGGACACGGCAATGAGGCGAAGGATGATTGAAACAGTCGTCCAACATCAGTCAAGAAGGGATGGAGGAGGCCGAAGGAGGTGAGTCGTGTTCTGAAGAGATCGACCTTTTGAATTGTTGTGATATCCAAAATGTTATGAAGAGACATGCTGCTAAAACTGAACGGTTAGTGTCAAATTGCACAACAAACTTAGCCAAAAGCTGGATGGCAGTTCGTGGCAAATTTGATGGTGGGAAATATGTAAGAAAGGTTAAGGCTGGTTCCTGGAACACAAGATGTTACGCTGCTACTCAAAGAATCTTACAAGGTCACTGATTGAGCACCAAGACATGGGAAATGGTTACAGATTTCGAGGTGAATATTGTCTTTGTGAATGAGCATTTATTTAGGTCAAGGGAGCATGAGAGGAAATTGGGCTATAAGAATTGAGAGAAAGGTCAGAAGCGCAGGTCAGAAGCCCAAGAGGTATGAGAGTAAACTTGGAAAGGAGAAGGCGTCAGGGCAAGGATGGATGGATTGATGATCAGCACTTTACGTCCTGTATTTATGCACTTGGCAGGCTAATTAGGACAGGAAGACGATACAGCAATGAGGTGAAGCTATATGGGTGATGCCAAACTGAAAACAGGAATCAACTTAGTTCGCACCACCAAATTTTTGTTTACTTTTTGTTAAATGTGAAATATATCAAAACTACCCACCATAATTATTGTTGTTTGTCCATGTAAATAAATAATATAGAAACGAATCCCTGCCTTTGCTGTTTATCTGAATCTGAAAATCACGAATAGTAGTTTCCACAATTTGTCAGATGGCAGTGGCAGCGTCGCTACTATTGCCCCCTAGTGAACATGTCATCGCAATGCATTTCACACTGGTTGAGGATCTGGATCTGACAGGGATCCAATCCTGAGAATACCGATAAAAAAGATAAAAGATAAAAAGAAGAAAGTACAATTGGACTGAGAAAATGACTTCAAGTATGAGGTAATGCATTGCTTGTCAAGCACAAAACCAAGTCTGTCATACCATCAAATCCCCCAGCTCAAAGAAAGAGAAAGGTTAGCCTACATTGTATGTCTAGGCCCTATTGATTATAAAAAGATAACAATAATCAGGAAGAGGGGTTTGATTACTGAGTTACATAAGCTTCTATGAGGCATAGGGCCTATTAATTATTTTTTTGATCACTTTCTTTTTGGGGCTGAATATAAAAAAATTAATAAGTGGGGGGGGGGGGTTTATCGTAAGTTGTCTCAAATATACCCCCCCCCAATCCCTTAGTTTCTTATGGATTTTTGCTCAGGTTCTATCAAATTTCTTATTATTCTTTCTTACGTTCTTTCAGCATGGCTGCGAAAAGGAATGTGACAAACAAATCTGTTTCTACAAGGAAGAAAGACTTTCACTTTGACAAATCACTATTTGTCAGGCCAGAGAAAATTGGAGGAAAATACAGTGGCAGTGCAGCCAGTGCCAGTAAAGTTTGGCAATATTTTGGAGCACTTTATGATTGGGGCTGTATGTCATACATTTAGACACTTGTGCCAATTAGGACGGGTGGAGGACACAGCTAGGAGGCAAAGGATGATCAAATCTGCTGTGCAAAAATGTAGGTAAGTCCAGGTGATATTATCAAATGACACCCTTTTAGGCTTACTTCAATTTAATAATTAGAAACTGCTTTGAAGTACATTAGCAGTCCTCTCTTCCTGGCCTAAATCAAACAATACAGTGTTTACATACTTGATCCATCAGAACAGCAATTATTTATTTCACTACTGCCACAGACGCGTATTTAATCTATTTCACAAAAAAATGCCAAGAAATTATTTATTGAAAAAAAAAGCTTGCTAAATAAATAATTTTTACAAACGACAAGCCCAATCAGCAATCATAACCAATTATTGCCCAAAAGACATCGAAGCTTGAGAAATTATTGGTTTTGTACTGACAGCTATACATTTTAATCAGTGTGGTTGTACTTGCCATGTTTTGCAGAAACACCCAGGGCAAAATCTAAGCTTCTCAATCAAGCTCCGGACTAAAAATTTTGGAAGACTAGCAAATTTGCAAGCAAGATTTCTCAAGTTAGCAGGCATGGACAACATTGTGAATACCCAGATGTACTAAAGCTCCATAAGAAAAAGGGCCAATGCGGAAACGTTTCTTTGTTAAATGGGATCTCCAAAAAACTTGATTGGTTTTCTCTTAGCCACTTATCAGCTCACTCGAACAAATACGTAAGAATTATCTGTAATTATCTGTAAATGCAACAAGTAAAACCATCAGGAAAGCCTCCACTATATTGGTCTGGAGGAGAACATAAAGAAATTTGCAGAGTTATATTGGAAACACTACTTTGGGGTAGTTGTATTGATGTGAATGTCAGCCAATGAAGCCCAGTTTCATCTGAACTGCCAAACTGTATCGTCAAGCAGCATCTATCAAAGTCAATGAGGCTCCAGAAGGCACCTAAAGTGTGCATGAAGAAGCATTTGATGACCTTCTCAGCCACATTTATCTCCCATTAAGGTACATGAAAAGTCGTAAAAATGGTAAATACTGTTATAATTAGTCCTTGTTCTGCAGATCTGAAATCATTAGGTATTAGTGACTGTATCACAGTATGTGCACTCAAAGCAATTGGATGGATGATTGGGGCTTTATGTCCCGTATTTATGCACTTGATGTGCTAATTAGGGCAGGAGGAGAACACAGCAATGAGGCAACGGATGACTGAAACCAGACCTGAGAACTGCCGCCATAAGCAACCAGTCAAATTAGCTCAATTTGTGAAGAACCGCCGCTGATTGTGAGATCCACCGCCAAGTGGCATTGGCAGCCGATTAAAACGCCACCTGGCTTTTTTTGTGCAGTTACAAGTTTACGTTCTTTCAGCATGGCTGTTAAAAGGAATGTGACAAACAAATTTGTTTCTACAAGGAAGAAAGACCTTCACTTTGACAAGTCACTATTTGTCAGGCCAGGAAAATTGGAGGAAAATACAATGGCAGTGTAGCCAGTACCAGTAAAGTTTGGCAATATTTTGGAGCACTTTATGATTGGCGCTTTATGTCATACATTTAGGCACTTTTGCCAATTAGGACAGGTGGAGGCAAAAATGTAAGTCCAGGTGATATTATCAAATGACACCCTTTTTATAAATTGCTTTTAACTGCATCAGCAGTCCTCCCTCCCCTGGCCAAGAAGGGGTCTATGAGGAATACAGCATGATAATGCATTGATTATCATGCTGTAGACACACACTGTTATGCCTCACTATTTCACCATAATGTTATCAGACAACAAACACTATAAAACCAGCTCCAGTTGCTTTTACAGTGGTAAACGTAAAAACAACGATAGCTCCCATAAAAAAAAACTGTTTTCTTGCATAAAAAGGCAACTTCTTGTGTTCATTATGGTAGCTGCCTTTAAAGAGTACAGTTGGTTTTAACTTTATTTCTATTTCAGGTGTTCAGGGGATTAGCATTGAACAATTGCAGGCACATCCCAGGGTGCTGGGAAGGGACTTAAATGCCCAACATATGGATGACTTTATGAGTGATATCAAATATGTCTACCTCATGTCTACCTCATCAGCCAGCGACCATATCCAACTCAGGAGATATTGGTGAGTTCAATCATTATACTGTGATATGCTGGCTACACAATTAATTTTGATTGGAGTTTCCAAACAGAACATTATTTATTGCAGAGAAACAAAAACAATAATTTTTTGTTAAAAATATTTGTTTCTAAATCAAACACAGTGTTAGCACACATAATCCATCCACAGCAATTATTTAACTACTGCTCGGGACAGAGTTAATTGATTTCACAAAAAAAAATTGAAAGAAATCCGTTTCCGAAAAAAAGTTTGCTCAATAAATAATTTCTCAAAAGTCCGAGCCGAGCCCAATCAGCTATGTAACGGTTGCCCAAAGGACATCGAAGCTTCAGAAATTCCTTGCACTGCCAGCTATATTTTAATCAATCTGTACGTACTTGCCATGTCTTGCAGAAACATTTAGTGTGAAATTCAAGCTTCTCAAATAAGCTCCCGACCGAAAATTTAGGAAAACTAACAAATTTGTGCTCAAGATTTCTCAAGTTATCAAGTACTCACGACATCCTGAATACCCAGCTGTAGAGCTTCATAAGACAAAGGGCAAATAACGACCTTTTCAACTATTCTAATTGCCTTTTCCCCCCCCGATTCAAAGTTTAACCAATTATATTTACAGACTAGACTAAATTATCCAGTCCACCAGGTTCGCTCTCCCAGCTCAACCTGTGGACTGGAAGAGAAGCCTTTGCAGGAAAAGGACGCCAACTTGACCGTAATCTAAATCCGAAGTAGCCAGTCTATTCGCGCAGCTGTGACATGACCTGACCCACACATTCAAAGCAGTAAAATTCTATCAGGTCACCTCAGCTGGTGTTTACTTTCTATCTGACCACAATGGACGCTGAGAGAATAGAAGCTGCCATTGCTTTTGCCAAGACCAAGCACAACATAATATATCCACTTAGAGACAGCAGTTACTATTAAAACAATGATAGCTCCCGTAAAAAATAATGGTTTTCTTGCATAAAAAGGCAACTTTTTGTATTCAAGAGACGTAGCTGGTTTTGTAAACAGTGTAGTGTTTAGGTGGTACATAATAACTATCCTGGACTTAATTTCTATTTCAGATGTAGGGGGAACGGGGGCACATTGGGACGCGGCGCACTGTGGGACGGTGGGGTTTTCTTGGATCCTGGCAAGGTATATGATATGGTAGTGCCATCATATCTTGTAATTTCACATCCTGCTGTTTCCATGGTTTTATAGACAAATTACAGCCACATGCAGAAGCACGGCGAGCAAAAGTTTGTTTTCCTTCCACGAAAGTAATATGGACGGGTTCAATTCCAACCATTCTGTGGACAAACCATGAACAATGAGGCTTTCTCAGTGCTTGTATGAATTTTATATATCGTAACAAATAGTCTAGTAGGAGCTGGGGGTCCTGGTGCACCCCCCTGAAATAAACTTTTAACCAGTGCTACTAGATGGCAAAAATTGTGTAGAAAATGATAAGCCTTGTTAAAAAGTCGAAAAAATGTCCCACATATGTTTTACATGCAAATTAGTGCGGCCATTATTGAAATATTGTATTTTCTCCATATCTCGGCTAATATTATACTTAGCAATGAAATCAAGGTGTCTAACCCCATGTTTTGAGGGTCAGAGAACACAATAAAACTATCATGGAGAATATTGGACCAGTCCTGGTGGAAAAAAGTGGCATGTGTGACATCAAAGCATCCAAAAGCGGCATGTTTTTGGATGTTTTTGTCAGATTTTTGGGTATATATATTTTGTTTTGTTTATGCATTACCAGTAAATACATTTTAGCCATAGAAAAATTTCACATGATACAATTTGTGAGAAAAATTGTATCGATAACCTTGCCAGTGTGATTTTAACAACTGAGTGTGTGAAATCAAACAGCTCAAACTGATAAACGATTTTCATAAGCATTCCGAAATTTCCTTATTTCAACCTCATATTGAGTCAGTAACTTGTAATATGATGTTTTTCATGATACTTATATGTAATCCTGTATATTCAATTATCTTAATTCGGAAATAAGCAAGTAACAATTATGGGTGCAGGATGTATAGCAAAGAAAACCCTATAATTACACAAATTTAACTTCTCGAAGTACATTAACTGTGGATGAACTTGGAAGTGTAGCTCAAGTTTCTGTGATAGCTAGATCTGTGTGATTTTCTACTAGATAATTGATGCTGTGCCAAGGACTTTTGTTTGTAGACAGCAACGTTTATTTAGCTTTTTGAATGTTGACAGTTGTAGTAACAAGGAAACCAAGGTGCCAAGTGAAAGGTGACATCCACATCCATTTTGGTTGGTTAGGACTGAGTTACCTAGTGATTAGGATAAGGTTGACATTTGTAATAACAAGGAAACCCAAGTTGCCAAATGAAAGCTTAAATCAAGGGCTCTCCATCCACATCCATTTTGGTTGATTAGGAATGAGTTATCTAGTGATTAGGATAGTGGGGAATTGAAAATACATGGGAGGATTTTGTGTTTCCGAAGAGATTTTTGGCGCTGACAGCAACAATTATTTAGCCTTTTGAGGGTTGACAGTTGTAGTAACATGGAAATCAAGTTGCCAAATGAAAGCTGACATGAAGGGCTACAAATTCACATCCATTTTGGTTGGCTAGGAATGAGTTATCTAGTGATTAGGATAGGGGGAATTGAAAATACATGGGAGGAAATTGTGTTTCCGAAGAGATTTTTGACACTATCAGCAACATTTCTTTAGCATTTTGAGGATTGAAATTGTAGTAACAAGGAAACTAAGTGCTTAGGGGCCAAATGATAGCTGACTTCATGGGCTATCCATCCACATCCATTTTGGTTGGTTAGGAATGAGTTATCTTGTGATTAGGATAAGGGGAATTGAAAATACATGGGAGGTTTTGTGTTTCAGAAGAGATTTTCGACACTGTCAGCAACATTTATTCAGCTTTTTGAGGGTTGAAGTTGTGGTAACAAGGAAACTAAGGTGCCAAATGATAGCTGACATCATGGGCTATCCATCCACATCCATTTTGGTTGGTTAGGAATGAGTTATCTGGTGATTTGGATAGGTGGAATGGAAAATACATGGGAGGATTTTGTGATTCCGCAGCGATTTTTGACACTGTCAGCAACATTTATTTAGCTTTTTGAGGGTTGACAGTTGTAGTAACACAAAAAAAAGGTGTTGAATGAAAGCTGACATCAAGGGCTGTCAATCCCCATACATTTTGGTTAGTTAGGAATGAGTTATCTAGTGATTGGGAAAGGTGGAATTGAAAATAAATGGGAGGATGCACTGGGTTTCTGAGAGGATTTTCGATAATGACAGCAAGAACTATTTAGCTTTTTGAGGGTTGACAGTTGTAGTAACAAGGAAATCAAGGTTCAATGAAAGCTGACATTAAGGGCTATCCATATACACCAGAAAAAAATTAGCCAACCTTTTGTTTGGAGACGTATTTTGGTGTTGATGGCTTGAAATTTAGCAGCCATTTATTCGGTTTCTGAAACTTCATATTCAGCGTGTTTCACTTATTATTTCTTTTGATGCAATTGACAGGTACCCACATATGACCCATTATTTGAAAGCACACTTCAAGTATATTCAAGGGAAGCCACAGTACTAGATGCTTTGGTTATTGTTTAAGCCATTTTGGTGGGGGAGGTCACATACGCCTAATCTTGATTTTCAATGCCAATTTTACAGTTTTAATATTTACTAGAATTACCCATGATGTAACAACCAATGAGAGAATGGGTAAAAGTGGGTGTTTTATGTGTGAACGCATTTGTCTATCTAAGTAGGCATTCTTATCTGCTGTATCGGTGAACACATTTATCTGTGTCAGAGACTGTCTCTGTCTATCTGTCTTCATTTGAATGAAAATATATTTTTGTATGAATTGCATTTATGTATGTGACTGTTAGTGTGTCTGTGTATATTGATATGCTGAGTTAATGTGTAAATACATGCACTGTAGAATACAAATATATTGACAGTGGAATGATAGCTATTTTATGAGATACATTGCTAGATGTATATATATGAAATTGCACAGACACACAGAACTGTCTCGCAAATCACAGAAAGATAGGCAGATCATACATCTATCGATAAACAGATCATACATAGTACATATAGACAGATGTTACATAGTACATAGTAGAGATACCATTTTGCACCAAGTCTTTCATCGTCTGATCACCTATGGGCATTTCTAGTATAGGCCTATATATTTAATTAATAACTGAGTGAAATTGTGATGAGTGGAATGGCCAGACACCTGTGATGAGGGTATAAATTGCTTGATGAAGGGCTATTAATATATATATATATATATATCATTTATTTCGCATCAAAAAGATACATCATAAAAAGAGTTTTAAAAACAATGGAGAATTTACAAATAAAAATACAAAACAAATAACACAAAACAGTACCAGTAAATAAAAATAAAACAGATAAAAATAAGGTCAACTAACTGCAAGATTGTTAATAGTCAACTGACATTCATCAGGCTTGAGTGGCCCACAGTGGCCATCTCTGTTTCCTATTAATTCTTTTAGTTGACAGACAATTCTAAGATCCTCGTCAGAAATACTTTTTAACCACTGACATTTGGCATTAGAGAGCACCTTCTCAGTATCAAAATTAACAATAATGTTGCGATTAATATTGCTATCACTAGCTAACAAGAATTTAAGATTCCTCCCTAATCTGGAGTAACTATATGCAGCATTCTGAAAAATGAAGGCTACGACAGGATTTTTACTCAGCAAGCCAGACTTGTAAAAGTTAAGAAATCTTTTCATAATAATTAAATCAAGCGGTAAACCGTCATATATAAAAGGCAGATATCTACTGTGTGCCCGAGGTGGTAAACCCCATATACGCCGCACTGATTTACGCCATTGCTTATATACCAATTCCATTTTTTCAACATTAGAAAAATCACAGAAATTAATGCCATATAATGACAAACAATATTTCTCAACTAAACTATGCTTAACATGAGAGGATATATTTGTAAAATCTGCTAACACACCATTAATTTTACAAGCAAAATCTTGTCTAATATGACTAGTTAATGAATCATTTCTATCACATACAATATGATGTCCCAAATAAACCAGATTATCAACTACTTTAATTTGTTCACCACCAACCTTGACATTTATATTAATAAGATCATTACAGTTTTTACCAAAACAAATAATTTGACTCTTCTTGCCATTGAATTTTATACAATGTTCCACAGCAAATTGTTCAGCTATACCAATCTGACACTTTAAAGCAGAAATAGTAGGAGCAAGCAAGACAACATCATCTGCGTAACCAATGCTACCTGTATAAATATCACCAACTTTACAACCAAAATTCTGTTCACTCAACTTGCTAAGTAATTTGTCAATATAACAACTGAATAAGACTGGGGACAAAACCCCACCTTGCTTAACCCCATTTGTTATACCAAAAGATGCAGAAAAATTGTTATTGAAATTAACTCGCATATTCTGCTTAACATACATGTTCATTAAACTTCTAACATATAATGGATCACAATCTCTTTCTATCAAAATCTCAAAAAGTTTACAAAATTCTACCCTATCAAAGGCCTTACTGGCGTCTAATGCTAACATGTAAACCTTACCTCCGTTATTTACAAAATAATCTACAGTTTCTGACACAATAGATGCAGCCAGGTCCGTAGAATGGCCAGCTTTAAAACCAAATTGCAAATTAGAAGAGCATAAATGTGAACCCTCTTTATCAAGAATAAACAAATCTATAATCTTACACACAATACTTTGGAGACAAATACCCCTGAAATTATCCGAAGTATTACAATTAATACGTTTATTCTTAGGTATTGGAATCAAAGTTCCAGTAAGCATGTCTGAAGTACTAACACCATGTATAATAATCATATTAATCAGATTTCGTAGCATAATAAATAACAATCTTGTGCCATGAGAAAAATGGTCGGAGAACACATCTGTCAAACCATCAGATTTGCCACCTTTTAACCTCTTAACACAGATATTCGCAACTTCTTGCTCAGTTATTAAGCATCCTTCTACATCGCTATCACATTTCTCACTGATTTTATCAGAACACATCTTGTACAATTCATCAAGCCGAGAAGCATTATAATTGACACTGTTGAAAACACCCTTAAATTTACCAGCAAACAGCTCGGCAATTTCTTTATCGCCATGAGCATCATCTACATATTGAGGTAACCTATTAACATTTTTGCCACGAATACGTTTAACCTCCTTCCAAAAATTCCTTACATTACTAGAACACATCTTTTTAGCCAGAGATTCGGATCTTAACCTATTTTCATTTTTACGTACGAATTTTACAGATCTATGATACTCCAGACGAGTCTTTCTTCTCATATCAGCTACAAAACCATCATGAGGCCTGCCTTCATATTTCCACACATGATGCCAGTATAAGGCCAGTTTACGCTTATCCTCACAGTAATCATTCCAACCAGGAGTAACATTCCTGCTATTATTAACTTGGCTCCCTGTATGAGGGATACATTCGCCAGCCTTTACCATAGCCTTAACAATCGAATTATACAATTCATCAATATATTTACTGTGCACTTTACAAAGCGGATCTTTACAATACAATACATCAAACGGAATCACTACCTTTTTTAACTCCTCATCAAGTTTAGTCTTATAAGCATCAACATCTCTAACGCTTGCCTTATACCAAGCAGCCCTTGGCTTTCTTGCAATACACTTCTGCTGCAAGTACTGACAATCCATATTTAACTGAGTAACAACCGCTAAGTGGTCAGATGCATTATCAATACCATCCACACAATCATGAGTAACAATAACATTTGACAAATTATCAGATATCAACACATGATCAATGTGGGATTTACCTTGACTAACAAAAGTATACTCAACAGTTGAAACATCGAGTTCAGCACAAACTTTAAAATTTTCAGCATAACAAAACTGCCTCAACTCACTAAGATGTGGTGTTTGTCGACACAGATCAGTATTAAAATCACCAGCTACAATAACATAATGGTGATCAACACTATTCATCACGCTACCGATTTCGGCAAAAACATCTTGTACAGTATTAACATTCTCATCATACACACTATTATCACATGGTAAATATACATTAAATAAAAGCAACAATTTATCATCACTAGTCACAACCTGCACAGCAGTTAACCTTGTAGATATGGTACTGATAGGCTTAACTTTAAAATCAAGATTTTCTCTCCATAAAATAACACAACCCCATGAGGTCTCCCCACACGTATATAGGAGGGGTCCATAGCACTCTTGCCATGATAAGCTAAAGTTCCACCACATAACAAATCACTAAAAATATGAAACTGGGATTCATAGAGCCAATGCTCTTGTAATAGCACAAAATCAGTTTTATTTAAAAGTTTCTGAGTAAAAGCCTTCTTCAGATCGTAATGACAACCTCCATAATGCTTACAATTATATGAAGAAATAGACAGAGGAGCCATATTAAAAACAAAAGTCAAATAGTCCACTAGTGGCCTGCACTGTCAGACCTGTCCTCATACACTCTCACTCTGGTTCCTGCAGGCCAGAATTCGGTGTTCAATAACTTCGTAGAAGTCGCTGAAGGTACCTTCACCACAAATGACTTCCGTCTAGCTTCTGGATGTGACCGTTGAATTAAGTCTTTAAAGTTACAACCTCTCTCCTTAATGTAGTTGTGCACATCATCGACTGTGCATGAATTTGGAACATTATATACAAATAATGACACCACCGAAGAATTTTTCCACTGCTTACGCCGCTGATCCCTGGGCAAGGAGAACCCATTCTCTTCCACACGTAGATTAGGCCATGACCGCTTCACCACATTAGCAAAGGAACCTTTGGGACCCCTGCCAGCACCAGGTACCTTGCTAGGTCGGGAATCTCTCTGAGACACAAAATAGCTTAAAGGTTATTAGCTACATATATATAAAGGCCAAGGGCTGTGAATGAAGGAGTTATGGACTGACATAGCTGAATTGGACAGTTTCAAAGCAGTGAAGTGAACACACACCTAATCACGATGGCCTGTTGTTGTTAGATTGCCGTGAATGAGTAGAGTTACGGCCCTAAAATCCTTGATCTGGGGGTGTGAAAGTGAATTGCACTTTAAATTGTCAGTGGTACCTTTGATTGTTTCAAGTGTCGGTGTAATGTTGCACAGGAATCAATTCAGTTGAGTGGAATGTAATTATAACATAAAATAAAAATAAGCAAGCAAACCTATGTTCACACATGTATCATACATAAGCAGCAGCAAAAGGCGCGAAAATGCAGCCTGCATGGATCCCAGGCTGGATCACAACAAAGTCATCTGACCGGAAGTATAACCACGAAGGGAATGGCTTGCTTGGGGAGATCATTATTAGGTGCTTTCCTTGTAGACTTTTGAATGGAAGGCAAAGAGCCAGCAGGAATTCATTCAGAAATGGGTTCATCAGAAAGGTATGTATGAGAAAAGAGCAAATGTGCATAATTGATGGGGTGAGGGTTGGCAGGACTGTTGAAAGTCTTGGACAAAGAAGCAGAGGCAGAGGCTGATCTACACAGGGTCAAGGGGGGCTGAAAAGGGGATTGTTTGAAAGGAGGCATTAGGGTGTTATGGGTGAATAGGTTATATGGATATGGAAAGTAGTAATATTAGCACGCATTTGGGGTGGTGAATGGGAAGGAGGTGAAAATGGGGCGATTTTGATGGTGCCAGAGGTGGGACCCCACATGGTGAATGTGCCACTGACATTACACTTTTATCTATATAGATTTTTGTACATTTAAGATAGAAATTGCAATCTTATGAGTCCAATATGCTCCATGATCATGTGAAATGTTTCTATAGCTAAAATTTATTTACTGCTAATGCATAAACAAAATATAATACATTTTCCCAAATTTGACAAAAACATCCACAAACATGCCGCTTTTGGATGAATTAATGTCACACATGCCCTTTTATCCACCAGGACTGGTCCAATATGCTACATAATAGTTTTATTGTGTTCCCTGACCATCAAAACGTGGGGTTAGACACCTTGATTGCATTGCTAAGTACAATATTAGTCGAGATACGAAGAAAATACAATATTTCGATAATGGCCGCACTAATTTGCATGTAAAATATAAGTGGGACATTTTTTCGACTTTTTAACAAGGCTTATCATTTTCTACACAATTTTTGCCATCTAGTAGCACTGGTTAAAAGTTTATTTCAGGGGGATGCGCCAGGACCCCCCGCTCCTACCCAACTAATATGCAATCGATTCAAAATGGCAACCCTATAATCAAATCAAGATGACAACTTCTATAATCGCTTCAAAATGGCAACCATCATAATTGAATTTAAAGAGGGCAACCGTCGTAATCAAATCAAGACAGCAACCATTATAATTGATTCCAGAGGAGGTGACCATTATAATCAATTCAAGATGACAACTATCATAATCAATTCAGTTGTGCAACCATTATAATCAATTCAAGATGGCAACCATTATAATTGATTCAAGAGGGTGAACCATTTAAATCAATTCAAGATGCAAACCAATATAATTGATTCAAGAGAAGGTAGTCATTATCATTGATTCAAGAGAGTGACCATTATAATCAATTAAAGATGGCAACCATTATATATAATTGATTCAAGACAGCAAGCACTATAATAAATTCAAGATTTCAACTTTTATAATTGATTCAAGAGGGTGACCATTTTAATCAATTCAGGTAAATGTCAACCGTCATAATCAATTCTATATGGCAACCATTATAATCAATTCAAGATGGCAATCATTATATCAATTAAAAACAGCAAGTACTATAATAAATTCAAGATTTCAACTATTAGGCTATAGTTGATTTCAAGAGGGTGACCATTTTAATCAAGTCATGTACCGTAATATGGGGTGAATCGGGACACTGGGGTGAATCGGGACAGAACAGACCAGCATTATATTCCTTCAAAAAAACACCAACTTCTATTTGCCTTAGAGATTTGATTTTTGGCATACTATTAGAATACATTCCAGTTAAAATTGTGATGAATTTTCATACTTCTACCTCAAGGCGCAACGGCGCTGTAGTACTTTTAATTTGCGCCCGCAGAATTAGCACTTTCATAAAATGGTCAAAACTTTGCTTGTACCATGAAAAGTTTAAATACCAGAGCCAAAATAACTCACAGGAACCATTTTTCAATTTAAAGTAGGGTCAGGGGACCAGAATACTAGACCAGATAAGGGATTATATAGGTTTGGTCATGGGTTCAGATCCAGGTCAATGGCAAAGTTTAAGGAATAATAAAAAGTATACCATATCAATTTTCATTTGAATGTACTAGCATGGTCTTTCAATGAATATTATTGAACTTAGTATCATTTATAGTGGATTTAGTCCAGAATTCACAATCACCTGCGAAATGAGCACAAAACAGTAGTTTTCCATATTTTTCTGTCATTTATCACATTTTCTTAAATTTGCATAATATTAATGAAATTGATTTCAGATTTTTCTCAAAATATATTTTTGGCATTCGGAACATGTTTTCTAATGTTTGCTCACAAGATGCAATAACTTAGGAGAAGGCAGGAAGTATTGATTGTGGAAATAATGGTCTGTCCCGATTCACCCCAAAGTATGGGGTGAATTGGGACAGTGGTTTTTTTGGCCCTGAGCTCAGCAATTTAAGATATCATTTCAAGCTCCTAGGGATACCGAGATATCATGCTCAGACACATTTTGACATAATATTTTGATATCTGAGTTGATTTGTGACCATGCTATGACAGAAAAACGGCCAATTCTGTCCCGATTCACCCCATATTACGGTACATGGCAAACATCATAATCAATTCTATATGGCAACCATTGTAATTAGTTCAAGATGGCAACCATGATAATTGATTCAAGAGGGTGACCATTTTAATCAATTCAGGTACATGGCAAACATCATAATCAATTCTATATGGCAACCATTGTAATTAGTTCAACATAGCAACCATTATAATCAATTCAAGACAGCAAGCACTATAACAAATTCAAGATTTTAACTATTATAATTTATTCGAAAGGTGGCCATTTTAATCAATTCGGGTTGGCATCCATTGCAATATATAGCCATGATCTTACCGCACTTCCAAGAATATTGATCCAATTTTTTCTTAGCTGAAATGAAAATTAGATATATGAATTCGCCTACTGCATTTCCATTATTAAACAAAATTTAACGAAACATTAGATTAATAAGTTTATGACAATTGACCGTAGGTGGATATATACATATAATTATGTAGGCTACTCGAAAGTCTTGTTAATACTGAACACTGAAACAGTTTTGTACTCAACAATACTCTAAAATAAGTTATGACAAATTAAGTGGCCTTCTCTTGAGTGTGACCAATCAAACAGCTTCTACGTTTCCCATGTCGAATTTAGAGAAGGTGACACTTCATCAACCATCATGAGTCAAGAAGTGCCATTTTTACAGTGCAACAGTCCACTCCTTTACATATCAAATTTCCTGGCTGTAACGGGTCCTTGTGTTTTGACATGACTGCAAGCCAAATTTTTATCGAGGCGTCTTGAAGGTCATATATAATGAAACTTTGCAAATTTACTTACATTTGATTTTTTGTGCAGTTGGAATGAGTCAGTTTCTGGAACATGGACTATTGGATTATTATCCTGCGTACTTCCAGACATTTTCCTCTGTTGAAGAAAATAAACAGTAAATTAGTTTTCAAAATTAAAATTTTTAATATTTGTCATGACCGACCAAGTTGGTATAATATTTAATAACATATAAATATACAGAATTGGTTTAAAAACACCTGCGTTCTACATAACACAGCTCAGGGCAGCCATAGAACAGCGCCTGGTGGAGACTACATTACGTGTACTAAAGGTGCCCGTGCAATAGCACAGAGGTCAATATAACCGGAAATGCCACGTAGAAGTAGTGAAAAGTATCTATATGTAATGATTAATAAAGTTTCAAAAAACGATGACCCCCCCTTCCTAAAGCCAAAAACTAAATTGAAAAGAAAAGGCTGATGAAATATAGTAGATAAAAAATCACTGATGATTTTTTAGCGAAACATACACCGCTGATATGCATAATCAATAATCTTCACCAATGTACACCAATGGTTTTTTGTACGTGTTTGGGACTTCACTGTGCCTTTTACATAATTGATGATGCAACTAATGCACCATTTATAAAGTGGATAAAAACTATTTCCATGGGATTCGATTTATGAATAATTTATAAGAATTAACATTATGTGTCGTTTCCAAGGAAAACATTTCAAATAAACAAGGTAAATGTGCATGTTGAATGTTGACATAAATCATCTTTGAAATTGCTGAGAGTTCAATATTATAGATTGAATTTATATTCATTAGAAAGTATTTAAAAAAAAAAAAACGTACAGCCATTGCCGAATTTTTTTTAATTTTCCATGTGTCGCTTTTTTTATTGGATTGTTTGCTTCATGAAATATGTCTGCCTCAGGTACAGAATTATAATGTAACAAATGAAATTTTATCTGAATTTGTTTCACTGATTCATCCTGGCTTAAGTAATCAACAGTTTCTCAAATTATTAGACTTCTAAAGTATATAATGTCTGGAGCCAGGATGTGAAATTTCATTTTCGAAGTGAGAAAGAACATTTGGAGAAGAGGATCAAGAATGTGGGCAGGCTAAAAAAGAAAAACAGGATGAGACAAGAACAGGAAGGCGGAGAATAATCATTTCTGAGAAGAATAAGAAAATGGGGAAGAAAAGAATAATAATATGGCATATGAGGTAAGAAAAGTAATAGGAAGATGAAGAAAAAGCCAAGAATTGAATTAAGAAGAGGAAAAGATATAGTGGCCATGGCAGAAGGGAAATACTACGAAGGGCATGGGGCGGAGAAAGGAGGACGAAGAAATCAAGAAAGAAAGGGAAGAGAAGAAAAAAAAAGGAGAAAAAACTAGAAAAGGAGAAAAAGAAGATGAAAGAAAAAGGAGGGGGAGAAGAAGAAAACGAGTGATAAGAAGAGGAAGAAGATGGAAAAAGAGAAGAGTTAGAAGAAAGAAAGGAATGGAGAAGAGGAAAAAATGAGGAAAAGGATGATGTAGCAGAGGAAGAAAACTGTTAGAACGAAAGAAAATATAAAGAGAATGTGAGAAAGAATGTGGAGAGTAGTGCAATATATGGAGGCACAGCGAGCTTGAAGAAACTTTGGGGTTAAAAAAATTGACCAAGAAAATGATTAGCGCAATGATGTAGAGGAAGATCAGGCGAACATTTTGATGTATCAAACGAAAAAATCTGTTGGGAATTTTTTGAGATATTTGAGTTTTAGATTTTTATTTATCACACCCTATTCTTAGCATGTAATCTCCATGAAAAAGTGGTCAAAACTGCCCATTTTTCCTGTTAGGTAATATCTAAGACAAAAGTCATTATTCAGAAGTAAAAATATGCAGTCATTGTCTCTGCAGAAAGTATGTACCACTTCATCCAGACTGACAGGGTGTGATAAACCTATAACAGCTAACATTTCTGATTAAAGGCCTGAGAAAATGTTTGCAATACCAGGTTGTGTTAGTTACATAATTCTGGTGAATAATTTTAGCAAATTTGGTCTGATCATCTCATTGTAACAGGCATTGTTGAGTTTTTTGTGCATTTTATCACAAATTTTGCCACTGTGAAACAAGCATTTCATAACAATGTAAAAGGATAGACAAAGTTGAGTAAATTATCAGATAATGCATGCACAGAATGTTTGTAAGTATCTGCTTCACTATGAAGTTGAATCCCCTGATATTACACGAAAAGTCTTTGCAATTGGTCAAAAAGACAAAAGTAAGATTAAAAGCTATAAATAAACAGTAATATTCATGATTAATGTACTTTGAGTACCGTAATATGGGTGAATAGGGACACTGGGGTGAATCGGGACAGAACAGGGAAACATTTCATTTGCTCAAAAAACACCAACTTCTACTTGCCTTAGGAATTTGATTTTTGGTACATGTATAGTAAGCATATCCGCGCATATTGTGGTAGAATTTTATAATTCTGACTGCAGGCAGTGAGGAGCTGCAGGACCTTAAACTTGGCACCGCAGAAATGATATTTTTACAAGCTGGTCAAAACTTTGCCAGTACCATACAAAGTATAAATACTTGACTCATAAAACTTGTAGCAAACCTTAAAATCAATCTAATATGGTTTTAGGGGACCATTATTAAAAACTGGATTTGGGGTTGTGTGTGTTTGGTCCCGGGTTCAGATCCAGGTCAATGGCATAGTTTCGAGATTTCAAAAAAATAACCACACTAATTTTCATTAGAGAGTACTGGCGTGACCTTTCGATAAATATTATTTTACTTGGCATCATTTACAGTAGATTTAGTCCAGAATTATCAATAACTAGAAAAATTAGAAAAAAAACTAGTTTTCAACAGTTTTCTGTCATTTATCAAATATTTGTAAAAATGCATATTATCAATGAATTTGATTTCAGATTTTCCTGAAATTTTTTTTTTGGCACGTTGAACATGTTTTCTAATGTTAGTCAACAAGTAGCAATCATTCAAAGAAAGCAGGGAGTATGAGGAACCACACTAAACAGCTATCCCACCAGGTGGCAGCACTATCAATGTTACCAGCTGGGTAATCCAGAAAAGCATGCAGCTGCATGATTTTCAAGACAAAAACAGACCTGTAGACTTTAATATTCATCCCACTTGCAAAATTTTAAAAAGCAACATTGAGGAAATAATATTATCCTACCACTAGACTAATCAAACTTGTTGTTTCTATAAAATTTTCTGTGCATTCAGTAAGTGAACTTGATTTAGCTTTTATTTTTATTTTTGGGAAAAATCGTTGCTCTCGAATGGTTAGAGTTAGCAAGATGGTTTTGATACCAAAAGATGCCTATATTACAGGACTACTTGAAAGGAACATTTCATGCTCCTAACTCAATCAGTTTTTTTTAGATTAAGCATTAAGTCCCCCGAAAATACGATTTTGGGGGTTTTTTTGCGACATTGTTGTTTGCAGGGGTTAAAAGTCTGCTATGAAGTTTGCGAATAAAATATAAAACCAAATCTATCATCAAGCACTATACTTGCAGATTCAAAGTAGGTAAAAATTATTTTTGAGAGTCCAATGGTTGCCAATATGTGACGAGATACATTTCAACATGCAAAAATTAAATTGTGACGCCAAAAGGCCGATTTTCTACTTTTTTGAGACATTCTTGTGTTCAGAGCTTTTAAAATCTGCTATAAAGTTTGACAAAACAATTTTAAACCAAATCTATCATCAAGGAATATACTTGTTTATTGTAAAAATGTAAAAACTTATTTATTTATGAGTGTCTAATAGTTGCTGAGATACGTTACACCATTCACAAACTGAGTTGTGACGTCAGAATGCCTATTTTTTTTTTTAGGTATTCTTGTGTTCAGAGATTAAAGTTGGATAAAGTAAATTCAAACCAAATCTACCATCAATGACAATATTTGCAGACTCTAAAAAAGGAAAAATTATTATTGAATGCACAAACTGAGTTAATAGCCCAATATGCCTATTTTTGACATTTTTTTAGACGTTCTTTTGATCGGAGCCTTAAAGTCTACTATTAAGGGGCCGACCAGATGATCTTGATGGGGGGGAGCTATGGATATTTGGTGAAAAAAAAAAGATTGTTTCGCACTTGACACTGAAAAAAAAAGTTCATCACATGAAAATATAAAAAAAGTTTGTTTCTTCCTGTAGCTAGGGTACCGTAATGTTAAAAGGGTTCGTCCCGGGGGTTAAGTCCATAGCCCCCCCCAACTATCTGGTCGGCCTCTAAGTTTGAGAAAATAAATTCGAGACAAATCTTTCATCAAGAACTAACACTTGCAGATTCTAAAAAAATATAAAATTATTTATGAGTGTCGAATAGAACTTTGCAAAGTAACGGCGAGATACGTTACACCAGGCACAAACTGAGTGATTAATACAGGATGTCAATTTTTTTATGAAAAGAGCTTTAAAGTGTGTAAAGTTCTGAGGAAAACGATTCAAAGGAAATTCATCAACAAGGACAATAGCAGATTCTAACAAGAACCCATGGGTCCCTAAGTCGAAAGGTGCTCAAACATACAAGATGGTTGTTAAAGTCCCGAAGAACAGCAGAGACCTCTTACTGGAATATCAATTTTTTATGGGAAGTTCCGGCAAAACTAACACCCCCCCTCCAGTCATGAACGGTCCCTTGTTATGGCATCAGAAGCAATTTGCAACATTTTTGGAGACATTGTTGTGTTCGGAGGTTGCAAGTCTGTTACAGTTTGAGAGAAAAATTTCAAAGCAGACCCATCATTAAGGACACTAAGTAATACTCGTATTCTAAAAGTTGCTGATTAATGATGAGATACTATTCAAGATTCACAAACTAACTTATGATGCTGGAAAACCAAGTTTTTATATTTTATCTAGATACTATTTTGTTCAGAGCGTTAAAGCCAGACAACTTTCTCCTTACAATGTAAGTCACATATATTAACCAGTGTCATATTTACATGCTCACACAACCTATTGCTGTGGCAATCACATTTCAAGTGTGGACTCTGTTGACCTGAGGTGCCAAACAGGTGATTATAACAAACAGTCAATGCCAAACAATGCTAAACAAGATAATCCAGCCTGCTATTTTGTAACAGAGCCTCTTGAAACACTATCAGAACATAAGAATATGTGTCAGAGACATGCACTCTTTGCCAAAGAATATCTTAATTGGACATTTTAACATCTATTTATCGACATAGGACTATCTACTTACTAAACCTTCATTGCAAGGGATATACCTGGAGAGGGCAAATTAACCGTATTGCCCTGTAGATGATAAAATGCAAGGTAAGTGATTGAAATTCTCCCAAAACCATGTCAACACAGAAAACTTTGCCAATTCACCTGGCAATTTTGAAACCCTTTAATTCAGTATCAAAGAAATCTGAAGGTGTACTTCTGCATCGATATAGCCAACAATGACTACAAAGACAGTTCTGCATGATGTTATGTTGCTGACAACAATTAGATTTATTTTAATTTGGCTTTTTTAAAGACATGTGCTTTTCTCAAGACATTGTTATGATCAAACAGGAAGTGCAACAGCAGTGCCACCTTACCTACCCATGATTTAGAGCAAAATCTGCTGATTTCCACACATTTGTTTATGTTATCCGACTTCCTAATACATCGTCAATGAGATGCCAGATCGCAACATGAAGAGGACAATGTTGCATAAATAGGTCTGTGCTTCAAATGCAGTTTTTCGCACAGAAATAAATATCGTTGATAGAAAAAAGTGAGGACAACATGTAGGAAATTATTTTTCCAAAATATTGACCAAAACCAGTAAGAACCAAATGATCATATCTACATTGCATTAAAGTTATGACAATGTCGAAATGTTTGTGAAAATTACACAGAAGCATGCGATGTTGCGGCAACATCTTCAAATATTGTGTAATTCAATGTTGTGTTCACATTGTGGTAAGACAATTCCTACCAAAATTTTTTTATGACCAACAGACCAACCCTTCACCAATAAGCAACATTGTCTTTATATTGTGTGCCCTTGGAAGTCGCCATTCCAAATATTATCCATAGTCTATCTGGGTGTCAAGTACAAATAATTGCCTATTGAGGAGGAGGAGGAGAAGGAGAGGTTGAGATGGTAGGTGGAGACGGGAGGGGGATGCGAGATGGAGATGGGAGGTGGAGATGGGAGGGGGAGGGAAGAGAAGGAGGGAAGAGAAGGGGGGAAGAGGAGGAGGGAAGAGAAGGAAGGAAGAGAGGAGGGAAGAGAAGGAGGGAAGAGGAGAAGGAGGAAAGAGGAGGAGATGGGAGGAGAAGGAGGGACAGGAGGTGATGATGGAGGAGATGGGGGAAGGAGGAGATGGGAGAAGGAGGAGATGGGAAAGAGGAGATGGGAGAAGGAGGAGATCGGGGAAGGAGGATATGGGAGAAGGAGGAGATGAAAGAAGGAGGAGCTGGAGGAGGATGAGAAGGAGATCGGTGGAAGAAGAGATGGGAGGAAATTAGAGAAGGAGAACAGGAGAAGATGGTTGGTATAGGAAATGGTTGCAGGAGGAGAAGAAGGAGATGAAATGAGTAGGATATGGGGAGGGAGTACGGGAGATGGGGGAGAAGTAGGAAGAGTCTTATAAGAGATACATGTATGCCTGCATGTATGAATAACAAGACACTCTTGAAAATGATAAATCATTTTGTAATTTTAGGTCAATTGATAAAGAAAAGTTCATAAAAAATAATAGAATATTACTTATTGATAACATTGAAAATTTCCAAAATTATTTTGAAAGGAGAATTCCAAGAATATAACATAGTTTTACTGTGATTATGAATTTTTTTCTAAAATCACAATATTATTTGTGTAACAGTGTTCTTCTGCCTTTCAGATAATCATGTGATAAAGCAGTTGAAAACATTGCATGTCATTTCCACCACATATGTGATTTATCACCAAAGGGCTTTAGCCCGAGGTGTGATAAACACATATTCCTGATCCCATGGTGAATAACCGGCTTTTACCATGAGACAAACATTCAAACAGTCAAACATGAGAGGATAACTGGACAACAAAGAATATGAGAATTATTTCCCTGCAATACTGGCATGTGATCGGCCGACAGGGGTGTCAAATGGTATAAATGATTAAAAGCCACCATATGATTACCAGTTTTTACTGGGACAAACACATGTATAAATTAATTATATGATTCTTTGTTTCAAATATATCCTTATTTATCAAGTGGTATGCTTTAGTTGCAATACCCCCCAAAAAAAAGTGATATATGACTCAGTTTTGTGTCATTTTGCCATGATTGTTGAAATGTATCTCATCATAAATCAGCAACTATTGAACTCCCATAAATAATTTTTCCAATTTCAGAATCTACAAATATTGTCCTTGATGATTGATTTGGTTTGGGATTTTTCTTCAAACTTAAAGCAGACTTTAATGCTCTGAACACAAGAATGTCTAAAAAAAAAAAGGTTGAGAAAATTGGCATTCTACGTCATAACTTTGTGCATGCATCTTGCAGCATGTTGAAACCTATCCCATCATAAATCAGCTACTACTGGACCCTCCAAATTAATTGTTACATTTTTAGAATGTGTTAACTGTTAAGTGGTGTCCCTGATGCTGATTTGGTTGGAGATTTTCACTTCAAACTAATACTGAATGCAAGAAGTTCTAAAATAAAAGTCGAAAATTGGCATTCTGGTGTTATAACTCGTTTGTGCGTTGAAACATATCTCATCATATATCAGCAACTATTGGACTCTCAAAAATAATTTATACATTTTTAGAATCTGCAATTATATTCATTGATGATAGTTAAGATTTAACAGGTCTTTCTCAAACTTTATAACAGACTTTTTACCACTGAAAATAGAATTTCTCAAAAAATCTAAAAAAACACCATTTTTGGGCGACTTAATGCTTGATCCTGAAGAAAACCAATACAGCTAGGAGCATGATATGTTCACCTAAAGCTGTCCTTTAATATAGGCATCTTTTGACATTAAAACCATTCCTCTAACTCTAATCATTTCAGAGTAGCATATCTTTACTTCATTGAAATGTTTATTTTAGTCAGTTTTGGTACAAATGTTTAAGTTTATGATTTTTTTGTGTCAAAGTTATCATATTTGCAATGCTGTTGATAAGTGGTTGTGTTGGGCATAATGGTGAGCTTCATGATGCTTTTTAAATTTTGTCAATATGTCCACTGGTTGCTGAGAAAATGGACTAAAAGTGCCAGTTCATCTCCATAGTCTGTGCATTAACAGTAAACTCTTCATGACGTTATGGTCACATTGATGGTGGCGCCACCTTGTGGATATCCATTTAAGGCTCCCCATTGATTGAGGAAATAATGGAGTGTCCCGATTCACCCCAAAGTATGGGGTGAATTGGGACAGTGGTTTTCTGGGCCCTGAGCAGTGGGGATTTTAGTTATCATATCAAGCTCCTAGGGGTACTTTGACCTTGTGCTCAGACACAATTTGACACCAAATTTTGATTTCTAAGTTGATTTTTGCCCATGCTCTGACTGAAAAACAGCTAATTCTGTCCCGATTCACCCCATATTACGGTACTTAAAATGGTTGTTGGGTGTTTAATACTGATGTAGGTTATCTGGCATCAAAAATCAACCAATCTTTAATTGCATAGAACAACAAAAATAGCATAAATTCAGTAAATTATGTGAAAATGTAGTTAATACAAACATGTACAACTATTGCACATTAAGACTGCAATGTCAAGGTATTTTACTCCATACTTAACTAAATGCTTCCTAACATTCTATCTATGCGTTTTCTGATGATTCACTCAACATAAGCTACACTTTACATTGTTGCAAAAGTAGGTGAAATTTCTTAAAAAACACATGAAAACCTCAATAATATTCCATGGAGTGCAAAAGTGAGGTAGATTCTACTACAATTATTCACCAGAATGATGAAACTGAGGACAAGCAGGCAAATAAACATATTTTATCAATTTTCTGAGAAATGTTTACTGTTATAGGTTTATCACACTCTGTCAGCCTGAATGAGGTGGTATGTAGTTGCTCTTGTGGCAATGACTGCATATTTTTACTTCTGAATAATGACTTTTATCTTAGATATTACATGACAAGAAAAATGGGCAGTTTTGATCATTTTTAGATGGATATTCCATGCTAACAATAGGGTGTGATAAATAAAAAGTTTAAAACTCAAATATCTCAAAAAATTCCCAACAGATTTTTTCGTTTGATACATCAAAATGTTTGCCTGATCTTCCTCTACATCACTGCGCTAATCGTTTTCTTGGTCAATTTTTTTAACCCCAAAGTTTGTTCAAGCTCGCTGTGGAGGGAATGACAAGATAGATAAAGAGGAGAAGTGGAAGATATGAAAAAAATACCTGAAGAATATGATTGGGAGGTGATGGAGTACTAGGAACCTCACAGTTTTGTATTACAGTTTTCTGGATAGACAAATTGTTTTTAATAGTATGTTTCCTTTGAGAAACAGAAACAGCGAAATGGCATGCCTATATTAGCCTCCCCCCACCCTTCCACTAATTGTTAAAAAAAACTCGTACCTTTTTGTTTTCCTGGATGATGTCACATTGAAGATGATATCACAACATTCTGTATCACGTGTAAAAGATAGTATAAACTCTACAAGCTTATCTGGAAAGAAAAGCTGAATACCTGAAGGCAGTGAAGTTGAAGCCTGAGTCTAACGATTATTCAGCTGACAGGTGCAGAGATTTTTGTCCCATCAGAAAGAGGCCACAGTTGCTTAGTAACGGAGATAAACAATTGATGCTCCAAAAGTGTAGAGATGTGGTGACCCTCCATCAATTGACAATCAATACCAGACTGCCTATGTCAACCTGGTGAAAATTGCATGTTGCTCATGTAATGATTGTATTGAGTTTCTAATATTGGGCTGACAGTAGTCCTGATGAGTAGTCCATCAGCCTACCAGGTCCACGAAAACTCTGAGGATGTAGGCCTAGCCCAGGTGAAAAAAGAGTACATTTGAAGCGCTCGAATTATTTAAATTATGCTTCATTTATACTCCCAATATGCAAATTCATATGCTCCAAATACGCTCCCTTGTAGAAAAGTATAGGCATTTTTGCAGTACAATCGGAGTACATTTGGTAATTTAAATAATTCAAGCACTTCAAATGTACTCCTTTTTCACCTGGGCTACTTTATATCTGCAGATATAGGTTTAATACATCCTGGCCGTGTCAACGTTAAACACTCGTTATTTGACATAGTTCTTGAAGGCACCGCATAATATTAGGCCGGGTAATAGGCCCTCCCCATGTACGCTGAAAGACAAAAGTTATGCATATGTTGTGCATTTTTAAGAACCTCATCTGTGTACTCAATATAAGGTTCTACCCAGCACAGGCTTTACATAAAACAAACCATAAAGTCTAAAGATAATGGTCTTGGGGTCATTCGAAGGTTGAGATGTCATCTCATCTGTAGCATCCCCTACAACATCCAGAAACATGCCTTCATTACATTACAATGGAGGATATCTTGAGTTCTGGTTGTTGTTATGGGTCCAACACCTCTTTGTTTATTCCTTGTCTACTCTACCTCCCTGTAACATGCAGCTATCTTTGATACACTTGAAAGATGAACATCATACACTCTACAGCATTAAGCTGAGTTTTCACACCTGCACCATTCCAATAGTTTCATTCTCGTCATATTCTGTAATTAGGGACACAGTAGGGCTAAATTCAGTTGTAAAATAATTATGTGCTTGAATGTTTAAGGATTCATTTAAGCTAACATGAAACTGCATACTGGCAAATTGTATGGGTCAACAGCAAAAACTGTGTTTTCTGAAAACTCCCCTTTGTCAACCATTTAAAAAAAAAAAGTTTCCCAGTTCAGTGATTTATTGTGTGACCCTGTTTTCGGATGTCTTACACCATGGAACCATCATATTGACCATATCCCTCGAACATCTTGCACTCCCAACATATGCATAACTCTTGTCTTTCAGTGTAGTTACAGCATTCTCACTAGGAATAGCTTCAATTGAGTGTTGTTGCTGCTGAGGTCAGTGAATTTTGAATTTGACCACAGGCCCGTGCCTGAAGTGACAAGCTTGTGTTACCCCAGATATACTCGAAGGTTCCTTACTTGAGAATTGCTAAAATCAACATGGCCAGCTTCTGAGGCTTCCCACATCACTATTATGGAGAGAAAACATTTGCCCTGCCTGGTATTAGTTAATCATAATATTTGACAAGGTTTTGAATCATCTGCACAAATGCATCTTCAACATCTTAGAATTCCTGTTTAAAGTGCTGAAGAAGGCTCAGAAGAAATTCAGAAGTGCAAGGTGACCTCTGCAAGCTCCAGTTAAATCACTTGACCTAGGAGTCCTGAAAGGATTTCCTTGTCTTTAATCAGAAATGGTTGTGATTTTGTGTGCAACCTTTTTGGGGCAGTGTAACAGCATTTTGTGATTGGGCAGTTTTTGAAACACAGAAGAGCCTGTCTACAAGTGGACCGCTGTTACATTGCCACTTCTTTTTCCAGCCTTGGCAGATCAGAACATATCCTGTCATGTGTTGCCACCTAGTGACTAGTGTGCTATTCCCGAGCTCCTGCGAGTGGTCCACATCATTTCAGTCTGAGGAACTCACACAATTTTGTCTGGAAGAAACCGGGGGGTTTCTGAGTGTGCTGATGGCCTTGTCTACTTCCTTAGAGAATATGATTGCCGAGTCTGACTCTGGTATACATCAACGTTGAATAAAAATTTTGTGAATGTGCAATGAATTCAAACTATTTCTTGGGACAGCAATGCTGTCGCATACAAAATCAACTTTATGCCAGGTGGCAGCAGCATGCAGTTCTCATTTTCACAAGACTGCAGAAGAGCTTGAGCATGATTTGACAGACCAAGCTGTGAATTTCGTTAAGAACAATGGGATCAAGCCAAGCTGCAAACATTAAGGATCAAGCCAAGCTGCAAACATTAAGGATCAAGCCAAGCTGCAAATATTAAACTGTGATGGCTTTTGCTCTTTATTTCACTTCAATCATTCTGCCATGTAATTGGAATTAGTTTCGAAAATGCCCTTAATCCCTACAGTTTATCAAGGACATGTTTGCTTGGCAAAATAGCAGCATATTGTATTCCTCAAATTTATACACACATATTGAGGGTCGATGTGCGTCTACTCAAACACGGGCCATACACGTTCATAGTATATATGCGCAAATGGTGATTTGCCTTGTAGATTAATGTTAAAATGTTCGAAAAAAAAAGTATTCGAAAAAAAAAGGTTCGGAAAAATATTTTTTCCAAAATAAAAATGTTCGAAAAAAAAAAAAAATTCCCCCCCCCCCCAAAAAAATTCCAAAAAATAAAGAAAATTTTCAAAAAGAAAAAAAAAGTTACATTTTTCTCTCAAAACTTTTTTAAAACCTATTTTTGTTTGGTGACAAAAACAACACCATAACATTACTAAAATGTGAAAGATAGATAAAAAATTAGCTCATCTACTCATGAGTATGTCCATTTCTACTGCAGATGAGGAGGAATCAGACCAAACACCAGTTCACATCTTGTGGGACAAACTGTACAGGGACTCATGGAGTCTGCGGCATTACCATGAAATAATTCGTTCCTGTGAGGAAAACTCATATATAGCCCTCCTCCCGCCCCTGGAAATCATGATGTTACAAATAATAAAACAAGTGTTTCATAAAACAGCACAGCCAGCCACAGACCTGAGCACCAAGGGTCTCATGGACAGGCAGTTTATTGAAAATGAATTTCAAGTGTTGTACCAAAAAAAAGTTTAAAAAAAAGTACTAGTGCTGTTTGAAGGGTGGTAAAATGGAATAAATACAATGAAATAAATACAATGGGGTTAAAATGGGAATATTTAATTAATGTTAATGCAAGCTGAAGGCCGAATGAGATCTGCAGGAAGAGCGGTATGATATGCGTGACATTCAGCTTTCTTCAGGCTGCAAGACAAAGGACGGTTGTCAATAAATAAATAATCTATGTATATCTATATATAATTCTTAAAGCATGAAACTACAACAATAAAATCACTCAATCAAATACTATGAACATTGTTGTTAAACCTACGCTCTAAAATTTTCAGGACAAAATTGGTTTGTCAAATACCAAGTTTTTTCAAACAACCATAGCAGTTTTTGCACAGAACCAATCACAGTATCTGTTTGACCTTATTTTTCAAAGTGTACTGTGCATTTCGATAACAGTAAGTTATGCCTGAGAGATTAAATTCAAATTGCGGGGAAACCCAATATTTTTAAGTAGGCAGAAATTGGTTGCGTTGGTTAATCAGAGAAGCTAAAAATTAAATGTATCTTGCCTAAGTTAGAGAGCTGCCCACAGAGAACTAACTAAACCTTGTACTTTATCTGGCACCATAATTGTGATTGAAAATCGGCTTTGTTATTAGAGCTCTTTGCAGATTGGTGGTCAACTGAAAAAAATTATTTTCTTATTGAAAAAATTAATTTTCTCATTGAAAAAATTAATTTTCTCATTGAAAAAATTAATTTTCTTATTGAAAAAATTAATTTTCTTCATTTTCAAAAATTGGCCTTGCTATGTCATTGACAGTTTTCTGTTGGTCTCCTAATCTTCTCATTTGATGAAGCGCCTTTTAAAGTCATTTAATTAGTAGGTTTATTGTCAGCTGTGCTGCAAGATATGATAAGCACTGAATCAGCTGACTAACCATAACTGATACAAACAAAACATTTTTAAGCCAGTGACATCAAACAGCCAAGTTGAAAGTAAATTTTGGAACTGTTCGGACCGCCAATCTACAAACAGGTATAACTTGGGAAATGTATAAGCTATTCACCTGGCAATAACAATCAAGCACCCCTTTAATTTGGTGGATTGATGCCCTTTCATCGGGATTCTCCAACAGGAAGTGCTCAAGGGCGTGATCCATGGTTTTCGAGTCAACCCCAAGTAGGTGGCGCATGAACCGGAAGACGGAAGCCAGTGAGTATACATTGTTGTTCTGAAATATATCAATGAGACAAATCTCCTTTATTTTGCATCGCAATATTGTTGTATTCTGAATTATGCCGATTTTATGGTTAGAATTTTCCAGCAAATTGGTCAGATGAATTTTCACAACTCCCTTCAAATACCCAGAAATAGCTCAAACACAATTTAAGGTATATCCAAAATCCTGTCCTGATACCAAAGGATTATATAAAAATTTTAAAATTTCCACAGAAAGTCACCAAACATTGCATTTTAATTTTCCGAGTTTATATGGGTCAAGTCCAGTATCCGGATAAGTAGTTCCGGTGAGACTCTTTACTCTTTAAAATCATTGCATCACAACCATTGTCATGGCGTCACATGGGGGCTGCTTGCTACCCCCACATACCCGCTCATTGGCCGAAATGTCTGTTATGTAGACGTCAACCCCGCCCCTCGCCCTCCCAAGGAAACAGTAAACTCATTGTCACACCATGGAACTATATGGTCCTGATACTGGACTTGAACCAGTTTATTACTTACAACATGCAGTTGGTTGTGCAGATACACCTCTGGGGCCATGAACTTGTAGTGCCTTTCTATGACTTCTCTGGGCAAGTCATGGGTGTGGAAGTACACCTTACAAGTCTTAAACACAGCCATGTGCAAATCAGTCACAACAAGTTTCTTATGATGAATTCCCAAGTGGCTAGGACTGAGGTTGAGGAGGGAGATGCCAATCTTTTGCAGTCTGAGAATTCCATCACAGAACTGAAAAATAAATACAAATGTATAAATTATGTATAAATAATCAATCAAATCAAAAGCATATTCAAAACTCAGTTGAGGTTTCATCAATAGTAGTGAAATACACAAAGGAAAATAAGATGAAATACATTTTTAACCCTAAATATTAATTTAAGGCATTTTGGTAAGTTTTCATAAGAAACTTAATTTGCAAAAGTTTTTTTTTTGTTGCCAGGATGGGCCTACCCAATTGTGAGTATGATAAATGACATAGTGAACAATATTATTTTTTCTCTAGTAAATGAGAGAGAAGTCATGATATAAATTGTAAGTACTCACATCCATACAGAGGTCTTTCCATTCCGAGGGACTGAAATCTGCTGCAGGAGGATGGTAGGAGGCCAAAATGGCACATCTGTTGAAGTCCTCACTTTCTACAGCTGAAAATAAATGAAGAATAGCTTTAAATTGCCATGCAAAGCATCAATTTATGCCTTCAAAATAATTTGTAACCATTGCTGGTTAGGTTCTGGCATTAGGTCCTGGGCCAAGAAATGTTTCGTTAGCCTTTACTTCCACAAAGACACAGCCCAGGGCAGCCTCTGCCCAATGCCCATTGCAGTAGACGAAAAACGAGTGCTTACAGAAAAGCTGCTGATGACCATCAATGCCCTCACAACAAGCAAAATAAAATATATTGAAATGAGCTGTCAGCTTGTCATTGAGCAACTTGTGACCTCATTGATATACTCACTTGGGCACTCGTTTTGATAGCGCTGCAACTATTGGCTATTACCTCATAAATTGCTTATGACTCATAGAGAATAATATGCCATGGATAGGGCTATGACCTCACAAGGAACATTTCAGTCTATTTCCGTAAGCACTCATTTTTACGTCTACTGGAATATTTTCAATGAGAATTCAGTGTGAGTTTGAGAGATGTTGGCTATTGATTAAAAAAAAAATTTCTAGTTGACCACTACATTTCAACCTACCAGCTAATCCATAAATTTTGGAGGTGCATTCGGACTTCAGGGCAGCCTCGTAAACAGTCTCCCTGTCTCGAGAGAAGTCTTTGTAGAACATCTGGAACACAAATTGACATGGACTATGACATGACTCGTAGATCCCGGAATCAGTCGAATAAGTTGAAAAAGTCAGTTGAATTTCATTTTCAACTCAGTCAGTCACATTGGGACCAACTAGTGACTGGTGTTTTTACTCAAACCAGTTGGGATTGGTCAGCTAATTCTGACTGAGAAAGCATAATCATTATCCAAGGATGAAAACCACTTTAATTTGAAAGTGGCTTAGAGTACATCTGTGGTCTTATTATTATTTTTTAGATAATTGTAATTTTGAAAATGATCATCCGATTGTTTGTAAATCTTTTCGCCTTTTTTGGAAAGTTTAATTTAGTCAGTCGTAATTTATTCAGGTAGTTGGAGTTGAATTCCGCCAACTGGTTGAATTCATCAGTTGAATTCCTGTTCAGTAAGTCATGATTTTATTTTCAACTGACTCCTGGCCCCCGCAGGTCTCGGGCCTCCTCGTGGCGGTGGTGTGAAACACTAAGGTGAAGTCCTCTATCCTTAGTGGCCAACACGAGACAGTGCGCAAGCACACGTCTCCCCGACGGAAATGGGGCAACCTGTTTGCCGTGGGTTGCGACCCGTGTTGGAGGATGAAGGGGTCCTGGTAGTTGAGTCGGTTGGGACTAAGTTGGTCCCTCCCATACAATACACTACTTTGGCCTGGATTTCTCCCAGACGGGAGGCTGGATTGGCCCGGTCCAGTCAATCGGCTTGTCATGTTGTCATTAGGACTTTGGTCCTATTTGGCCATGGCTGATGGGTCAATCAAAGAAGGGTAGAAACCGGATATTTGCCTGCCATGGTTATTTTCTCATGATTGAGGCTGTATTGCAGGCCTAGCCTTTAGAGAGTATATCCTTCATGTATTCCTGGGACTAGGGTACTGGGCTCTGCCCTACCCGACTTAGTCTCCCCGTGTTGGGCTCCGTGGTGGGTGGGGACCATGAAGGATGAAGAATGGAAATCTGTATGGATTTTTTCAACCATAACCTATCTCAAGGACTTTTTGACTGTGAACCTGAACCTTGGCCAAGGTATATAGTGCTAAAAGGCAAGGACGAGGCATTCCAACAGATGTCATCAACGATACGGGCGAAAGCCCTTCTTCAGGCAATAGGCAAACCAGAGGATGTAAGACGATTCCCTGGTTCCCTCTTGATTAAATGCAGGGATAGAGAGCAATCTCAACGACTACTGGACATGGAACAACTACATATTGCAAAGGTGGAAGTAGCTCCACATGAAAAGTTAAACTCAATCCAGGAGTGATACATTCATTTGATAGCCACGAGAACACTAATGCGGAGCTCCTCGACTGGTTCGAGTTCCGCAAAATTCCGGTTGTCTCCATTTACAGAATGTCGCAAAGAACAACAAAAGATGGCTCGATAGTAGAGACTCTTTGTCTCACCTTTAAGGGAAACCAGCTACCGGAAGCTGTAGAAATTGGATTTGAATTCTGTAGGGTGCGCCCCTACATCCAAAATCCACGGCGCTGTTACCGATGCCAGAAATATGGTCACATTACCAAGACATGTAAAAGCAGAGTGGAGGTATGTGCCAACTGTGGAGCTCGGATCACACCCATACTAAGGATGCTCCGTGTGGTCTCCCTCCAAGATGTGTCAACTGCAAGGGAAACCACTCATCGTTCAACAAGTCATGTCCTAAATGGACCTACGAGAAACAAGTCCTTGAGATCAAGGCAACCTCAAATGTCTCATTTCCTGAGGCTAGACGAATAGCACAATCCCGATATGGAGCTCAAAGTTATGCTCAGGCCGCTGGTGAAGAGAATGCAGAACTACCAACGGGATCACAGTTGTCCCATGGATCTTCCATTCACCGCCAAGCTGGACCCAGTTCATTTCCTCGCACAACGCCAAGATTAAGAGTAGACCTGGATCCAGATTTCAGCTACTCAAAACATTCTCTGACAAATAAAGACACAAACAAATCCAATTCACAAGAACATGATGACAAATTCCTTAATCTTTTTGAACACGCACATATGAATGAACTTCATAACGTGCACGAAAGACACTTGACACAAAATCGAGAGAAAACAGACAAAAAATCAACAAAAGGACCTGCAGAACAAACCGACAAAAAGGAAATCTGATGACAGAAATTCTGACGAGAGAGCCCCAACGAAGATTCAAGTGACAGAGGTCGAATCTGACCTAAATTCCTCTTTTGAAACGGTTGACTCCCAGCCATCAGATGAAGAAAACCCAATGGAACTGCAAACACCTCCTACAGTTCCCGAGGTAGTTAAGGCCGATGCTGGTTCTCCCACCAAGGTGGACAAACCAACTGACAACACCTCCCAGACCCCATCTGCTGCTCCAACAGGTCGAAAGCAGGGTCAGGGAGGTCAACCAGACAAAACAAAAAACCCTACACAGGACAAACTGCAACGCAGAACCCCGACAACTCAAACACATCACCAAAATAAAAGTCCCGACTCAAAGAACACGAGTCAAACACATCCAAAAAGTACAAAAATACCTGGCCCACCAAACACAAATATGGGGGGAAAATCTACTAACACCAATCAAATTCTGAAACGTGACAAACATAAAGTCACGAATAGAGCCCCGTTAATAAGATAACATCTATGACTGAACAAACTCATTCCATGGACAACATAGTTCAGTGGAATTGCAGAGGTTTAAGAGCAAATTTTGATGAAATAAAAATATTGACATCTGAGCATAGGGCCAGCATCCTATGTCTCCAGGAGACTTACTTAAAACCATCCGACAACATTACTATCAGAAATTATCAAATGTATAACTCATATGGAGACATTGTCCATGATAGGGCAATAGGTGGTTCTGCCATTCTGGTCAGACAGGGCATAATACATACTTGCCTTAATCTGCACCACTTTGCAGCAACTGCCGTCCGCCTAACGTTACGTAGAACGATTACCGTGTA